>CM003429.1:375000-462500 GCA_000331325.2 Crithidia fasciculata
GTCGCGTGCTGGTATTGTGTACATCTCCGACGTGATTCTGGGCTGGATGCCGGTGCTCGAGTCGCGGCTGCGGGCCAAGATGGACGCCGATGGGCAGATGCTGCCGCGTGACGTGGTGAAGCGGTGCCACGCCCAGCTGGCGGAGAAGCTGCTTGGCATCTTCCTGCCGCGCAACCCCGACACTCACGTGGTGCCGGAGAACTGCATTACGAACCAGATCGCCGAGTTCTTCACGCGGGAGTGCAACGTGGTGATGCGGACGTCGGTGGCGCACCTGGTCGAGAACGCCTTCCACCTTGCCGTTGCCCTCGGTGACGAGCTGGGCGATGGCGCGAGTGTGTCGCAGCAGATGGCCGAGAAGATTTACTGGTTCAGCATGTCGTGGTCCTTTGGTGGCACGCTGGAGCTGAAGGACAGGACCCGGTTCGACCAGTTCGTCCGCAGCAAGTTCACCGGCCTGCCCGCGCCGGCCATGGGCCAGATCTTCGACTTCTCGCTGAACTGCAAGACAGGGGAGTGGGAGCCGTGGTCGCACTACCTTGAGCAGTGGAAGTACCCGGGCGACGACCGTCTCGACTTCTCCTCGCTCTTCATCCCCACCGCCGACTCGGTGCGGCTGCACTACCTCGCCAAGTGCAACTTCCTGCAGAGCCGCCCGACTCTCTTCATCGGTGTCAGCGGTACAGCCAAGACGGTGACGGTGGAGCAGTTTCTGGGCCAGGTGAAGGCGAACGACGACCAGAGCAACTTCCGCAAGGTGAACTTCTCCTCCATGACGCTGCCGCAGAACTTCTACAACACGCTGGAGGACATGACGGAGAAGAAGATGGGCTCGAACTACGGCCCGAAGAACTGCTCGCAGCTCACCGTCTTTATTGATGACATCAACATGCCGGAGATCAACGAGTGGGGTGACCAGATCACGAACGAGATTGTGCGGCAGGTGGTGGAGATGAACCAGGTCTACGACCTCAGCAAGCCTGGCATGCGCCGCGAGTTTAAAGGTCTCGTCTTCATGGCGGCCATGTCCCACCCGTCGGGTGGCAAGAACGACATCCCGAACCGCCTGAAGCGGCACTTCACGGTGCTGAACATGCCGCTGCCGGAGGAGTCGAACATCCAGCAGATCTTCGGCGCCATCTTCGAGGGCCGCTTCTGCAACGAGAACTACTCGCAGGGCGTGCAGGACGTGGCGCGGATGCTGACGAAGATGTCCATCAGCTTCTGGGAGGCAATTGGCAAGCGCATGCTGCCGACGCCCGACAAGTTCCACTACTTCTTCAACCTGCGCGACTTGTCTCGCATTACACAGGGTGTGATGCTGGCGGGTATGCAGTCCGACCCGGACCGGCCAGAGAAGCGCGCCGAGAGCAGGCCGTGGGAGGTCATCGCCGACCCCGTCACGCTGCTGCGCGTGTGGAAGCACGAGTCGGCGCGTGTCTTCAGCGACAAGCTTAACAGCGTCAACGACAAGCGCTGGTTCGACGAGCACATCCAGAACTGCATGTTGGAGCACCTGGCCTCGACGCCGTACAAGGACCTGGCCGAGCAGGCGCGGGCGCCGATCTACATGGCGAACTTCATGCGGGAGCCGATCATCGACCCCGAGACGGGCGAGCAGGCGGAGCCGGCGCCGCGCATTTACGAGGTGGTGCCGTCGATGGAGGCGGTGCTGCAGCGGTTGATGGCGGCGATGCAGGCGCACAACGAAACGCCAACCGGGCGTGTCAAGAAGCTGAACCTCGTCCTCTTCGAGGCCGCCCTGAAGAACGTCTGCCGCATCTCGCGTGGCCTCTCGCTGCCGCGTGGCAACCTGCTGCTGGTGGGTGTCGGCGGTAGTGGCAAGCAGTCGCTGGCCCGCCTCGCCGCCTTCGTGAACGGGCAGGACTACGCGACGCTGACCATCTCCAAGGGCTTCGGCGTCAACCAGCTCTTCGACGCGATTCGCGAGCAGTACGTCAACGCCGCGACGAAGAAGCCCGTGACGATGCTGTTCACCGACAACGACATCAAGCAGGAGGTCTTCCTCGAGTACATCAACTCCTTCCTCTCAAATGGCGAGATTGCCGGTCTCTTCGCCAGCGACCAGCGCGACTCGGCCGTCAACGACGTGCGGCCCATCATGAAGAAGGACCCCTACGCGAAGTTCGAGGACATGTCGGAGTCCCTGTGGAAGTACTTCATCGGCCGTGTCCGCGAACGCCTGCACTTCGTGCTCTGCTTCTCGCCGGTCGGAGACCGCTTCCGCACGCGTGCCCGCAAGTTCCCGGCGCTCATCTCGTCGTGCATCATCAACTGGTTCTTCCCGTGGCCGAAGCAGGCGCTGCTGGACGTGTCCTCGCGCACGATCGAGAGCTTCGAGATGGCCACCGAGGACAAGAACAAGAAGGCGCTGGTGGAGCTGATGGCGGAGATTCACACGCTGATGCTCGAGCGCTCCGAGGAGTACCTGGCGCGCTACCGCCGCAGCGTCTACAGCACCCCCAAGTCCTACCTCAGCTTCATCGAGAGTTACACCTCCGTCTACACGAAGAAGTTCAACGAGCTGAACGATGAGGCGAAAAAGATCAACAACGGTCTGAAGAAGCTGCAGCAGGCCGCCGAGGATGTGCGCATCATGCGCACCCAGCTGCAGGAGAAGGAGGTGCTGCTGAACAACAAGCGCAAGGAGACTGACGCCCTCGTGAAGGAGATTGAAGTGCGCACCACCGAGGCCCAGAAGAAGCGCGCCGAGGTCGAGATCGTGAAGGAGGCGGTGGCGCACGACGCGGCGATTGTAGCGAAGGGTGAGGCGGAAGCCAAGAAGGACCTGGAGGCGGCCGAGCCGGCCCTCATCGAAGCCATCGAATCCCTCAACTCCATTACCGCGGCCGACTTCGTGACGCTGAAGAAGCTGGCGAACCCGCCGGCGCTGATCAAGCGCATTTTCGATGCCGTGTCGATCCTGCTGCACCGCCCTCTTGCCGTGCCGGGCAGTGAGCTGGTGAAGGGTGCGCTGTGGATCAGCGACTCGTGGGACTTCTCGGGCCGCCAGCTCGCCTCCGATGCAACGACGCTGGACCAGCTCAAGAACTTTGGCGAGACGAAGAAGGACTACATCAACGAGGAGACGTGCGAGCTGCTGCTGCCCTACCTCTGGATGGACGGCTTCACGGCCGATGCCGCCCGTAAGGCGTGTGGTAACGTCGCGGGTCTCTGCACGTGGGTGAGCAGCATGTACAAGTACATCAACATCGCCAAGGTGGTGGGCCCGAAGAAGGAGGCGCTGCGCATCGCCACGATTCAGCTGCGTGCGGCGAACAAGAAGAAGGAGGAGCAGGAGGAGGAGCTGGCCCGCGTGACGGCCGAGGTGGAGGGTTTCAACACGCAGCTGAGCGAGGAGAACGCGAAGAAGCAGGCTCTTGAGGAGGATGCGAACCGCACGAAGCAGCGCATGGACAGCGCCAACGGCCTCATCGACGCCCTTTCCGGCGAGCGTGAGCGGTGGACGCAGCAGAGCAACGAGTTCAAGACGCTCATTGACCGCCTGGTCGGCGACGTGGCGCTGAGCTGCGCCTTTATCTCGTACTGCGGCCCCTTCAACTCCGAGTTCCGCAACCAGCTGCTCTACGAGTACTTCTACCCCAAGTGCAAGCAGCTCAACATCCCTGTCACGCCCGACCTCAACGTTGTGCGCTTCCTCGTGGATGAGACGACGATCGCGGACTGGCAGCTGGAGGGCCTCCCGGCGGATAACCACTCCATCCAGAACGCCATCATGATCACGACGAGCTCCAAGTACCCGCTGATGATCGACCCGCAGGGACAGGCGCTGAACTGGGTGCGGAAGCGCACGGAGCAGCAGCAGAACAAGGTCGTGCAAATGATGGACCGCACCTTCTCGAACAACCTGCAGGAGCAGCTCGACCAGGGCCGGCCGCTGATTGTGGAGAACATCCCAGAAGAGGTGGACACGATGCTGGACCCGGTGCTGGAGCGGCAGGTGGTGCGCAGTGGCCGCACGCTGCTGATGAAGATCAACGGCGAGGACATGACCTACAACGAGAACTTCTCCCTCTTCATGACGACGAAGCTGCCGAACCCAAGCTTCACGCCGGAGCTCTTCGCCAAGTGCCTTGTGATCGACTTTACTGTGACGATGGAGGGTCTGGAGCAGCAGCTGCTCTCGCAGGTCGTGAGCCGCGAGAAGGCGGAGCTGAACGAGGAGAGTGCAAAGCTGTCCGAGGACATCAACAGCAACGAGAAGCGCCGCAAGAACCTGGAGGACCGTCTGCTGAAGCAGCTGAGCGAGTCGCAGGGCAACCTGATCGACGACGTGGAGCTCATCACGACGCTGCAGGAGACGAAGGACGCGTCGGCGGAGATTGCCGAGAAGCTCGCGACCGCCATGGAGACAAAGAAGCGCATCGCTGGCGCGCGGGAGGAGTACCGCCCCGTCGCCAGCCGCGGCGCCGTTCTCTACTTCCTCGTTGTGCAGATGTCCCTTGTGAATCATATGTACCAGACCTCGCTCGTGCAGTTCAACGGCATCTTCGACAACTCGATTCTCAAGTCGGAGCACCACCCCGTGACGGCGAAGCGCATCCAGTGCATCATCGACCACTTCACGCTGTCCGTCTTCAAGTATGTCATCCGGATGCTCTTCTCGAAGCACAAGCTCCTCTTCGTCCTGCTGCTCGCCTGCAAGATTGAGATGAAGGCTGGCAGGCTCGACCCGGTCGCCTTCGAGGCTCTTTTGAAGGGCGGTGGTGGTGTGCAGGTGGACCGCGCGAAGCCCTTCAGCTGGCTCAAGGACAAGGCGTGGGCGAATGTGATGGCGATTGCCCAGCAGGTGCCGCGCGTTTTCAAGCAGCTGCCCGACCTCATCATGCGCAACGAGCAGCAGTGGCGCACCTACATCGAGTCCGACGCGATGGAGTCACTCCCAACGCCGGACATCAACGAGAAGATGGAGCCCTTTGAGCGGCTGCTGCTCGTCCGTGCGCTGCGAGAGGATCGCACGATGCTGGCCGCCACGCAGTACATCGCGACGGCGCTGGGCAAGACCTTTGCCGAGGCCCAGCAGCTGGAGCTGTCCGACGTGGTGGAGGAGACGACGGGGGTGACACCGATTGTCTTTCTGCTCTCGCAGGGCAGCGACCCGACGACGCTGATCGAGGCCAGCGCGAAGAAGCTGAAGAAGAAGATCTACCCCATCTCGATGGGCCAGGGGCAGGAGGAGGCGGCCATGAACATCGTGACGTCTGCGTGGCAAAACGGTGATTGGGCATTGCTGCAGAACTGCCACCTGGGTCTGCCCTTCCTGCTGCAGCTCGAGGAGCGGCTGCGTGTGCAGTCCATGGCGGCCCCGCCGGGCGAGAAGAAGGCCGACATCCACGAGGAAGCGCGTATCTGGGTCACGTCGGAGCCGCACCCGTCCGTCCCGATCGGCCTGCTGCAAATGGCGATCAAGCTGACGAACGAGCCCCCGCAGGGCATCAAGGCCGGTCTTATTCGCACCTACTCGTGGATGTCGCAGGACTACCTCGAGATGTTCCGCCGCCCGGAGTGGCGTCCGATGCTCTTCACGCAGTGCTTCCTCCACTCGGTCGTGGTGGAGCGCCGCAAGTTTGGCCCCATCGGCTTCAGCGTGCCCTACGAGTTCAACCAGGGTGACTGGACGGCGTCCGTGCAGTTCCTGATCAACCACATGACGACGATCGGCGAGCAGATGCGCAACCCGGTGAACCGCGACACGGTGTGCTACATGGTGGCAGACATCCAGTACGGCGGCCGCATCACCGACAACAACGACCGCGCGCTCTTCAAGGCCATCACGGAGTTCCTGTACGACAACCACATCACCAACCCGGACAAGTGCAAGGACGGGAAGGAGATGACGGAGTTCTACACGGGCTACGGCATTCCGCTCTTCGACGACATCAACAAGCATCGCGACTTTATCCGCGAGACGTACCCGGATGTGGACACGCCGGAGGTGTTCCAGATGCACCCGAACCAGGACATCACCTACCGCACGCGGCAGGCGCAGGAGGTGCTGGCGACGATCTTGGACGTGCAGCCACGCGGCGCCTCAACCACTGGCGGTGCGACCCGCGAGGACAAGGTGTTGGCGATGGCGGATAGCTATCTGAAGCTGCTGCCCGGTGACTGGACGGTGGACCGCAAGGGCCACTTGGGCGACCGCCAGCCGCTCTCCATCTTTGCCGGGCAGGAGGTGGATCGGCTGAGCGTCACCATCAAGGTGGTGCGCCGCACCTGCCAGGACCTGAAGCTGGCGGTCGCCGGCACCATCATCCTCACCCCGGCCCTGCAGGACGCGTTGGACTCCCTGTACGACGCCCGCGTCCCCGCGGCGTGGGTGGCGGTTGGGTGGCCGTCGTCGAACATCGCCCTGTGGGTCGCCGAGCTCGTCCGCCGTTATGAGCAGCTGCACTCGTGGGCCGTGAACGGCCGCCCGCCGGTGTACTGGCTCCCCGGCTTCTTCAACCCCCAGGGCTTCCTCACCTCGGTGCGGCAGGAAATCACGCGTAGCCACGCCAACGAGGCCGTGCCGTGGGCCCTGGACAAGGTCGAGACCCGCACCGAGGTGCGCAGCTCCGAGTACCGCCCTGGGCAGGAGGCCAAGGCGGACGACCTGCGCACCGAGAAGGGCGAGGTGGTGATCTACGGCCTCTTCCTCGAGGGTGCGATGTGGGACCGGGCGAACAAGCGGCTGAAGGACCCGCTGCCCGGCGACCTCTACCGCGAGCTGCCGATGCTGCTCGTCTCTGCCTTTAACAAGGACGCTCCGCAGCCGGCCGCCGCGGCGCCGACGAAGCCTGGCGCGGCCAAGGAGAAGAAGACGAAGCAGGAGTACTACCGCTGCCCGGTGTACAAGTACCCGAGCCGCACTGACAACAACTGGATCTTTGACGTGCGCCTGCCGGTGGCCGAGGACGACGCGTACTGGCGCATGCGTGGCGTGGCGCTGCTCGGCACGACCGACTAGTGAGCGACGCCTCTGGATTTTTTTTTTCTTCCGGTGAAGACTGCGCGTTTCGTCTTCTTGTTGTTTTCGTTTTCTATTTTATTTTCTCAAAAAAAAAAGTCCTTTTAAAGTTCGTCTGTCGAAGTGCTGGCGTTGATGACGTATATGCCCTCTCTCTTCTTTGTTCGTTTTTTTGCGACTTCTACGTCCTCCGATGTATCTTATCCTTTCATGTATGACTCTGATGTATGACATGATGGTGTGAACAACACCACCAAACAACACTACCAACAGCAACCAAAGAGAAGAATTCAGGGGACACTGGCGGAGGAAAATGCAAACGCTGGATTTTGTGTGTGTGTGTGTGTGTGTTACTCTCGGTACCCGAAGTATTGCCGAGAGACGTGAGGGGCGGAAAAGGGAGCATGGAAGCAGCTTTTCTATTCCGCCCAGCAGGTGTGACACTGTGCTTCTCTGAGCGTAAGAAGTGATGCTTTCCGAGGACATTATCTTTTTGCTTTTTTTATGCCTTTTCATCTCTCACCCCTCTCTCCTTCTTTCTCTCTAAACACACTCACACTTCCTCCCTCATTCCCTTCTGTTCTCCTCATAAACATGTATTTGTTTCTGGACACAGAATACGTCTTTTTAGCGAGGTCCTCTTCCACGGCGGACTGCACACTCGTCTGCGTCTCGTGCGGTTGTGTGTCTCTGTGCGCGCCTGCAAGGTGGTGGAGATAGAACCCTCACTCACCTCACCTCTACTCCTTCTCCGAACTAACAAAAGAAAAATACATTTTAGTCGATGCTGCGCTTCAGTGCGCCGATGTTGGCGGTGGGCGGCAGCGTGGTGCGCAGCAAGGCCCTTGTCGCCCCGGTGTCTGACGTGGTAATCCAGGCGGCCGGCACGAATTTGCCCGGCATCCCCCACCCGAACCGCGTCTGCCGCTCCTACCGTCAGTGGCTGAAGCTGGCGGTACTCTGCCCCCCGAGCGCTCTCTGCGACCTCAACGAGCACGCCCAGATGAACGAGCGCTTTGTCATTATTCTGCGTCAGAAGTTCCGCGAAGGGGCGGAGCTGCGCGACCCCGATCAGATCGCCGTCGCCGTGCAGTCGTGCGAGCGCAGCCTCGCGATGTTCCGCTTTTTGGCCGCCGACGGGGCGAAGCGGAAATTTCCGGAGGCAAAACCGCGGCTCAATCTGCACAAGATGGGCTTTCTAGAGATGGGCAAGATTAATTACAAGCAGATGGTGAAGGAGTACTGGAACACGTACGTGCTGCGCAAGTGGTGAGGAGAACAACAGGCAGTGCGATGCGTTCCTTGGCGCTGCGTGGGGGCGTTGCTCTATAATTCTCAGTTTTGTAGAACGTCCTCGTGGGTGTGTTTATGGTTGCTCCTCGTCGTTGTGATCAGTGCCGGCTGATCGCCTCACAGATAACTCTTGTGGTAGTTGTCTTTGAGTGTTGTTCCTCTCTCTTTCTTCCTTTTTTTTTTGCAGACGTGATCGTCTCTTTTTTGTCATCTGGCAGTGAGTCTGTTGCAAGATTTTTTTTTGTTTGAACGCTGTGCCACTGTCGAGGAACTGCGTTTATGCCTTGTCTTCTTTGCCACGCACACACACTGTCACTCACTCACACACACTCTTTCACACCTGTTTAGGCGGTAGAGATAATGAAAAGTCAACAAAAGAAAAAGAAGACAAGAAGCAGACACTTCACCCCCTCCTTTCATCGGCGTTTGAGAAGGGGACAGAGAGCACAGAAGAAAGCATTCCCGGCTATCTTTTTATCCCGCAAAGAAGACTTTCTCACTACTTTTAATTTAAACGGAAGCGCTGCGTGCGGAGTATGTCATCACTAGCAAGTGGTTTCTATTAGCTACTTTGGCTTCTCTTTCACGAGGCACCGTTGAATGGCCGCATCTCCTGCAGCTTATGCAGAGAAAAACCTGCGCGGAACGACAACGCACTTCCTTTCGCCACTCCCTTTCTCTCTTCGTCTTCTCTCCTTCGCGCAACATGCCGCTCTCGCATCGTGTCAAACACACGCGCACACCAGCAAGCTCTTGACGGCACGCCTCGGGAACCTCAACAAAAGACACATATGTGTTTCTTTTTGTAAAGTAGTCTCTCCACAAAAAAAAAAAGTACTTCTTTTTCACAATACAAGCGTAGCCCACTCGCCGTGTTTATTTATGCGTCTGTGTCTGTGGCCGTCATAATCACCTCTACTTCCTCTTGTTATTACCCCCACTTGTTTATTTTTTTACTTTCCGTCTCTCTTCACTGTTCATAGCTCCTTAAGAATTGTACTCTAATTTTTATTTTTCCCCCTCACTTAATTTCCTGCTTGTGTATATAGTAGCCCTTATCTTTTTTTTTTTTTTTGCAATTGTGAAACCCTTGTGGTGTCCTACTCTGCCCTCAAGCCCACTCGTGTAGCAGCGAAAACACTCGTACACACTTTCTTTACCCTTGCCCCAAGAGCAATAGCTTTGGATTCCGCCGTTAGCTTCCTCAGAGAAAGCACACCAAAACCTGCAACGTTGCTTTTGACTTGAAAAACAATTCCTCTGTGATACCGCCACGTAAATTTTGAGCTTGGATATTAAGCACGAGAAAAAGGGCACGAGCAAGTGCTACGTCCTTTCAGCCACCTCTCGTCTCTCTTTCTCTCCAGCGTCGACCAGCCATGACCTCTCCTAATAGGGCCAGTGACATCGCTGAGGATCTTCGGCGTCAGCTCAGCGGTCTGCAAAGCCACAACGATCAGCTGCAGCAGTCGATTGCTTCGCTGCGCAACGGTGAAGCGGCACAGACAGACGCAGACGCAGACGCAGCACCAGCAGCGGGTGACTACCCCGTGGAAGACGTCGATGTTGATCCCGCCGAGCACGTCGTTTCTCACAGCGAACACCCAGTTCCCACACCCTCGAAGGCGAAAAAAACTTCGCCTGATCAAGAAGAATATCCCACTGAGGACCCAGCCCCAGCACCAGCGTCTCCGGAGAGCACATCACTGCCACTCGGGACACTTCTGCCAGCTGTTCAGCCCCTCACCGCCTACGAGCACCGCGACTCGATCAGCAACGCTACCGGCGGCCGCCGTCGCAGCACCGTCTCTCACACCCGCACGCCGCGGCACAGCGTCACTGGCGAACCGGCAACTGGGGCAGGCGTTGCACCTCTAACCACCTTCCACACAGAGGAGGAGGTGACACCAGAGATTGAGGGATGCCCCTTGTCAGCCTACGAGCGCCGCACATCGAGCCAGAGCGGCCCGCTCTCCCCAATGCACGCCGAACACACGCCAAAGGCAGCAGCCACACCGGCCACAACACCTCCCCACGCACCACCCCGCCAGCAGCAGCAGCAGCAGCACCCAGAGCCTCTCACGGCTCACGACGCCGAGGAGGCCGTTGCGTACCCGCAGGAGGACGAGGACGTGTTCGAGGCTGCGCAGGAGGAGCCCGCGTCGCTCGCTGTTCACATCCCGTGCGTGAGGAGCCCGAGGAGGCCGTGCAGCACCGCCTGAGGACGACCACCAGTGGGAACGAGCTGGAGGACGAGGCGCCGGCGGAGCAGCACCAGCAGCAGCCGGAGCCTCTCCACGCTCACGACGCCGAGGAGGCCGTCGCGTACCCGAAGAGGACGCGGAGGTGTTCGAGGCTGCGCAGGAGGACCCGCGTCGCTGGCTGTCCACCATGCCGTGCGTGAGGAGCCCGAGGAGGCCGTGCAGCACCCCCTGAAGAACGACACCAGTGGGACGAGCTGGAGGACGAGCGCCGGCGGAGCAGCACCAGCAGCAGCCGGAGCCTCTCACGGCTCACGACGCCGAGGAGGCCGTTGCGTACCCGCAGGAGGACGAGGACGTGTTCGAGGCTGCGCAGGAGGAGCCCGCGTCGCTCGCTGTTCACCATCCCGTGCGTGAGGAGCCCGAGGAGGCCGTGCAGCACCCCGCTGAGGACGACCACCAGTGGGACGAGCTGGAGGACGAGGCGCCGGCGGAGCAGCACCAAGCAGCAGCCGGCCTCTCACGGCTCACGACGCCGAGGAGGCCGTCGCGTACCCGGAAGAGGACGCGGAGGTGTTCGAGGCTGCGCAGGAGGAGCCCGCGTCGCTGGCTGTCCACCATGCCGTGCGTGAGGAGCCCGAGGAGGCCGTGCAGCACCCCGCTGAAGACGACCACCAGTGGGACGAGCTGGAGGACGAGGCGCCGGCGGAGCAGCACCAGCAGCAGCCGGAGCCTCTCACGGCTCACGACGCCGAGGAGGCCGTCGCGTACCCGCAGGAGGACGCGGAGGAGCAACCGGAGGAAGAGAGGACACAGCAGAGCCACTGACTGCGCACGACGCCGAGGAGGCCGTGCAGCACCCCGCCGAGGACGACCACCAGTGGGACGAGCTGGAGGACGAGGCGCCGGCGGAGCAGCACCAGCACAGCCGGAGCCTCTCACGGCTCACGACGCCGAGAGGCCGTCGCGTACCGGAAGAGGACGCGGAGGTGTTCGAGGCTGCGCAGGAGGAGCCCGCGTCGCTGGCTGTCCACCATGCCGTGCGTGAGGAGCCCGAGGAGGCCGTGCAGCACCCCGCGAGACGACACCAGTGGGACGAGCTGGAGGACGAGGCGCCGGCGGAGCAGCACCAGCAGCACAGCGGGAGCCTCTCACGGCTCACGACGCCGAGGAGGCCGTCGCGTACCCGGAAGAGGACGCGGAGGTGTTCGAGGCTGCGCAGGAGGAGCCCGCGTCGCTGGCTGTCCACCATGCCGTGCGTGAAGAACCCGAGGAGGCCGTGCAGCACCCCGCCGAGGACGACCACCAGTGGGACGAGCTGGAGGACGAGGCGCCGGCGGAGCAGCACCAGCAGCAGCCGGAGCCTCTCACGGCTCACGACGCCGAGGAGGCCGTCGCGTACCCGGAAGAGGACGCGGAGGTGTTCGAGGCTGCGCAGGAGGAGCCCGCGTCGCTGGCTGTCCACCATGCCGTGCGTGAGGAGCCCGAGGAGGCCGTGCAGCACCCCGCTGAGGACGACCACCAGTGGGACGAGCTGGAGGACGAGGCGCCGGCGGAGCAGCAGCAGCAGCAGCCAGAGCCTCTCACGGCTCACGACGCCGAGGAGGCCGTCGCGTACCCGGAAGAGGACGCGGAGGTGTTCGAGGCTGCGCAGGAGGAGCCCGCGTCGCTCGCTGTTCACCATCCCGTGCGTGAGGAGCCCGAGGAGGCCGTGCAGCACCCCGCTGAGGACGAACCAGTGGGACGAGCCTGGAGGACGAGGCGCCGGCGGAGCAGCACCAGCAGCAGCCGGAGCCTCTCACGGCTCACGACGCCGAGGAGGCCGTCGCGTACCCGCAGGAGGACGCGGAGGAGCAACCGGGGGAAGAGGAGGACCAGGCAGAGCCGCTGACTGCGCACGACGCCGAGGAGGCCGTTGCGTACCCGCAGGAGGACGCGGAGGAGCAACCGGAGGAAGAGGAGGACCAGGCAGAGCCGCTGACTGCCCACGACGCCGAGGAGGCGAAGCCGCGGCCCACCAGTGGGCGGTCCGAGGAAGCCGTTCATACAATGCAGGACATCCTGATGCTCAACGCTGCCAGCGCTGTGGACGACGGGGAAGAGCGCTCACCTGATCTGTGGGTGCAGCGGAAGAACGACGCCGTGCCGCAGCGGCGCCTCTCCAATCTGGGCCGCAATCCCGTCATCACCTCGACGGACCTCTACGGTGTCCCAAGCCCTGGCGGCGCCGGTGGTGCACGCATTCGCACGGTGCTGGAGCGTCATCGCGGGCTGCAGAGTCACAAGACACGCCCGCACACGGCGGAGGAGGGCTACGTCTCGCTCTACGCCGACCGCTTCGCGAGTTCGGGCAATGGGCAGAGTGTGTTGGCCGCGACGCAGCCGGCCGCCAAAGCGATGGACGTGGATGGGCAGCTCGCGGACTTTGTCGCTTCGTCGCTTCTACCCGCCTCGCACCGCGCCACCGGGCAGCAGCAGTTGCTACAGATGCAGCAGCGGCGGGCAACGTCGGAGTCGGGCACTGTGCCACAGCTGATGCCTGCACGCGGCGGCCGGCCAGCGACGTCCAACACCGCAGCCACAGCCGTTGTGCCCGCCAAGGGACAGCTGGTCGCTGCTGCCGCAGTCGGGGATGGTCAGCGCTCACCCGCCACCGTTGCCACACGCTTCGATCTGTCGAGTGCGGAGAACGGCGACGTGGTGGAGCACGACGCGTTGGCGGGTCTCGGCTACTGGGACGCCGAGAACCCAAAGACGACGCAGTACACGAAGCCGAGCGTGCTGCTCCAGGCCAAGGAGGACCGCGAGTGCACGCTGTTCCGCCGCTACTCTCGCAATTACGAGAAGTTGGTGGCGGAGACGGCGGGCAACGTCGGCGGCGAGGCCGGGGCGTCAATCCAGAACTCGTATAAGAGTTTCCAGATGGCCTGCGCCGCGCAAGATCGCAAGCCGATTCACAAGCGCAGCTTCTACGCAGGGGAGTCGGTGGACTGGAAGAAGCTACTGCTGGAGCAGCAGACGGGGATGACCAGCTCTGCTGCCCGCCCCACTGCGTAAAGAAGTATAGTTGTCTTCTTTACTCGGTAGTGTTTTGTGCACGTGTAACTTATTCTGTGTTTTGTTTTCTTGTGTGTATTGTTGTTGTTGTTGTTGTTTTTTTACTGGTGCTGACGCAATGTTTTTTGCAACTTACGCTCGCTTTTTGTGTGTTCTATCGTTTTCAGGTGTTTACCTAGTACAGCAGCGTGCCCCGCTTGCCTAACTCTTCTGCCGCCGTGCTGATTGTTGCCTTTTGGCTTTCTTCCTTCATCCCTCTTTCTCTCTCTTCTCACAATGTACAGCTATGTATGCATTTTTTTGTTTTTTTTTTAAACTCGTGGAACAAGAAAATGGCAGAGATGGAAAGCAAGCAGAGACAGCAAGAAGAAAAAGAAGAGACAGAGTCTAACACGAAGCTCCAGAGCTCGTTTTTCTTTTCACTTCTCACTAAGCGCTGGTCTCTCTCTCATTCTTCCATCGTTGAACCCTTGTGCCTTTCTTGCCGCTGTAAATCATCTACTTGTTTGCTTTCATTGGCTTCTTGGAACGCGAGTGTTTTTCTCTTCTTCTCCTTCCTCTCAGCACGAAGTAGACCCTGGGAACTACACCAAACAACAACAAAAAGAGAGACAATAGCTAATAAGCAGCCCTCGCATGGGAAGCCAGCAATTAGAGATGAGGGGAAAGCAGGAATTTATAAATGACGAGGAAGAGAAGATCCTTATTGTAGGTCCTTCGTGCTGTGGCAAGACGCGAGCGTGTGGTTATGTATGCATGTATTTTCTTGTCACTAAAACCAAGGTTTTGCGCCGCAGTGTCCTCGTGATGGAGGTGTCGCGAAGAGACATACACAGCAACGCACATCGCTCATGTGAGTATGTGTGTAATACCTCATACATATGGAGCCCTTCTAAACATAAACCATTTAAGTCTGCCACCCATCTTCCTCTCTCTCTCTCCCTCTTCTTCATCAATCAGGCTGCTCCCGAAAGACTCTGCTGCCTACTCCTCCCCTCCCCCCACACTGCCTAATACTTACCGCCGTATGCGCAACGCCGACGAGACCCTACTCATCTAGAACACTTACTGCACTTCGCTGTTGTTGTTGCTGCCTCCGTCAGTCCAGCTGAAGGAAAAGGCATTCCAACATATATAGAGAGAGACCCCCACGAACAGCACAAAACACGTGAGGCAGTTTTCTGTTTCTTGTTTGCCTGCAACACCATAAACCCTATCATAGAGCGTCAGAAAATACAGACACCGAACCCCCCAACTACATACCTGTGGGAGAAAACCCATAGCAGCACACACACACAAACATACAAAGAGAGAGACGTAGACACACATCATAGCGGCAGTTGACAAAGCAAATCGCCACCGAAGATGCTTCGCTTCACCCGCCTCTCACGCGGCACGCTCGTCAAGCTCGGCCGCGGCCCTGGCAACGTCACCGAGGCCGCCAGCAACGCGCTGCTCGAGTCCCTGCAAGACCACGGCTACTGCTACATCCAGCACCCTTTCATCCAGAAGAGCATCCTCGAGCAGCTTCACCGCGACTGCCGCATCTTCTTCGAGCAGTACATCCTGCAGCTGCAGGACGCCACCGCACAGCGGAACCTGAAGCGCAACAACCTCCACCACTACAACTGCACCCCGCTTTCGCCCTATGAGATGGCCAGCATTACCTCACCCAGTGGGTTTCGTGGCTACTACCGCTACATCGGTGCGAGTGGGCTCGACGACGCCATCGACTGCTTCTCGGTGGGTCGGGACGATGTGCCCGACCCGGCGGTGCTGCGGCGTGACTATTACAAGCAGGCCGGATGGGAAGAGGACGAGTACTTGAGTGTGATCAGCCGCCGCAACCCGTGGGACATCTTGCTGAACCACGTCAACACGCCCCTCTCGGGTCTGAACCCAACCGCTGCCGCTGCCGCCGCTGCGGTGCTGACGGAGCGCAACGACAACTTTATGTCGGACTTTAAGGACATGATGATGGCATACTATGACCTGTGCTACAACGTGAGCATGGACGTGATGCGGCACATCAGCTGTGGGCTTGGGATCCGCCCCTCGATTCCGCAGGGCGGCGCCGACCCGTCGATGGACTACGAGCTCGAGTACTTCACCGCCTTTCATCAGAAGCGCGACTGCGACCTGCAGGCCAAGTATTACCCCCAGCTAGGCGAGAGCACCCGTCTCAGCAACGGTGTAGACATAAAGAACCAGCAGTCCGCTGGCAACCCTGATGGCGTGAAGGTGCTGCGCCGCAAAGGCGCCAAGACGCAGCCGCTCGTGAAGGGGGAGGGTGGCGCGGATGGCGAGGCAAAAGATGTGACGGTGCGTCTCGACGCGCACAAGGACTTGAGCACCATCACCCTGCTCTCGCAGGACGCCCTTGGTGGGCTGGAGGTGTGGGACGAGGAGAAGAACGCCTACACCGCCGTCCCGGTGCTAGAGGATGCGCTGATGATCAACGCCGGTCTCTTCCTGGAGAAGTGGACGGGAGGGTTGATCGAGGCGACCCCGCACCGCGTGCGCAACGTGCAGGGCGGCCGCAGCCGCTGCAGCATTGTCTTCTTCACGCTGCCCGACCACGACGCTCGCATTGAGCCGCTGCTGCAGCAGGATGACAACCCGGCCGTCGATGCGCAGGATAGCTTCTTGGCAGGAGACATGATGCCGACTCCACCTCCGCCTTCCTCTCCTTAGAGAGGATTGACTTAAGCAAGAGGGAAAAACGGACAAGGAGAAAATGCACAAGTGGAAGAAACATAAATTAAAAAGAAAGATAAGAGAGAGAGAGGGGGGAAAAAGTGAATCACCGCCGAGCGACAGTGTTGCGCCGGAGGACGCGCGGGAGTGGATGGTGTGCTAAACAACAGCTCCCCTTTGCCTTTGATTTCTCTCGCTCCTCTCTTCTTCTTCTTGCACAGTCTCGCTGCGGTGCTTAACGGAATGTCGAACTACAAAAGTAAAAAATAGAGAGCGCAGGGAAGGTATTTACATAGAGAGATATTTGCCATACAGGAAGGGAAAAAGAAGAAAATAAAAGATGCAAGTGTCAGCGGAGGTGACGTGCTGAGAGTTGAAAGGCTGCGGGCCGTGGTGGCTGTGTCGCGCTGCCAAGTTTACGCGGCTTCGTTGTCTCGTTGCCCGATCTGTTGGCGGGTGCGTGTGCGTGTGTTGAAGAGCGAGTTTTCCGTTGATAAGGGACTTTCTCAAAAAAAAATGCGTGCTTTTATTTTTGCTTTGTGCGCGCAAGAGGGGCAAAGTTAGCGTTTTGCTCTTTTCTCTCTCGGTGTCTCTAGTTGTTGCTGTTTACCTTATTTTTTTGTTTTTTGTTCACCCTACTACATAACTTTCGTTCCCAAATAAAAGCTGTCAGCGGCACACGCTCTTTCGTGTGTGTCATCTTTCGTTGGGCGTTGCGTGCGCACTTCTCCCTGCCGTGGTGGACTGCGTTGTGTCTCTCTTGCGGGTTTCTTTCGCATTAATGCAAATAGCGGTAACGATAAAGCGCGCCAGCGACTTGTTTTTTGTTGCTCTTCTGCGGGAATTAGTATCGCTTTGCCGCGAATGCTCTGCAACACCAGTCGGGTGGCAGTGAAGCGTTTATTGCTCCCTACGTTCCCGTCGTCATGCGCTTCAGTAAATAAAGCGTCTTGCACTTTGCTATCTGATGCGTCATCGTCCTTCTCCTTCCTCCCGTACTTTTTTCTCTCTTTTTTTTTTTGACCACATCCTCCTCCTCTTCCCCTCTGTCGCATATGTTTATCCGTGTCCACACCACACAGTCCTTCTTCTCTTCTTTCTTCTAGTTTCTAATTCTGGCTGAACGTGTGTGTGTGCTTCCAAACGCTCACCTCTTCTTCCCTACCACAGCTGCAACCGCTTTTATCACTTGTAGCCAGCCACCCACCCGCAACTCACATTCATCATGGACTTCCTTGACGATATCATCTTCCACCCCATCGCGGCCTTCGCCAAGAACAGCCGCATGCTGGTGCGCAAGTGCCAGAAGCCCAACTACAACGAGTTCACCACCTCCGCGATTGCTGCCCTGATCGGCTTTCTCGTCATGGGCTTCCTCGGCTTCTTTGTGAAGCTCGTCTTCATCCCGATCAACAACGTCATCCTTGGCGCTTAAACTGGCGAAGAAAGGAAGAAGGAGGGATCGAGAACGTTGTCCGACGACCTCTCCCGTCACCTTTTTCTTTTTTCTGTAGAAGTGTTGGTATGCGTGTGTTTAGATGAGAGACACAGCTGCTGTTTAATGAAGGCACAAGGAACACTTTGAGCTGATCGGAGTGATCTTTTTTTCTCCTTTTCCTCCTCTCTGGGGAACCGCGGAAGGGTGAGGGGAAAGGGAAAGGTGAGGTGGAGTGGAGTGAGTTTGTGGCGAGTGGCGTGGCAGTGGCATGCATCCGTCGTTGGCACTACTGGGCTTATTATCTAGTGCGTATGCGTGAGAATGTGTGCGGGTGTCTGTGCGTGGAAAGCCACAACGCTTGTCGTGCCTCGTCTATTCCACTCCTTCTCTTTCCTTTTCTAAACTGTTTTTTGTCGCTTTCGGTCTTTTTACCTTTGGTTGCGCGCTGGCTGTGTGGCGTTGTTGTTGTTCGTCATTGTTTCTTGTCCAGTTGGCTCGCCCGGCACTCTTCCCTTTGACAGATGAGGGAGGTGATGGCGGCTGGTAATAAGATAAGTGCACTTTAGTCTTTTACTCTCATTTTTCTTTCTTTATGTGCGCAAAGCAGAAGCAAATTGGAAGAAGTCGTGGAGAGCTAATGAAGGCGGTGAGAAGGAAAAGCGCGTTTGTTCAGGGGAAGACGCAACGGATGCGGGCCGTCACGCACGGCGTGGCTTGGTTAGTGCGGACTCTGAAGCGCGTGTATCTGGAAGGATTCTGCACCGACACATGGTGCGGTGCTTTCTAAAAAAAAAAAAAATGGCACATGATTTTATTTTCTGCTGCTACGACGGAGCTCTTCGTCTGAAATCGGTAAAGCAGACACGCGCAAATGGTGTAGTCTTCTCTAATCTTTCTTGTACACATTCATGTGCACACTCATATCACAGCTCAGCTCTCCCTTGTCTCCCTCTTTAGAGTCTTTTAACAGCCGCTGTACTCGACCTCCTACTGAATAAACAACGGAATAACTACGTTTAAGCAGTGTCGCACCTACACAGACACAAGCACACAAACACCGCAATCATGTCCGCCATGAAGCGCTCTCTCAACGTGGGCGTCGTTGGTATGGGCAACATGGGCGTCCCCATCACCCGCAACCTTGCCTTCAAGGCTCGCAGCGCGATGTACCTGCAGGTGCACAGCCGCACCCTCGCCAAGGCCCGCAAGGTGTGCGACGACATGAGCGCTGACGGCGCCACCTGCGCCATGCGCATCCACGACCGCTACAGCACCGTTACGAAGTGGTGCGACATCATTCTGCTGACGCTCGCGCACCGCGAGGCGTCGCGCAAGGTGCTGCTGGAGGATGACGAGGCGCTCATCACGCACGCCCGCCCGGGGCAGATCATCGTGGACCACACGACGGTGGACATGGAGCTCTCACGCGAGTGCGCCTACGAGGCGGAGCGCCGCGGGGCCACCTTTCTCGACGCGCCGATGAGCGGCAGCCCCAAGCAGGCGTTCAACAACCAGCTGGTCCTCATGGTCGGTGGAGCTGGGGAGCAGGTGCAGCGCGTGACGCCGATCTTCCGCATGTACGCCGACAACATTCACCACATGGGCCAGAGTGGCAGCGGGACGGCGGCTAAGCTGCTTTCGCAGGCCCTCGTCGCGTCGCACAACGCCGCCGCTGCGGAGGCCATGACGATGGCGAACCGCCTGGGGATTGAAGACTATCAGAAGCTGCTGCAGGTGTTGGACGCCTCGTGGGGCTCGAGCACGATGCTGCGCCGCAACGCACCCATCATGCAGGACCTCGTGCGGAATCCTGACAAGCTGGCCCGCTCCTCCGGGGCCTCCGTGGACAACTTGCTGAATGATCTCGCGCTCCTCGACGCGTCGCTGCCCAAGGTCGAGGAAGGCGGTGCTGTGCAGGAGGAGCGTTTCCCGGTGCTAGACGCCTCGCTGCGTATGCTCGGTGCCGCGGCGGAGTCGGGCCTCGGCGATCGCGACATGTCGACGGTGATCCACTACCTTCAAGCCGCAGCAGCCATGGAGGCGGAGGAGAGGCTGCGGGTGGTGCCACGTGCGCTTAGTCTCAACGCCTACACGGACAGCAGCTTCGGTAATGCAGCTGCTGCCGCTGCCTCTGCGTCCCCGGAGGCGCAGCGTAACGGCGAACCTCCGTCGGTGGAGCAGTGGGATGCTGGCGCGCTGGCTGAGGCTCTGGAGGCGGAGGAGGCTGCTGCCTCGGACAATGGTGCTGCACCGGCGGCGACGTCAAGCGAGCCGGAGACGTCTGCTGCGCCGTCGAAGCCGACTGCGAAGGCGCCGGAGTTCACCATGGACGACTTTTACTAGCCATGTTGTGTGATTGAGTGTTGTTGTCGTTAATGCTGGTGGTGCTCGTCTTTCCCTTCCATCCCTCTTCACAGCCGATGACGCACGCTGTTGTGGGTGCAAGGGGCGCATAGGGATGTGAGGAGTGAGAGAGAGAGGGAGAGAGGGAGGGTCTAAAGGACGCATTGTAAGAGCGTCTATCTTGTTGTTTCGATTGCCGCCTTCACAGATATCCCGTTTAAGTACCGTAACGCGCACACACAAACACATAGTTACACACAGGCTATTCAAGTGTTTTGTTCTTGACGCAGCTCGTGCTCACTGCGGTGTGCGTCGTGTCGACGCCGCCTGGGCTGCTCGTGCACGATTGCACTGTGGCCTCGCCACTCCTCCACTTCGCATGAGATGAAAATAACAACATTATTAATACTAAAAGATGCGGCGAGCTGCTTACCGCTGTTGCAATGGAACAACAATCAAGCGATGCGTCACTTGCTCTCTACCTTCGGCATCCTTTTCTTTCGCTCTCTTCTTCTCTCACGCCTCTTTGTTTTCTTCCCTTTTTGGTGTCTCCTCTTTTTGTGTTGTGCTTTTTGGCTTACAAGTACACCAACGCCTACACGAGCACACTTACCAGACGATCATGTACAGTGCGGAGATGAAGTGGCTTCTTGCCACGGACGGCGAGCAGCATCGCGAAGCAATGAAAAAGGCAGTTCTCACTGGAGATGAACACGCTGCAAATCGCACCTCCCTCTTCTTTGACAACGACGCTCTCTTTGCGCGTGCAGGTGGCTCTGATGTCGAGCACAATGGCGGAGAGAGACAGTCGCAGGTGCGTGTGTTGAACGGATTGGTGCCTCGTGGCCCACGTGAGCCCGCCGCTGCTTTCTCCGCCATGCCCGCCCGCTACATGTAGACGAGCCGCAAACAGACTCGCCGACTTTTGCTTTTTTTGTTTTGTTTACAGGTACTATCTTCGCGTCATTACCTTTTTTTCTTTTAGATTGCTGCTGCTGCTGCCCCTAGAACGTGGCGCGTTGTATTTTCCCTTGACAACAACAAAAAATTAGAAATTGCCGCATAGCGAGAGCCAACCGCAGTATGAAAAAAGGACTAACGCCTTATCAAAGCATCGCAGGCGAAGCGCATGTATAGTAATGAAAGTACCGATGGTAGTTAGATAGCACAGATTTCCACTGTGCTTTAATAGAACAGAATCTGCTGTATCGCAACCCGCACCTCTTTCCCTCCCGCTCACTCTCCCCACCTCCTTTCCCCCTTTCTTCTTCCCACTTGACTCCTGTGCTTCTCAACGCTGCCGGCGTCGCAGCAGCAGGATAAAAAACCAGCCCATTTCACCCTTCACTGAAAAAAAAAAAAACCATTTGCCACTGCAAAAAGTGTTTTCTTCTTTGTTTGGATCGCTGTTTGAAAAGTAGTTTTCTTTTTTACGCCCCCTTTTTTTTTCTGTGTGAGTGGGATGTTCGCCAGCGAAGACGAGGGCAACCCGTACGCCGGGATGGTGGCACGTGGCCGCTCCTCTTACCTTCCGCCTCAGGGACAACGACCCAACCCGCCCGCCACAAGCGAGCCTCCTGCACCACAGAGCAGCAGCAGCAGCACTGTTACAGCTGCCAACGCGGCAGCAGCACGCCGCGCTGAGCCGGGCTTCGTGCCTGCCCTGGAGCGACGCACAAGCGCCATCCTGAGCTTCCCGCCCCGCGTCTCCTCCTCCGTTGCGGAATCGGAGTCGCATGAGCCCTACTCCGCTGCGCAGCCGGTCAACATCACCCCCCTCCTTCTCCGGCAGATGGAGCAGATCATTCGCACCACCTCGGACGCCAGCATGGCGAACCACATCAACCGCTACCAGGCCGCGCTCGCCAGTCGTCGCATGAAGCTCATCTCGTCCACGCTGCGGCAGATGCCTCACCCCGCCCCGTCACCGCGGCTGCTCACAGCGCTGCAGTCGCTCTGCTTGCTGGTGCGCATGTGCGCCTACGACGCCGCAGACGCCGACGAAGCTGCGATGGACCGCATCCGCATGGGGCCGGGCAACGATCCCCTCGGTCCCTCGCAGTGTTGGCCCGTCCTGCTCTGCCAGCACTTCACCTCCCGCCTGCTCTTTCAGGCGGCATACCGGCGGTTGTGGTCGGCGTGGCGCATGTACTCGCCAATGGAGCTCGAGCACGAGGACGCCGTGGCGGAGGCGAAAGACAGAGAGGTGGATGTGCTGGCGATGCTGCAGCTGCTCTTCGCTGCGCAGGACGTACAGGAAGTAGAGGCGCGCTTGACGCCTGCGGTGGTGGCGCAGCATCGACACGACATGGTGGCGCATTACCAGCGTCGCGAGATGAGCCCGTGGCGTGTGTACTTGCGGCAGCTGGAGCCGACAAATAGAATTGTGCGGGGGGCCAAGACAACACTCACAGAAGGGCAAGAGGAGGGCGAGGGAGACGCGGACGTCTACCGCTTCCGCACGCTGCCCACGGTGTACACGTACCACGACGTGCCAGTAGTCGTGAAGGCGCTCTGCGCAGCACCGGAGGCAGCGACGGGGGTGGCGGCCGACCACAGCGGCAGCAGCGCGGAGGCCGAAGTCGCTGCGATGACGCACGCAGCGGACTTCTTGCAAGATGTTGCCTGTCGCTGCCTCTGGTGCCATCCGCACATCGTCGGCTGTCTTGGCGCCTACACAGAGAAGTTTGTGCCGTCGATCGCGGCAACAACAACCGAGAGAGGAGAGGCTGAAGTGGTGGCGCCGTCAGACGGAGAAGAGGACGATGAGCAGCAGCATCGGCAACAGAAGTCGGGGACTGCCGAGACGCCGGAGAGCGACTTGCCCTGGTCGCACCCACCCGAAGTTCTCTCCGGCACGCCCGTGATGGCCCTTGGGTACATCTCGGAGCTGCAGATCGCTTCCGACGCCTTCACAACGTGCTGGACACTAGGAGACATGCTCTTTCCCTCCTCTCCTTCTTCGCCCTCCTCGACCAACGCGGCGCCGCGCCACTACTTCACCATCCCCGAGGCGTTGAGCATCTGCGCGCAGGTGGCTGACGCTCTGCAGTACATCCTGGAAGACGGCGGCGACGTGCCGGCGGCGGTGCGGACGGCGTGGCTGACCCTCGACCCCTCCAATATTTACGTCGTGCGCACTACTCCAGGCAGCGAGGAGGGCGGCAAGACCCATCTACCACCGCCGCCACCACCGCGTGTACCTCTGCTGCGAGACGCAGGGACGACGGCAACTCGCACGGCTCCCTCGAACGCAGTGCGCGGCGGCAGCAGCGCCTTCTCCGACCCGCCATCCCTCTCTGCGAGCAGCAACGCCGTGTCTGCCTTCGCCACTGGCTCAGGCGTCACACCAGCTGACGAGGCGCTTGTACCCGAGCAGAGCGAAACAGCGCCGCTGCTGCAGCCAACGCAGCTGCTCCGGGTGCACGTCGATCCCGCGCAGGAGTCCCTCTTCTCCTCGTCCAGCAATGGAGAGGAACGGTCGCCGCTTGTGGCCCATCACGCCAGCGCGGCGGTGGCGGCGCGGTCTTCGTGCTCCATGTCACAAACCCCAACGCCGACGCAAACGCCATCAACCGCGGGACGTGGTGCGCAGCAGTTTGTGGTGCGCTACTGTCCACCATGCGACTGGACCGGGCGTGCGGTGGGGAGCCGGTGGCGGCCACACCCCCGCGCCACCGCCCCTGCGAGCTACGTCGTGGCGCAGCTCCTTCTCGCCCTCATCACGCGGCAGCCGCCCTACGCCGCCTACAAGCGCGACAGCGAGGTGCAGCGGCGCGTCTTTGCCTCGGCGGCACAGCGGGCAAAGGACGCGCAGGCTGGCGTGGAGGTGAAGCTGGCGAGCGGGGGCCAGGGCTACGGCATCCCGGCCTCGCTGCCCACGTCTCTGGCGCAGTGGTGCCGCAAGGCGCTCTCGCTGGACCGCAGTCAGCCGCCGCTGGAGCTGGAGTCGCTGCGGGACGAGCTAACTGCGATCGCGGCCTCGCTGCCAGACATGCCCACAGCTGCCGCTGCTGCTGCTGGAAGTTTCGCTGCATCCAGTCGGGAGATGAGCGCACGCTTTGACGGCGCTGCTGCGTAGACGCGGAGAAAGAGGGAGGAAGAGAAAGAGGCGCAACTTGCTTTCTCAGACGTTTCCCTAATCCAAACTGCTTAACTGCTGCGCGCTTCAGGAATTGTGTCTCGTTGCGCTTTTTTTTTTTCTTGATTGGAGGCGGTCCACGTCGACTGAACGCGTTCTGCCCTTTGTTGCTTACCTTGAGTAGTGAAAAACAAAGCAAAACCGTTATGTTTTTCTTTTCTACTTTCCCTTCGTGCTTCTCTTGCGGCAATTCTCCCTGCCCTCCTCCCTTCTTTTCTTACGAAACTATCCCTCAACCTTTTTGTTTTGTTTTCGATGTCGCGGCTTTGAGAGTTTTTCTTCTCTCTCCCTTCTCTGTTCGTGTGTTTTCCCGCCATCTCTTCACGTACGCCGCCACACCCGTTGTGGGTTGCTTGACACTACTGCAAGGAGATACAAGTAATAACAGATTTAGAAGTGGCGGCTTCCGTGTCTCCTGCTGCCAACCTTCGGGGGGGAAGTGCAGAAGGCTGACAACGGCCGCAAAGATCTCGACCTCCTCATGTATTGTGCGTTCATCGTTTCGTGGGCTTTGGTGATTGCTTGCACCACGGAAATTGCTCTCTTCAGCAGCGTCTGCCAAACATTTGGTCTCTGCTTTACTTCCTCCTCCCCTCTTGAACACGATGGACACTCATACGCGCAACGGCAGCACCAGTAAGGAAACCTCCCAACCACTCTCTCTCTCTCTCTATTCCTCACCTTACAGAGAGTGCGAGACATACGCGTCAGAGTGGCACCTCACTTTCTCTTCTTCTAGATCATTTTCTTTTTTTCCATTATTGCTGTTCTTTTATTTAGATGCCACGCGCTGCTGACGCCGACGGCGACTCTGTTGAGGGCTCTCTCACCGCCCCTCCCGATGCCCCTTCCACCGAGCAGTACGCCGCAGGCCCCCGCCGACGCTCCTCCGGGAGTGCTCCTGCCGCCGCCGCCGCGCTAGATGCTTACCACGCCCGTGTCACCTCATTTGGCTCCGAGACGGACGGCCGCGATGAGGACGAGGACACGCTGACGATGCCGGTGCCAGAAAGCGTGCGGCGTGCCACGAGAGAGGCCGCACCACTACGCCAACACGCTCAACAACAGCAGCAGCAGGTGCGTGTTGCTGTTCCGCCGCCGCAGCAGATCATTTCACCGCCACATCGAGCACCGGCAGCCGCCGCAACACCAGTGCAGACGCACGTTGGTCCGCTCAGCGCAGCCACGACGACGTCACCGCCGCCAAAACGTGCCCCACCCCGCACCAGCACCGTGGACAGCAGCGGCTTCTTCTACTCCTCTCGCAGCGCCAACGGCCCTGCAGCGTCGCATCCTCTGCGAGACGAACGCGTTGCACCACCGCTGCTGCACCCACCTCCGCCCCCGTCACCAACACCGCGGCCCTCCTCGTCTCACACGCCGGCTGCTGTGGCGTCGGTGCCGACACCGCCACCGCCGGCCTTCGCCACGCTCGCCGCCTCCCCCACTCCCGTGTCCATTTTCCAAGAGCAACAACAGAGGCAGCCGCAGCAGCAACAACAAGCGCTCCTCCTGCCTGCCCCGTATGACCGTCCCTCCTCACCACCGGCCTCTGCCCCACCGCCAGCAACAGCGGCAGCGATTCACAACGCGGGCAGTGCGTCTCCCTGGCAACTCCGCTCACCGCAGGAGCGCGGCGCCGTCTTCGAATACGCCTCTGAAGCCGTGAACACGTTGGAGCAGCAGTACGGCGACACGCTGCAGCGCCTCAGCACGATGCACCGCCTCTACGACCGCCTTGACACTCAAAACCGCACGCTGGAGGCCGAGGTGGTGCGGCTGCGTCGGGTGAACGATGTCATGAGCAAAGGCATTGCGTTTAGTGTGTACAACAGCGTGCGGCAGGTGAAGCATGAGGTGCGGCTGCTGCGGCAGTACGTGGCGGTGCTCTGTACGGGTTTTAGTGACAGCCTCCAGGCCTTGCAGCAGGTGGTTGCAGAGGATGTGCCTCGGCTGGTGGGACGAGATTCGAGCTACACAGCTTTGCTGCCTTATGGTGCCCAAGGCCGTCTTCACTCACCCGAGACGCGAGTGTCGGTGGGCAGAGGAACGAACGCGTCGGAGGCGCTGTCAGTAGCAGCAGCAGCAGCAACACCGTCGTTCATGCAGCAGCGCATGCATGCTCACGGTAGTGACCTTGGTGGTGTCAGTGCGGTGGCTGAGGCGCAGGTGTACCAGCCAGACTACTGGTGGAACGCCATGTCCCCGCAGCCCCTCCGGCAACCACAGCTGCCAGCAGAACAACAACAGCCGTGGACAGCGGAGGAGACGCTTGGCGCCGTGGTGGAGTACAACGCGGACGGCTTTCATGGCGACAAAGCAGAAGCTGCAAGTGGTGTTGTGACGACAGGTGTTGTCACCGGTGAGCAGCACCAGCGGGACGCGGTGTCGTACAAGGAGTATCGCCGTGTGCAGGCCGCACTCGCCGAGGCACAGCGCAAAGTGGTCGAGTTGGAGCAGCGCACCACGAATCAGCAGGCTGACTTCGAGGACAGAGTGGCGCAGCTGAAGGCGGCACACCGCGCACGGCTCGCACGGGTGGAGGAGGAGCTGGCGCTGCTGCGACGCGTGGAGCCTATTGTTCGCGACGAGGACGGTGCCGCTGTTGCTGCGAGTGCGGCTCCTCGTGCCGGAGATGCTGTGACGGTGGATATCAGCACGCTCACCCAACTCATTTCGACCATCCAACAACAACAGCAGCAGCAGCAACAGCAGCAACCACCACCAGCAGCCGACGGTGGCTCCACCAGTAACACAGGCACGGCTCGCCACAACCGAGCAGAGCGAACCAACGTATTTACCGGTCACTCCGAGCGGGCCGACTATCGCGATGCGGCGCCATCCTCCGACGACGGCATGGTGGACAGTCGCGACCCCCAGAGCAGCGAGAGCAGTAGCAGCGGCGTGCATCGTCGTGGTGGTGGTGCTGGTGCTGAGAGAGATGAGGGCTACGCCGAGGACTACGGTCGTGGCGACCCACGGCAATCATTCGATCGCACCAACCGTCGTGTCATGCAGGCCGTCGCACTGGGCAGAAGCCAGCTCCACGCCGCTGGCGGCGATGAGGGACGCCTGCACCGACCAGACCGCTACTCTGTCTCAGCCGCAGCGCGGCGTGAGGAGCGGGCACATCGGGTGTTGAGTGGTGAGCAGGAGGAGGAGGAGGAGCGGGAGTACAGGGGCGATGCTGCGTCGCGCTCTCTCGCATACGACCGCCTCGTTGATCCCCGCAGTCGTCAGCAGCGACCCGCGACACCGCCAGCTGGGAGGGCAACTCGCACAATCTCTCCTTCGTCTACACGCGCGAGAGGTGCTGGTGGTGTGGATTTGAGCCGTGTTGATCCCGCGCTGCTGCAGGCGGTGATGGATCAGCTGTCGCACGGTAGCAGCGGCATCAAGAGCAGCAGCGGTGGTGGATATGCTGCGAAGCAGGCTCGTGGACGCGGTGGTGGCGGTGGTGCTGCGGCAGCCAAGGCGAATTCGAGTGCTGGTCGGCTGGCGCAGGGGCTCTGGGCACAGGAGATCTTGAAGGAGCGCCACTGCATGTGAAAGCCTTTCTTTGGTGTTATTGTTTTCATCTCAAATTGTTGTTTTTTGCTTTTCTTCTTTAGGAAAACGTTGAGAACCCGTTTTCAATTTAGATTGCAGCTGCACGTCCTTGTGCGTGTATGACAAGCAGCCTTGTACCATTACTGCCATTCTTCTTCACCCTCTTATCACTGTCAACTGAGTTCTCGCTCTCTTTCGCGTTGCACGTGACCTAGATTTGCTTTTCTATTCTTTCTTAGACGCCACCTGTTTTCACCAATTTAGAACTGCACTTAATTTACTGTTTCTCCCGCACTCTCTTCCGACTTGTCGTTGTCACCTGCACCGACGAGAAAGGTCATTGGATCCACAGAGACTATAAGAACTTTTTCTTTGACTCTCTCTCTTTCTTTGCAGTTGTGCTGATGCATCAGCCTTCAAGACGTCGTTGACAAGGTGACCGCTGTGGCTTCTAGACTCTACATGCTGTCTTCTCCGCAGTCTTCTACTAATTATTGCCTCTTTTTTCTACTTTTTTTCTGCGTGTGTCTTTTGCCCCACCAGGTCGTCGCCGCCATTTCATCCACCCCAACCAGCTTAGTGGTCTTCTCTTCTAGCCTTCATACCCCGTCGAAGCGCAGTTTACTGAGCTCACTCCTCAAGCCGTTATACCCATTCCCTAACCCCTCTTCACATAAACCTTCTACCCCGTTTTTGTTGTTCTTTTACGCATACACCTGTTTCCCAGCCGCGCAGCACACGTTGGAACCACTTTCCTCTCTTATACACCACTCTTTTTTTTTTTTTGCTGTTGTTGATCTTGTTCTTCGTGATCCCTCTCTCTCTCCGCTTTCGTCACAATGAAGTGCGCGCTGCTCCTCCGGCCCTCCGCCCTCCGCGGTGCAGTGCTCGCCGCAGCCACCTCTCTCAACTCCTCGCGCACACTCGCTGCCTTTCCGACCGCTACTGCTGGTGCGGGATCTGCGATGTGCACCGCTCGCCGCACAGCCGCCACCGCGTCGAAGCCGCACGTCGTGCACTACTCGAAGCTCGGCATGGACGGCTTCACCGATGTCAAGTTCAACACCGCCGCGGATGAGTTTCTCGAGAGCGTGGAGGCGAAGCTGGACACGCTGGACTCCCCCGAGCTCGAAGACGTGAGCTGCAACTCCGGCGTGCTGACGATCGAGACGTCGTCGAAGGGGACCTTCATCATCAACAAGCAGGCCCCGAACGTGCAGCTGTGGCTCTCGTCGCCCATTTCAGGTCCGCACCACTACGACATGGTCACGAGCACCGACAAGGGTGTGGAGACAGTGATGTGGCAGTCCGACACCGACGCGCATGACTTGCAGGAGAAGCTAGAGTCGGAGCTCAGCGACGTGCTGCTGCAGGCCTTCCAGCTGTAGTACATGTGTTTGAGTGTGGGCAGGAACCGGTACATTTTCCTGATACAATATTGCAGCCGGTGCTTCTGATTTTGATTTTTTTTCCCCAGCAAAAGCACTGACGGGATGTTCGGGAGAGATGCAGAGCACAGGAGCAGAAATACGCAGCTGTGTTTGTGTGTGTGTAAATGCGCATTGCGTGGCTACGCCTCCTCTCCCCGCTGCCCATCACGTGGTTGGACGGCTGCACGACGGATTGAGAAGGGTGGCGAAGACACTGACGCGATGTGAGGGCCAAAGAGGTTTCGCGTCCACTTGTTGGCTGACCTTTGTTCTCTCTCGCCCACTTCTCTCTCTCTCTCGGTCAGAGTTCGGAAAAAAAAAAACGTACTTCTCACATATTTTCGACGCTGGCGTCATCTGCGAAGAGAAAAAAAAAGTCCGTGTTGTCGTCGCTGCGGCGTGGCGGTTTGCTTTTTCCTTAGTGATTAAAAAGAGAAAAATATATATACATTTTCGAAACAAAGTATTTTAAAAAGACGCGTTGTGTGCTGATGTCGCTCTCTTTCTCTTCTGCGCTTATACCCCGCACGCTGCTTCGCTTTTGTTTCCGAACGTCTCCCTTCCCCTTCTTACATTCAAGCACCCTTTTTAATATCTTTACTACATTTTTCTTTTCTTTCTCTGTTCTCTCTGCCTTTCAGGTGGGATAAGAGGAAGAGAAAACAACAGCATTAGCAGTGTGAACGAACATTTTTTTTTTCGCGTGTGTGTGTGAGTGTTGATGAACCTCTTGTGCAGGTGTCTGCACGCAGCCACCGTTGTCGAACATGCTTGCGGCTACGGCGGACACTTTTTCTGATGATTGTCCCACGTATAAAACGGAAGATAGAAGGAAGGCGTATTTGGCCGCTGAAAGAAGAGAAAAAGACATTTCATATTTCTGTCTCGGGCTTTGCTTTAAATTGTTTTCCTCCCATATCTCTGAAACGCTTTTTGCCTCTTTTTCTTTAGCTGGTCGGTAATCCGTTAGGAGTATCTGCGTGGCCGGCTGTGGGATGCGGATCTGTCCTTGATGTGGACAGACACGCATGAAATAAAAGAGAGGAAAAAAGAACAGCGTTTCTAGATCCGTTACAATGCAGCCGTCTTACACGACATGGCGTCGCGGCGTAAGGCCTTTTGTGCGTATGTGTTTGCGTCTGTGAACCCGGAAAGAGCGCAGAGGACCAAGTCTCACAGCTTGTTCTGCACCATGTCTTTAAACAAGCTGCAGAAAGTCGGGTTTTTTAAAAGACGGTACTATAATGCTTGACGGTTTCCTCACTACTGAATGCATACGTCGCTCTCTCCTCTCCTCTCCTCCGTTTCATTTCCGCATGAAATTCTTCACTTACGCACATACGTGTTTGCAGAGTTGCCCCATTGTTACTCAGTCACAATTCTAGAGCAGAAAAGAGCCAAAAGAAAAAAAAAACTCACACTTAAACCCAAAAGTCAAGAGGAAGAATCGGCCAAAAGAAACCCTCTTTAGAAAGACAAGCAGACACAGCGGGGACAAGCATACCCGCCACCGCGACGCACGCCCACACTTACACAGAAACACACAAACTCAACAGATTCTCATTTATCAAAAGAAAAAAAGAAAAAAGACGCATATTACCGTGCTAGTAAACGACAATGGTGAACGAGTCCGGCAACTCCTCCATCGCCTTCGCCGAATCGAAGGGGGAAGTGATGGCACCTTCGAAGGCCGGGCAGAACCGCGACACGATGGTGTCGGAACGCAGCATCAAGTTCCACCAGGACGGTGCCAGCGAGGGCGAGGGCGAGCCCGACACGACCACCTCCGTCTCCATCCGGATCGAATCGGAGAACCCCTACTCGGCGAACAGCCACAACCCCCGCGTCACGCAGCAGACCCCTGGTGACCTCAGCCCGCCAACGCACGACATCCACGCAGAGTCGCACGAGGACATCCACTTCGACGCAGTCGAGGAGCCGGCGCCGAGCTCGGTGCAGAGCGTGCGCTTCCAGGTGGAGGAGAGCGCGGTAGCCAGCCGCACCGCCAGCAAGGTGAACCGCGGCCAGTCGCCCCACACCATCACGCACGATGGGACGGAGGGGGAGAGTGCGGTGGACTTCCACGAAGAGACGCCGCACCCCACGCCGCAGCAGCCGCCCATCGCTGCTCTGCAGACTACCCAGCCGCCGCAGGAGGCGAGCGCTGCTGCTGCTGCCGCAATGCAGGAAGATGTGACAGTGGATGTGGAGGAGGCGGAGTCGCACGAGCAGCCCCCGACGCGGGCGAATCGCAGCACGGTGGGTGAGCTCGACAGCGCCGCGGTCAACGAGGCCGCAGCAGCGAAGGAGGAGGCGGACGACGACGATGAAGCCCCTCTGGTGCCCGCCACCACGACGGCTGCATCTGCCCGTGCCGCCAACGCCGCCACCGCTGCACCTGCGGCTCCGGCAGAGGAGTACGGCGGGACTGACTACCTCCCGCCACGCCGCGTCTCGCCCCGTGCGGCAACAGCGGCGCGGTCGCCACGTGCCGGTGGTGCCGCCCCGACCACCCCACGCAACCGCTCCCCCAACAGCAGCTACCGCCCACAGTCGGGTGCGGCAGACAGCGCTGTGTCGCCGGCGGGGGTGCCGCCGCTGGCCCCGGCCGACGAGGCCACGCAGGCCGAACGCGCAGCGGCGGCGACCGCCGCGACGAACGCGAAGCCGCAGGCCTTTGCCCGCCACCCGACCGGCGGAAGCGAGTTCTCGTCTGTCGCGGATGCAGAGGGCGACGTCGCGGTGGAGGGCGGCGAGGCCGCCGCTGCCGCCGTCACCACCCCCGCCTCGCCAAATGTCATCGTGACGAACCACACCTGCACCTTCGCGAGTCCTGCGTGGGCCGCCGTCGTGCACACGTCCCGCGACACGATTGAGCGTACGGTGAGCAACGAGACGGCAGAGGCGATCGGCGTGGAGGCGCAGTTTGTGCGTGTCACCGCCATCGAGGCCGACGCGAATGGGATGACGTGCGACGTCAGCATCGGGCACGCCCCGAGCCAGAGTGCGGAGCAGGTCGATGAGGCCATTCGCCAGTGCAGCTACGCCAACACGCAGATGCTGCTCGAGATTGCCGGTGCCGGCAGTGCCGCCGCCGTCGCCGAGGAGGAGGAGGAGGCGGCGGAGAAGCAGCAGGCGTCGATGCACTACTCCTTCAACTCGAAGGTCGGTGCGGGCCTCATCACGATCAGCTACTCCGTCTTCCCCTTCGGCTCCTACCGCCACCTAGAGCTCTCCTTCGACGGCGCGATCGAGGCTGTGACGATCAAGTACATCAAGGAGTGCCTCGGCGAGTACCTTGGCGTGCATGAGAGCCAGCTCGTCGTGCGTCGTGGCGACGAGGTGCTGTCGGATGACGCAACCGGTGCGAGCTTGGGCCTCGCGAACGGCTGCACGCTGGAGGCGCAGTGCACGATTGCGCAGCGGGAGGACACAGAGGATGTCGAGGACCCGCAACAGGCGACGCGGCAGACGGCGGTGGCCGCGCGTGACGACGAGGACAGCGACGAACAGGCGGCCACCGCGGCAGAGGTTCAGGAGGAGGAAGCAGCGGAGGAGCCGCAGCAGGCCGCGCCAGCCCCGACGCCCGCCCCACCCGCGAAGGCCGAGAAGGCCACCAAGAAGAAGGCGTCCAAGAGGCCGGCGAAGGAGGCCGACGCTGCAGCTGCGCCAAAGACGAAGAAGTCCGCCAAGGCTCCTGCCACCGCCGCGAACGCGGCGCCGAAGAATTCAAAGAAGACGGCCAAGGCCCCCGAGACAGGTGCGAAGGCGAAGAAGGCGCCTCGGCAGCAGCAGCAGCAGCAGCAGCAGCAGCAGCGCCACAACGGCGCTGCCGCCGACCAGACCACCCGCATCCACGCTCTCGGCGCCACGCCGCACTACGCCACGCCCTCCCGCACACCGGCCCCCGGCGCCACCCCGCAGCCCAGCACCGCCCGCACCCGCGCCGTCAAGACCCCGCTGCCACGCATGCTGACGACGCCGCGCATCTACCACGCCCACTGCCCGCGTCCGGGTGCGGACAGCCTGGAGGAGGGGGAGACGATGGCCACCTACCTGTCGGCGTCGCGCTCGCCGGCGCGCAGCGCGGGTGTGTCGGTGGGCCGCCGCTCGACCGCGACGTCGCCCGCTGCCGCCGCCACGAATGGAGAGGCGCAGTCCGTTGGCCGCCGCTCCGCCTCTGCAGCCCCGCCGTCGCCGAGCCGGCAGGCCGCCTTCATCGTCGTGACGCGCCGCGACTCGGCCGACAGCCGCGCCACCAACGCCCCCGTGCCCCCGCAGCACACCATCCGCGGTGTCGCCGCCGTCGCCTTCCGTCCGCGGCCGGTAATCTGCGCTGAGCAGTCGCCGCACGCCTTCTCGCACAACGCGGTGGAGCACCAGGCAGACACCCACGCCGCGTCGCGCCGCACGCACTCGCCGGTGCCGCAACAGCAGCCAGGCGCCGAGGTCGATGCGGAGGTGGAGTCGGTGCACTACGTGGAGGAGGAGGTGCTGGAGGAGCCGATGCCGGCGCAGGTGTACGCGCCGAAGGAGGCGATGGTGTACGCCGCGGTGCCGCCGCCGCAGGTCGCTGTCATGCCGTCGCAGGGCAACGTCGCGGTGATGAGTGAGACGAGCGAGGAGCTGCACTTCGTGGAGGAGGCGTCGGTGGCGGTGGAGGAGAGCCTGCAGTACGACTACAGCGGCGAGCCGCAGCAGCACCAGCAGCAGGAGGAGGACCCGGTCCCTGCGGCTGCTCCCAACCCGTTTGTGTAGTTCCCAACGGCAAGGCATCGCGCGCACGTGGGCACACTGATCAAAACACCCACGCGTCTGTGTGTTGGTGTGTGTGCGTGTGTGCAAGTGCGGGTGCCTAGCTTCCTCCTTCGTTGCTTCTACTATTCTTTTACCCTGTACTCCCCCAATTCCTTCCTTTTTTTTTATCCGCATTGTTTCTTTCCATCTTCATTTTTTGTTTCATCCTTCTCCGCTTCTCGCGTTGATTGCTCTTCGATGTGCTTCGCTGGCACTTATTGTTGTTGTTGTTATTCCTTTTTCCTCTGTGCCCTTGGTGAGATTCTCTTTTTCGCTCTTCTCCTTTTGAGTTTGCTTTCTTACTGCACTCTCTCTCAACGCTACACCAAAACTCGCCAGCCCACGTATCGCTGACGTTCAGAGAGCGCTTTCTTTGTCGCGTCCATTTTCTTTGTTCTGTTGGTTCTTGTACGCGTGCCTTTGTGCTTCGCTTTCCTTCTGTTGTTCTACCTGTCTTTTTGACACACTGACAAAGAGAAACTAAAGGAAAAAAAAATACGAAGAAGATACATTTTTTCTACTGATTCCCTTATTGTTTTTTGTTGGTGTTTGTGTCCTCGAACGACTCGACTGTGACCTGTTCTGCCCCAGAGCGAGCACGTACCTTCCCAATTACTGTGTTCTCATTCACCTTCTCCTCCTTTCAAAAGAGAGAAAAAAAAAAGCGCAATAATGACGTTTTCTCTACTTTCTTATATATAGATTCATTTTTCTTATTATTGTCCCATTTTTTTTTTTTTTTTGTGTGTGTGTGTGTGTTGTGCTCGGTATGTCTCCCGCCGTCCCTTTCTCTCTTTGGCAACACCGCGGATCTTTTCTTATTGTTGCTGTTCATATTGTTGTTGTTGTTGTTCGTCGTGTCTATCACTGTATTTTTTTCTCATTTTCCTTTGTGTGTCTGTACTATCTTCTGTGCAACTTTTCTTGCTCCTTCCCTGTATCGACCTGTTTTCCCCTTCCTTCTCGTCTTCTTCAGTGTTGTTGGGGTTAGCAAATTTTTTTCTTAGATTTCTATGGTCCCGTGCCAGATTCCACGCAAGCCGTCAAATCCTCTATTTTTTTTTTATTTTTGGGTGCGTGCAAGCGTAGTGGGTACTTCACGTGGTGATTAACCTCTTCCTCGCCATTTTTTATGCGACTGTATGTGTTGCTTTATGGTCGCCTTCATTGCCAGCTGTGTGCGTATGTTGTGCTGTGTGTGTGTGTGTGTGTGTGGTGTCTCTCACCGTCTACTTATTTTATTGTTGTTGTTGTTGTTGTATCTGTGTGTCTTCAGCTAATGCGAAGACATCGATGCGGCATCAGGCAACACCAAATTAGTCAAAGTTTTCTTCTTTTTCTTTCTTTCCTTCGCGTCTGTAAAGGAAAAGGAATACTGATGAAGAGGCGATTGCGTTGATACGGTGGATGCCTCTCCCCCTTTTCTCCTACGTGTTGACTCTATTTCTTTATTCTCTCCTTCTCGTTTTCTCTCTCTGTTCATCTGCCTGTATTGCGCGCAAGCGCGCGTGTTTCCGTATGTGTGTCGCAAGTCCCGGAGCGCGGCGTGGCTCTCAAATCCTTTTGTTTCTTCTTTTCTCATCTCTCAGCCGTCAACTTTCATTGACTAAATCGAGCCAAAACATCTAACGAAAAAATAGCTGAAGGAAATGAAACGAGAGCGCTTGCAGTGTGGTCAGGGAAAAAAAGGGAAAAAAACGCACTTACCCAAAAAGAAAAATTGCGAGGCGCGATAACTCGCTGTCTCGGCCACAGCTACGACGACGTCCCCATTACCTCTTCACCAAATTCCGGTTTATTTTTTGTTGTTGTTGTTGTTGTTTTTCCACCCCCTGTTCTATTCCTTTTTTTTTCTGTTGCCGTGATGTTGTTGGTAGTCGGCAACTCCTTCTCCCACCCTCGTTGAGAGAGAAGTCTGCGTGTGTGCGTGTATTTGTGAGAGAGAGCTGAAATTTTACCGAAAGCAATGGACGGTGGATTCGCCCCTTGCGTGGGAAAAGGAAGAAGAAGTGTGCATTGCGTGTCGCTTTTATCAGGAGGATGCTGCACGTTAGCGGGGAGAGTGGGAGACGACTGTTAATTCCACATTTTGTTTTTTGGATGGGGCTCGTTCTCTGCAAGCTCGGCGACACAGACAAGCAGCGCTACTAGGTTTCTACTTGTTCAGCAATGCACTAGGTTAGCCGACTCCGACTTGGTGGTGGGCGGTTCGCCTGTACCGCTGGTCATGCAAACTCGCCAAGGCGGCGATGATGAGCCGTGAAGCACTGCCATCACATCCTCTCCTCGCCTCTTCCTCTACCACTTATACGTCTTTACAAACGTGCATCATTCCACTCTCAAGCAAAGGTGCGCTCCACTGGCAGTATCGCGTGTGCGTGTGTGCCTATTCACTGTTTTTCGTTTTTTTCTTTTTCCATTTTCGTGTGTTTGTGTGAGTGCCGTCGACTGCGTTGTGTGTGGTTGTCGTTCTCTTTGTTCCGCTCTTCGTAGTGCACAGACCCTTTCTCAATTTTTGGTGTTTTTTTTTTGCCCCCGGCTTTGTGATTTGAAATTAATCTCCTGTAGCTGCCGGGTTACTCAAGACACCTCCTCGCTGGGTGCTCCACACCGCAGTGCGTACGACCACGACGCAACAGAAGCAAACACAAAAAAAATCATAGAACATCACCAACTTTCTATTTTTTCTGAACTGCAAGCGCGATGATGGTTCAGGAAGTTGGGTTGGCGCCGACGCCGATGCCGCCGTCCATCGTCACCGTCAGCCAGTCGCGCACCCGCGACGATCAGACCGAAGAGAACGTCTTCTCCGAGGCGAACAACGCAGCCTCGCAGCCACGCCCCGACACGACGGACGACAACGCCTTCTCGGAGGTCATTCCCGCATCGTCGCAGTCGCGTCAGCAAGCGGTGGCCACCGCGCAGACCCCCGAGCGCAGCCGCATGACGGGCGAGAGCGAGACGGACGAGGTGCAGTTCTTCACCGAGACGACGCAGGACCTGCACACGCAGACGCAGTCCGCCGCTGCTGCAGCGCCGCAGGAGGCTAACGATCACGGCAGCAACGCGCAGCCGGCCGCAGCAGAGAACGTCGACGCCACCGCGGCACCACATGCGGCATCGGCCCCACAGCTTCTCTCCTCCACCGGCACGCCATCCTTCCACATCGAGGAGGAAGACAACGTGAGCGAGGAGGCGGCAGAGCAGCGCAGAGCTGCCGAGGAGAGCCGCCCAGCTGCCGCCTTCCCTGAGGCTCTGGTTCCACCCGTGCCGCGCACACGTGGCCCTGGCCACACCCCGCGTGGCGCACGCCCCGACAGCGGCCGTCCCCCCACGCGGCCACCGAGCCGCACCTCCTCGCGCTACGGCACGCCACGCGGCAGCCGCGCCATCACCGCCATCACACGCGACGCGAGCGACGTGGCGCACCCGCAACCGCGGCTGCAGGAGGAGGAGGAGCCCCGGCAGCAGTCGATGATCCCGGAGACGCAGATGTCGCGTAAGCCGCGGCTGTCCGTCGCGCAGAGCGACCGGTCGATTGCGTTTCACGTGGATGATGATGTCGTGGAGGGTGCGACGCCGACAGAGAAGGCAGAGGCGCAAGGCTCCCGCGCGCCGTTCATGCCCCGCCCCTCCGTCGCCCAGAGCGACCGCTCCATCCCGTTTCAGATCGAGGACGAGGTGTCCGACACCGCCAGCCTCGCCTTCCAGGTGGAGCCAGCCGGGGAGCAGCGGCGGCGCTCCGAGGTAAGCGTCGACCCGACCACCGCGACGGACGGAAGTGAAATCCACTTCAAAGTCGTGTCAGAGTCGCAGCCGTCGCAGCAGCAGCAGCAGCAGCAGCAGGCGGCTTCTGCAGCGCGCGGCGCGGTGGAATCGAGCGTCGATCCGGCGGTCAACACCGACGGCAGCGACATCCACTTTGTGGTAGAGCAATCGCGCGCGTCACGTCCGCGCGGCGTGATGGATCGTGCGACGACGACGAGCATGACCAGCCTGCAGTTTGAGGTGGAGTCGACCGCCGATAACACGCGCCACAGCAGCATCAGCCACTTCACTGTCGAGAACGACGAGCCGCAGCCGGCGCCGGTGCAGCGGGCACCACAGCTCGCAGCGGGCGACATCGCTGTCGCTGCTGCCGAACCCGAAGAGATCGTGACGGAGAGCGAGGAGCGGCGCCGCGCGCAGGCTGCCGAGGAGCAGCGGCGCAAGAAGGCGCTGGCGGAGCGCTCGCAGTACATGAACGTGCGGCCGTGGGACAGCAACGCGCCAAACCCGCGTGCCCGCCGCACGAGCAGCCAGGCCGCTGCGCACACACGCGATCAGCAGGAGGCCGCGAGGAAGAGCAGCGCGGCGAAGCGGCGCGAGGACATGAACGCCCGCCCGTGGCGCACCAACATGGCGGTTACGCCAAAGAAGAAGGAGGTGGTGGAGAACAAGCAGGTTGACAACCGGCCGTGGCGCACCGGCATGGCAACGACGCCGAAGAAGCGCACCGCGTCGCCAGAGTCGTCGTCGTCGATGGACGAGGCGGTGCTGGAGAAGTACGTCTGGGGGCAGAAGGAGCCGCGGCAGCGACGTGCCTCACGGCCCGCACCGCCCACGCCGTCCTCGCAGGCCACGTCAACGCAGATCTCGTCGGTCGCCTCCTCCACGCGCCGCGCTCCGCGCGAGGCCGTCGAGCCGCTGCTGCCCGCCAAGCCTGTCTTTGACACGGTGGAAGCCGCGAAGTTCGTGACGCCGGCGCCGGTGCTGAAAGCGCCGATGGAGGTGCTGGGCGAGGAGGTGGAGGGCTGGAGCGAGACGGTGAGCCAGCAGCGCAACCTGCAGGCCATCCTCGAAGTGATGCGGACGCGGGAGCGGCAGTGCGTGCGGCTGACGAGTCAGCACGAGGCACAGGAGAGTGCGATGCACCACCTCAACAAGGAGCTCTACGCGGTGCGGGATGCCCATGTGCGGCGCTACGGCACCGATGTCACTGGCACGCCGCTGCACGGCCGCCGCGACGCCGGGCAGGAGGAGAATGGTGGCGAGGAGGGTGCGGCAGCAGCGAAGCCGGCAGCGGCGGAGGAGCCCGACTACATGCTGCTCCGCCTCTACCCCCGCCAGACGCATCAGGCTACCGACTACGTCGCTATGAAGCAGCAGCGCAGCGGTGGCGCCACCGTGAGCGTGCTGAGCGATGGGGACATGTCGGACGGCGAGCGCGACGACTTTGCTGTGGAGCTGGCCAGCTGGCGGGCGGAGCGGCAGTCGCTGCGGCGCGAGAAGGCCCGGCTGGCGCACGAGCGTCGCGACCTGACCTTTCAGATGCGGCGCGGATCGAACATCAAGGACATCAAGCTGACGCAGCCGACGAGCGGGCGTGCGCCGCTGGACCGCCGCGCCTTCGGCACCGAGACGAAGGTTGACATCGACGGCTACGACAAGCTCATGGACATGCGCATCGCGTCGCAGCAGGCCAGCGTCGAGGCCGCCAACGCGAAGGAGAAGTACGAAAACCTCTGCATGATTGCCGCGACGATGCGCAAGCAGCACGACAGCAACGCGCGTGAGCTGACGGACGCGGAGGAGGTGCAGGAGGAGTCGAAGGAGCGCTACGCGGCGGTGCTGCAGCGCATTCGTGCACAGATCGAGGAAGCCAAGCCGCTGATCGACAAGGCGCAGGCGACGCTGCGGCAGCGCGAGCGGCAGGCGATGCGCTTCGAGGAGGAAAACGCGCACGCCGAGGTGCGGGAGTACAGCGACACCATCCTCGCCGTCCGTCTGCAGGTCGACCGTGCAGCGGCGATGGCGGATGCCGCCGGTGGTGACGAGGAACGCATGCGCCGCGCCTCGACGCCGCGTGCCGGTGGGATGTCGCGTGGTGCGACGCCACGCGGTAGCATCAGCGGAAGCGTCCGCCCCGGTGCGTCACCGCGGGGCCGGGCGAACAGCGCGTCGAACAACGACGTGTTTGCGCGCCTGACGGGCCGCCGCTCAGTTGACGCGCAGCAGAACGGCGTGCTGGCCGGGACGCCGATGGAAGCGTCTGCATAAACCTCTTGCGCCAAAGTATACAATCCTTTTTTTTTTCTTGCTTCTCATCCGCTTTCGCTGACGCCGCCTTCTTCTCTTTTTTTTTTTTGTCCCTTCTTCCTCGATACGGTGTGAGGGCGTGTATCTGAGAGCTCTGTTGTGATGTTGGTATGAGAGGGGCAAAAGCCTTTTTTTTTTTGTGCGGCTATGATGGCCCTTTTTCTCTCCTTACTCTCGACCTCTTATCCAGCCTGTACCTCTACCTTCTTATCGGTCTGTTTGTTTGTTTGTTTTTTGTTCTTTCCTTTGTGAAGCTGCGCGGGACTTTGTCTTCTCTTCTCATCCTGTCGATGCCTTCGCATTGTTCTTTTTCCGGTTTTCATTGTGTATTGTTCCAGCTTTGTGTCCATCTGACAACGGCACCGGCAGCAGTGAGCCGTGGCTCGTAAGTAGGGGAGGTCAACGCAGGCGCGCCACACACACTCCTTTTCAACTCTTTCCTTGCGTGTGCCTGTCGGCGTTCATGGTGTGCGCTTGTGTTTGTGCGCGTGTCACTTTTACCATTATATTGTTTTCTAGTCTGTCGAAGGTGTGCACAGTAGAGCGCACCAGAGCCTTCGTGCGCATTATGTTTTTATCTTCTTTTATTTTTCTTAGTTGTATTGATGTGGACTTTGTCGTGTGTGCGCAGTCCTTTACTTGGCTGATCTCTTCTTCCCTTTTGCGTGTGTAGACGCTGGCTCTGTACCTGCGTTGTTGGCGCGTAAATGGAGTGTATCTGCGCGGGTAGATGTGATTTGTCGCGCACCATGTGCCTTTTTGGCCACCGCCGTGTTCCTGTATTTCTTCTTCCGATTTCTTCTCAAAAACATCTATTGAAAAACAGAAGCGACTCGCAGCAAGGAAGCTGGAGTGAGCCGCAACGCACGCACACGTGTGCGTTAGTTGCCTGCGTGACAATGTGGATAAGACAGGCGTCCATTGCGCGCCGCACCGTCATCCGGGCACTTGCAAAGCGAAACACGTAGGTGCACCTTCAGTGTGGAGGCGTGCAGCTCGCAATATTGCATCGTCTTCGCCCAGAACGATTGGTATCTCTCAGGAAGAGGAACAAAGAGTGCCGAATGCACAGCAATGTAGGTTTGGTCTGCTGTGGACCCTCGTCTTCTTGACACCCCTATCGTGCTGAGGCGCTTCTTCATCACCGCCAACTCCTCCACTCCTACTTTCCTACTCCCCCCTACTCTCCCTCTCTCTGCCCCACCCGCACGCATTACGCATAGATCCACGCTGTTTTTCGTTTCTCAAGCGCCGTATCACCTATTTCTGACCTTCTTTTTACCCTCCTCGGTATACCCCACATCCACAGACACCACCACCTACACACAATGCCCGCCAAGCAGAAGAAGGGACGTGGAAAGACGGTGAATATCACGGAGTTCAACGAGGACTACGTCCCGGAGACGGCGCTGGACTGGGCCGATGACTCGTGGGAGACCGAGGCGCAGAAGGGCGAGGCGAAGCTGTCCGAGAAGATCGCGAAGCAGCGCCAGGAGTACAGCCGCGTAGCGAACAACACGTTAGGCAACCAGGAGAGCTTCCGCACGGCCGCCCCGTCGGCGCAGCAGAAGCGCTTCACGATTGAGGACCTGCAGCAGCCGTACGTGGCCCACTTCGGCAACCTGCGCAACGGCACCACCGAGGAAGACTTCCTCTCTCTCTTCGTCCGCGACGCCATCGTGACGCACCGCCTCATCAACCAGGATGGCAAGTCCTTCGCCTTTGTCGAGTTCAACTCCGCGCAGGCGCTCATCGTCGCGCTCTCTCTAGACCAGACCTTCCAGCGGGGACGACGCATGTACGTTGACCTCGCGACGGCGAAGCAGGTGGAGCGGCTGCTGAACCGCGGCACCACCGAGCGTGTCGGGCTGTCGCGTGATGGCGCGGGTCAGCCGCAGACCGGCGGGCTCGCCGCGATGAACATCTCGCGCGACGTGTTTGGCGGCCCGCAGCCCGACGAGCGCGGCGGCATGACGACGATGGGCAGCCGCTCCAACTTCGGCTCCCGCGCTGACCTGCACAACCTCGGCGACCTCTCGCGCGACATGCTCGGCTCGGCGGTGCAGGCCTCCCCGAACTCCGCCAGCCCGCTCGGTGGTGCCGGCTCGCCGGTGAACTTCAGCTCGTGGCGCAACGATGGGCCCGAGCCGCAGCCCGACTTTGCGTCGCTGCGTGAGAACGTCCGCAGTGAGGAGAGCCTCGACCGCCGCAACGCCGGCGCCGCGAACCTGCGCCGCAACAGCAGCACCGTCGGCACGCCGGCCGCCCCGGTCAGCGCGCCGGAGCCGAAGGTGAACCCGTTCGGTGGGGAGACGAGCAACTGGCGCGACGCGCCGCGTGCGGAGGCGCCGAAGATGGAGGAGGCCCCGGCGAAGGAGGCAGAGGCGGAGGAGTCGGCTGATACGTCGGGCGGCCGTGGCGGACGCGGCGGTCGCGGCATCGGCGGCGGTCTCGGTGGCAGCGGTGGCGCGCGGGGCGGCGGCATGCGTGGTGGTCGCGGCGGAGCCCCGGCGGGTGATCGCACCGCAGCGCCGAAGAGCAGCGGCCCGGTGAACACCGACAAGTGGGCTAACCTGCGCAGCTGATCGTGTCGTCGTCCGTCCTGCCACTGCGAAGTGGTCGGTTCTGTGGAGCTTCATTTGCGCGCTAAATACAAGTGATATCTAATTAACACTTTGTCTTCTCTTACTGTGTGTTTTTTCTTCTTTGATCTTTTCTGTTGTTCTCGCTCCCTTCGTAACCGTTTGGTAGCGAAAGAAAGTTTGCGCCGTATCCCGCTGCTGAGGGTGGATGCATGCAGCGGCGTCAGAGAAGAAAAGGAAAAGCTGCGGAGCCGCTGGGCTGTGCTTCGGGGTTGCAGTGTCTGCATCGTGTGGTGATCGGAGGTGGGGGAAAAAAGGGGTGAAGAGAATTGAAGCTGACGGCTGCGGCTTACTTTTGATAGCAAAACAAGAGTTGCTTGTGTGCTTTTTAAAGCCGTGATTCTGTTTTCTCTCTCTTCATATTATTTCATTTATTTTACTTTGCGTTTCTTGTATCCTGTTGTGCTTCGATGCTTATCCCGTCTTGTAGGAATCACTCTACCTTTGTTTCCTCCTTTTGTGTGTGGCCTATCTCTCACCTTCTCTACTGTCCTTTCCTACTTTGTTTTTGTTTTTGTTTTGTTGTTCAGTTTCCGAGTAAATAATTCTTTTCCGCTCTCTCCTCGTCTCTCTCTCTATCTGGTCAGTCACTCAGCGCACATTCTCTCGTGTCCTTTGAATCCTGGGAGAAGAGCGGGTGTGTCTGGCAACCAAGCAACACAGAAGGTTAAAGGAACGGAGGAAAAGGTGTGTGTCTGTGTGTGTACGTGTGAGAGAAAGTGAGGGAGAAGTGATGAAGTGAAGAGCAGAGGAAAGGTTTGCAGAGAGGGAAGAGACGGAGGAGCAGCCGGGTGCTCCACCACCGAAGACTCCCCCGAGAAGTTTGTGCGTTTCTATTCCAGCGGATTCGTTTGCCTGAATCTTCTTTTTTTCTTTGTGCTGTTGTTGCGCTCTCCAGTGGTCGCTGTGCCGTCTTTGTCGTCGTGGTACTTTGTGGTGCCTATTTTCTTTTTCTCTTTTTTGGCGGCCGCGCGCTCCCCTGACGAGGCGTCTTTGCCTGTGAAGCCCTCTACGCGTGTCTTTGTCTGTGCGTTAACACCCTCCTAAATCCCTTTCAGAAATCGAAGAAAAGAAAAAAAAACAAGAAAAAGGGAGAGAAGGACGTGCGTGCTCGGTGCAAGGCTGCCTGCTCGATAATCACCACCTTCGCTGAGCTGTCGACGTGTTGTGTTGTTGTTGTTGCCTTCCCGTGTGTATCGTGCCACGTCTGTCAAGTGATGCAGCTCCATTTCTGCTTCGATGTGGTGCGGCGGCGGAGCAGCAGCCGTAATGCTTTCGGTGTCTGCACCGCCTTTTCCCGCTGCTCACTTCATTTCCCGAACCCGTTTCTCTTCCCTTCTCTGCCCATTTTTACCCCTAGCCTCTTCGCCAAGCCAGCGCTTTTTCTCTCTCTTTTCGAGAGAGGGTCCTCACTGGGGATAGAGCATTCCTCGGGGAATAAGAGAGTCAGCTGGGCAATAGGGAAGGAAAGAGAAAGAAGTGTGGAGATAAGATGATTCAAAAACAGGAGAAAGAACCCGAAGCCGAAGCAGAGCCATCGCCGAGCTCCGTTCCTAACTAATTTTTTGTATTTTTGTTTGTTTCGATTTCATGTCACCGGTACAAGGCGGAAGAAAAGTGCAGTGTTTAAACAGAAGCACAAAAAAAAAAAAAAACAGCATTCAGCCATCTGTTGGCACGATGGCCTTAGCGGCGTTGCCGCGAATTGCTTCGCGAACCGTCGGGATGCTGCAGATGCACACCCACGCCAGCATGAGGCCGATGATGCCCCAGAAGGCGTTCAGGTTGTCGTGCGAGTCGGACTGCCACGGGACCTCGCAGTTCATGCCGAAGATGGACGCGATGAGGTTGAGCGGCAGGCAAATCGTGGCGACCTGGCCCAGAATCTGCATCTTGAAGTCCATGTTCGCCGAGCTCTGCGACATGCGCATCGACACCCCGGTCACGAAGTTGAGGTTTGCCTGGTTGAGAATGTCCCGCGCGTCGTCGAGGCGGTCGGCCACCTGCGTGTTCTTGTCCATCGCCTCCTTGTAGATGGGCATCACCTGGTGCGTGTCGCACGACACGAAGCTGCCCCGCATCGACGGCGTCACGAGCTCACGCAGCAGCTTCTCCTTCAGGTACAGCACGCCGCGGAAGGACGAGATGCGGCGACGCAGAAGCGCCACGCGCCGCAGCAGGTCGGGCTGATCGCGCTCGCCGGGGGCGATGAGCAGCACCATCTCGTCGATGCAGTCCACCTCGCTGAGCAGCGCCGTCGGGTCCGGCAGCATCATCTCGCTCGTGTAGGAGACGAGCGTGGCGAGGACGATGCTGGGGCTGAGCAGCTCGTAGCCCAGCGCGCTGTCCACCGGGTTCACCCGCATCTCCAGCGCCCGCACCACCTCCTCCAGTCCGAGGAAAGGCTTCTCGTGCAGCGTGACGATCAGGCTGTCTGTCGCCAGCACCGAGCACCACACAAAACCGCGCGAAGCGTCGAAGGCCTCGCCGCTGAAGTTGTCCTCGTCAGCCGCGGCGACGTCGGCGTCGGTGCCGTCGCGGTGGAGCGGGTTGACGGCGCAGCTCAGCACGCCGTGCGCGTAGTGCGCCACCGTCGGCTGCAGCTCCACAACGTCGCTCTCCGTCGGCCGCGCCACCGCGTCGAGCACGGCGGCCGGGATCGGCACACGCCACGGCAGCGCGGCGAGGGCAGCACGTCGGTCCGCCGCGCTCTCGCCCTCGATGTCGACCCACAGTGTCGACTCCTGGTTCACCTCGACGTTCTTCAGCATAACGTCGCGGCGAATAAACCACGATGCGCCGTTGTGGCGGTTGAAGGTGAGGAAGCGCCTGCACGACGTCAGCGGCGAGCCGGGAGCGGCGGTGCCGTAGTCCGACGCGACACCGTTCACTTGCGACCGCATCTTTCTTTACCTTGGGGTGCGCAAAAAGAAAAAAATGAGAATCAATACGGTTTTTGCGTTTGAACAGCGCGAGCTTAGCTTCACAAAAATGCGAGAAGGAGAGAGAACAGCAACGGGGGAGAAGGTGGGTGCTCTGCTGCCTACTTTCCTCGTTCTCTCTGTCTTATCTTATTGGAGTTTTTTTTCTTTTTTCTTTAAAAATTTAAATACACTTAAATGGAAAAGTGCCGCTTATAAAAATGAAATAAGTGGAGTGGTTGCCTTGCAGAAAAGTTATCAGTAAATAAAATTTAAAAAAGCGAAGGAAAGGCGAAGAGACGTGAGGCGAGATAGCGAAGAGAAGAGCAAGGAAAGGCAGGAAAGAGGGAAGCCGCACCAGTGAACCGGATCCGCGCGTGTTTAGCGGTGGCTTTGCATCTCAGATCCACGTAAAGAATCCCATTAACGGTTGTTAAACGGGTACTAGCGAAAAAAAAGAAAACGGGTGTACTACGAGTAAAGAAAGAAAGGAGTAGCGAAGGTACAATAAGAAAGAAAGAGCGAGAGAGAGCGAGAGCGTAGGTGAAAAGCTGCCTACTGCTTGACAGCAAGAAAATGGAAAAAAAAAATGCGCAAAACACAAAGCGCATTGCAAGGAGAAGAACGAAGAAGTGGTAGGGAGAGAGAGAAGGAGACGAGACGAAACAAAGGCATACCAGCAGCATGGACGTCGAGAGTAAGCAATTCGCCTGTCGGCATAAATTGTGAGTCTACAGCTTCGAAGAAATGACGGGAACATGAAAGATCAGCTGAAACACAAACGGGAAGCGCAGCGCAATCGAGACGGTGACGCCAAGGAAACGTTTGACTAGGCTCAAGTAGTAGCAAAGCGTCACCCTATCGCGTTGTCGCTGCTACATCGATCTCCATTGGCCGCGTTAAAATGATGTCCTTCTCCCTCTTTTTCTTTTTGTTTCTTAGAGCAATAAGAGGCTCCTGTTAGCTACAGTGAGACCCAAACCAAAAAAAAAAAAAAAACAGGTGGGAGAGAGGGGGAGAGCACAAATTCCCCTCGCTCCGATTAGCTTGATGAGATACATGCAGTCGCTGTCGCCCTCTTTAGATTGCGCCGCTCAGCATCGACTCCGCAACTCAATCAACAACAAGTGTACAACACACACGAGGAAGGACACAAACTCGTCCTCCCTTTTTTTCTCCTACGCGCAGCCGCTTCGGCGAATGCGTGGGTGTTTGGGTGTGTATTTGTGTGTGTCTCCCATTCATCACTCCAAAAAGCCGACCTAACCAAACAGCTTCTCAAACAGCTCTCGCTGCTCCGCAGTCAGCGACTGCGGCAGCGCCACGTTGTACGTCACGTACAAGTCACCGTGCTCTGACGGAACGTGGTGGCGCGGCATGCCCTCGCCGGCGATGCGCACCTGCTGGGCGTACTGCGTCACCCCACTGCGCTGCAGCGTGACGGCGTGGCCGTCGAGGTGCTCAATCGACTTCTCAAAGCCCAGCAGCGCCTCCTTCAGCGTGATGGTGACGTTCACGTACAAGTCGTTGCCCTCGCGCTGGAAAAGAGCGTGCGGGGCGGTGATCACCGTCAGCAGCACATCCCCCGGCACCTGCCCCGGCGTCTGGTCCGCCTCCAGCTCGTACTTCAGCACGTGGCCCTCCGGCAAGCCGGCCTCGATGTCCACGCTCAGCGCCGTCTCGCCCGACACGACCGCTTTGCCACGGCAGACGGGGCACATGTGCGCGACGTGTGTCCCCTTCCCCTTGCAGTGGCCGCAGACCTGCTCCATCTGCTGCACAAAGCCCGGCGCGATCTGCACCCGCTGCACGAGCCGCCCGCTCCCTTTGCAGTGCGGGCACCTCACCACATCCTCCTTGGCCCGCGCGCCGCTGCCGTGGCAGGCGCGGCATATCTTCCGCTTCGCAAACTGAAACGTGTGCGTCGCGCCGGCGTATATATCCTCAAGGTTGACGACCATCAGCAGCTCCTTGTCCTGCCCGCGGTCAGAGGCGGCCTGGCCGCCCCCAAAGAAGGCGAAGAGCGGGTTCATCTGCTGCTGCTGCTGCTGGGGCTGCTCCAGCTTCTTCAGCCCCTCGACGCCGAGGATGTCGTACACGCGGCGCTTGCGGCGGTCGCTGAGAACCTCGTAGGCCCGCTGGATGCGCTGGTAGACGAGGCGGTACGACTCCTCGTCCCCTGCGGCGACCACGTCGGGGTGAAACTTGCGGGACAGCTTGCGGAAGGCGCTCTTGATTTGACTCTCCGTCGCGTCCTCGCCCGCCTCACCGAGACCCAAGACACCGTAAAAGTCGTCCTCCGGCAGCTTCACGATCGCGGCGATCTTCGCGGCATCCTCATCACTCGCGGCACTGGCGTAACGCAGCGGCAACACATCCGCAAAGACAGCGAGAAGCCACGCGACGACGAGCAGCCCCACTACAATGCGAGAGAGGCAGAGTCGCGCCATTCAACTGTGAATAATTGTTTTTTTTTTCTTCCTCTTTTATCGTCTCTCCGGTTTTGAGCTACTGTTGATGCTCTTCTTGCTGATGTACACGCAGTGAGGGCCTCCCCGCACGCGTCAGATAAGGTGAGGGGATCGTGAGAGGCAGAAGAGCTGAGAAAAAAAAAAGAATCAATGAGAATAATAACAACAATCCGCCACGTGCCGGATCCTGTCCAGTGTGAGGACGGCAGACGGAAGTGAGAGAGAGGGAGCTGGATGAGTAGGCCGAAGCAATACAAGATTTAAGTACGATAGGCACACTTGATAGTTCTGCCGGAAACCGCTGCGAACCAGTATTTCGCGCAGGACTTGGCTCTCTGCCTTTGTAAGTTGTAAAGTCACCTCAAATAAAAATCGAACGCTGGCGCTGTAGCACTGAAGCCTCCCCGCTTCGACGGTGACGTACGCTCTTCTCTCCTCTGCTTTGACACTTGTCGAGTCCCATAAACGGATGCGACACGATAAACATAATAGAACACTTGAGAGAGCTGATCTAAAGAGATGGTAAATTACAAGCGAAAAACCGGCTGATATTACTAAGGGGCTTTACGCCTTTACACCTCCAACGGCGGTCGCTCACACATCGCCGACAGCAACACAGCCGACGCAGCCGCCGCAGGAGACTGCAGCCACGGCGCAACGCACTGGTGGAACGCTCTCAGCGCACCCGCATCATCCCCATCTCTCCCGGACATCGCCGAGGGTACCTCCCGCGCTTCTGTCATACCACCAATGACGCACAGCACTAACGAGGTGAGACCGGCATCGAGTGCAGCGCCGTCGACTGCCGTCTCTCCACCCAACTGCATGGAGGCCACCACCTCCGCAGCAGAGAGCACCACCACCTGCGGCAGGAAGCGGCCCTGCAAGGGACTCGGCATGTCCGCCGGCGTCTGCACCACCCGCCACGTGCAGTACAGACCACCGTCTGCGTCGAGGTGTGGGGTCCAAACCCACAACAGCTCCTCCGGCGGCACCAGCGCACACGACAGGCCAGATCCCAGCGTTGTGGCGCCGCCGACAACAAGGTAGCTGTGCGGCGACGTTTCGCCGGTGCCCGGCAGCACGGCGCAGCTGTGTCCGTACCGCGGCAGCGGCCAGTGCCCGCCACCACTCTCTGCCGTTGCTGCGGCGAGACGCATCCACGTGCCCTGTACCGTGTCGTAGGCCAGCACGTCTGCCGTTGCGGAAGCGAGCTGCACCGAGGGCTTTTCGGCCTCCTGCTCGATTCGCCCACCCGGCACCAAGCCGCCAAAGACAACGACGTGGCGCCGCCCGCACGCAACGGCGACGTGGCACGCAACGCGCGGCGCGTTATCCGGGGAGTCCGTCTTCGCCACGATATCCACTGGTGGCGCAGGTCGTCCATCAGCGAGGCTTTGCACGCAGCTCACGCCGTCACACCACTGGAGAGCAGATGGCGAGGCAGCGGCGCCAGCAAGATCTGTCACCGGTGTTGCTGCGAGGCGCACTTCACTGCGCCGGCGCTGCACGAGGCCCGAACTAACACAAGCACTTGCTGTGGTTGGTGATCCTGTCGCCGTCGTCGTCGTCGTCGTCCACAGCGCCTGCGAATCCCCACGGTTCTGCCATCCGCCGAGCAGCCACACCCGCTCCCCCAGCTGAGTCGCGGTGTGGAAGATGCGCGTCGCGCCACCGGTTGGGGCAGCAGCCGAGGCGTCCACCTCGCAGCACCAAGACGGACGTTCAAGCGCCGCAACAGCGGCGGTAGGCGTTGCCTCTGTGCCCCCAACGCACACGGATGCGTCCACGGCAGATGAGCGTCGACGCCGTGGCGACGAACGCCTCGCAGCAGCCATGCTCCGCGGGGGTGGCGTGGGAGAGACCACTGACCCTTCCTTGCGTTGACGTGCCTGTGCAGCACGGACCTTCGCCACAGCAGCGTCCTGTGCTACACCGTCTCGCAACGCACGTAGCCCTCCACTAACCCAGAGACAACTGCTCCTGTTCGCTGCGACGAAGAAGAGTGCGACACTGCCGAAATTGCCGGGCATGCGCGACCACGACGACGTCGCAAAGGATGCATCCGTGCTGCAGCGCCAGTCCAAGCGCAGACGTGCCACCTCCTGCAGCAACGCTCGTCCCGCAGGGAGGCCGAACAACGTCGATTGCATCTCGCTCTGGCGGTGCGCCTCGCTGCGGCCGCCATCCAGCCCTCCGCTGCGCTGCGTCGTGTCGAGTAGAGAAGGCAGAAGACGCCACGCGGGCGAGCACACAGCACCACTGTTCGCGTCCACCAAGCACCTTCCATGCGATGCCCCGCCTACGCCACCACACGACCACACCCACTGCCCCGCATGCATGACGTCTCTCACCGCGGGAATGACATCCACCACGGCGAAGGAGTCGAGGCGGTACACCGCTGGTGGAAGCTTCAGCAGCCGGTAGGGGCGTGCGGCAAAGGCGGTGGAGAGCTGGTGCAGCGTCAGCGCGGTGTTGATCGTTGGCACTGACGTCGCCGTCTTGGTAGCTGCTACGGCGGTGAGGAGTTGCCGCTCTGCCCGCTGCAGCGCCTCTAAGCTGCTGGCGTGTCGCGCGTCACGTGCCTGCCGCACCGCCTGCAGCGCCGCCACTTGCCCCCAACTCGGCGCCACAAAGGCAAGCAGATCGAACGCGACAGAAGCGTTCGTGACGGCACCACTCCCATCTGCGGTTTGTGGAAACGTTGCGTGGACAGGAATGGACACGGCGAGGGGCTCGGTGAGCCGCCAGCCGGTGTCGAGGCGATTCTCCGCGCTGTCCCACCGCTGCACGTATCGTTGCGAGTCGGCGATCACGACGCGGTCCTGCCCCACCACCACAGCCACGTCATCGCCCTCATCACTCACCTTCTCAGCGTGCGCCGAGGCGTCAAGGACGACCACCGTCACCTCCACCGACAACGTTGCGGTCTCGTTGGAAGAGTGGGAGTCGGTAGACTGCGGCTGCCAACAGAAGCAGCTCGCAGCGGGTATGGCCGGCAAAACAACATTTACAGCAGCAGCAGCAGCGGTGGCAACGGCGTTGTCACCATTGTGAGCTTCGCTCATGGACTCTGCTGCGGAAACGGAGCCAGAAGGCACTGGACTACTCGCCTTCTTTGTCGTTGCGGCGACTACAGGCACAGGGACAGGTACTGGTATAGGTACAGGAACAGGTGCAGGGGCTGCTGCGATGGCGTGTGTCAGATTCGATGCAGGTGAGAGTTCCGAGTGGCGCGCTGGTGACGGCGGCGGCGGTGGTGCAGCCGGCAGTGGCGCCAGTCGCGTCGTCCACTGCGTCAACGTCTGCCTCGACACCGGCGACGCATCATCACCACCGCACGCAGCGCCGCCGCGCACCGTCCGCACCACACGCAGCTGCAGCTGTGCGCGGCTGAGCCAAGAGGCAGCAGCTCGGTCCGTCACGTCACCTACGGCTCCAGCGGAATGTGAATAGCGGAGCTGTACGTGATCGAGCTGCGCGCAGTACACCGCATCAGCGGGCAGGCGCGGCTGCTGCGCTGACGCTGCGGTGACTGCTGCTGTTGAGTGCGACGAGGGCAACGCCCTTGGTGTGGAGCACGGTGGCCCGTCGTAGAAAAAGGTGTAATACAGCCGCACTCGGGGACCGCAGCCACTTCGAGAGCGGTCCCAGCCAAACCCACTTTCCCCCTTTGCCCTCTCCTCCATCTGCAGCGTATCTGGCAAGAAGGAGGACGCAGTTGTCAGGGGCATCCACTGTGTAGGCAGCGCCGCCGCCGCCCGCAGCATCGTGTCGCGCGCCTCGGTCGAGCAGGCTCCGCTGCACCACCGCGCCAGCACCTGCGCAAGAACAAGCGCGCCTTCGCGCAGCAAGAGGGCGAGAGACACCGCACCCAGCGCGCACACCTCGCGCATGTCGGTTGCGGCGGAGGTGGGGCAGAGCAGCTGCCACAGCGTCAGCCCAGCAGCCGTTGAAGTGGAATCCGTGCTATCATTATCTTGAGTGTGGTGAGAGGAGAGAGAGCCGCCTCGCATCATGTCGTGCGCGGTGATGCACCAGTCTAACGGCGCAAAAGTGGCGCGGCAGGAGAGCGCGGCTTGTCGCCGCAGACTCGACCACAGCGTACCTGCCGCCATCTCTTCCTCCTCCTCCTCCTCCTTGCCGAGATAACCCACACCTTGCGTTGTCGCATCCGCGCGGACAGCTGCAATGCGCCGCGCCGTCGTGCGTGCCACGCCCAACACATGATTAGCTCCGTCTTTCTCTTCAGTCTGGCCATCACGGCCTCGTGTCGTCGCGAAGCGGAGTTGGGCCAGCAGCGTGGTCGTCTCCACCGCAGCCGTTGTCGTTGACCCCCACACCGGCAGCTCCAGTCCCTCCACCTCTACCGCAGTAACGCGGCACCGCCAGTGGCGCAGGTGTGCCTCGCTGTCCTTCTGCTGGTCCTGCGTCCGCAGCGATGCCAAGAACTCCGTCCACGCCGCACAGCCCTCGAGCTGGCGAACACCATCGTCATCGTCGTCGTCGTTGTCGTCATCTTTGTCGGGAATCCCATCGCTCTCCTCGCCAGCGACACCACCTGCGCTGATAGTGCAGTGAATGGTTTTGGGTGTTGGTGCACACACGCAAGGGACGACGGCGCGCACCGGGTGAATGCCAAGAACGTCGAGCCCCCACTGCACCTCGACCTCGCACGGAGCAATAGCGGGACCAGGCGCCACTGCCGGCTGCTCTGACAACTCCAGCGGGAAACACGACGACCACGAGAGCGACGCGACGTCGCTTTCCTCTTGTCCTTCCTTCAGCATCTCCTCCTCCGAGCACGCGACAGAGCGGAGGATGCTGCTGGCTGAAAAGTGAGACGTGGTGAAACGTGCAACGGTATCGCCGCCGCGGAGGACAACCTCGAGATACACCGCCGCATCCTCTGAAGCTTCCGTGCTATCCTCGTCATGATTACTATCATCCACTGCACCGGTAATGGCACGGTGTGGCGGTGCTGCAGCGCCAGTTGGAGCGTCGAGTCGCACAAGACTCTGCGGCTGGCGACGCAGCCAACACGACGACGCTGCTGCGGTGGAAGAGGAGGAGACGACGCCACAATCAAGGGAGGCCCACGTCGCGGCAACGCGCACGTCCGTCAACGTCGGCACTGGCGGAGGGCTCGGTGCTACCGCTACCGCTGCGGGGGCGGTCGTTGCGTCCTCGCAAGAAGCTTCTCGGATCTGCAGGACACGCACCGCTGGCCCCACCTCCAGCACCAGAGATGGGCTCACCTTTGCGGACGGAGCCGTGCCACGCGTGTGCGCAGCGATCTCCGGCTGGCGCAGGACACGGCACGTAACGCTGTCGATCCTCTTCAGCCCTGCAGCGGCGAGTGTGGCGCCACTGCCGGTGAACACGAGGGACTTAATCACAACACCGCCAAGTTTCTCCGCATCGTCGCTGATGCCACGCGTCGTCGCTGAGAGAGGTGCGGCAGCTGTAGTAGCAGCTGCAGTGCGCGATGCCTTGGACGCAACCGCCGCGTTCAGCCGCTCCTGAGAGCGAGGGAAGAGGCCGGGGTGAGCAGGGAACCGCTTCTCTCGCTCCGTCCTCTCGGTGACTGTCACAGACTCCCATTGACGCTCCGCGTGCTTCTCGAGAAGCTGCGTTGCCTGCCGCGCCACCGCACTGCTTGTGTAGAGCGACAGCAGCACTTGGAAGTGCAAACCACGGCGGCCTCCGCCAGCGCCAGCAGCTGCAGTGGCATCGCTTCGCAGGTCGAGCCACACGTGAGCGTCGCTGCCGGTCTCTTGTGCTGCGCGGCGTTTTAACCGCAGACGCAGTTCGTCGTCGACGGTCCACGTGTGAACGGCGAGTCGCGTCGTGAGCCACGTCGTCGACGTCGTTGCCTCCTCTCTGCTGTCACCTCCCTCTTGTTGCGGGTCAGCAGACGCATGGGAGGAGGCGGGAGTTGCCTCCACCAGCTCGACTCGGCGGAGAGCGGCACCGACGGCACCGACACAGGGCAGCCGCGTAGTCGCACCGGACCAGTAAAACAACTCCCTGTCCGGCATCGCTTGTTGAGACGATACGGCAAGGCGTCCAGCAGGAGCGGCAGCGCGCCGGTGTCGAGTGTTGGGTTGAGCGGAGGGTCGCAGGGACAGCGGCATCTCCACTGCGTGCTCCTCTGCTGGTCGTGCAGAGGCCTCAAAGCAGTACACCCACCGCAGCCGCCAGTGACGGTGACCGCCGCACGTGGCAGCCGACGCAGCACCGCTGCCGACGGAAGAGAGGAAGAGGCAGGTGAGAAAGGTATCGCCGCGCTGCGGTGTGGTGGACCACGTCGCCGTCACGTCCAGCGCTAGATGGGTGTTTGGAGCTGAAGTGACAACGACAGGCAGCGGCGGCGGTGCTGCAACTTCGCCCTTTTCTCCCTTATCGTTTTGCGAAACATTGCGGAGAGAGTGTGTCAGCGGCACCGTCAGACGCTGCACCCACGACGACGGCGCCGCTTGGCTACCCGACTGTGAGAGCTGAGAAGGTGCACGCAGTGGAAGACGGACCTGGCCCACTGCCAGGACGTCGTGATCGTCTGCGGCACCCGCTGCAGCCACAAGGCGAAGCTCGAAGGCCATGGCGCTGTCAGCGGCGGCTGCCTCAGATGATGCTGCACCCTGCACCACGCGCGTCACACGCAGCAAGCTGCGAGGCGATGCTGCGAAGTCTTCCTCTGTTGAAAGGTGAGGACTGCTCTGTTCCCTCCGCGACAGCTTCCCTCGCACCAACGCCAAAGCTGAAGGCAGCTGAAATGGCCTCGAGGTCCACTCCGCAGTCTCGTCCACGCCGTCCCTCGCCGCACACACCAGACGCACCTCGCCCGTGTTCTCGCTTTGCTTCCCCACCTGACGACGCAGACGCCGCACCTCCCGCATGTGCAGCCGCAGCCGCCGTGGGATGCTGCCGCGACGCTCGTGTTCCTGCCGCACCCGCTCTCGCAGCGTGTCATACGTCTCCTCCACGCTGCGAAGTAGGGGCAGGTCACCCGCAACGAGCCCAGTGCAGTGGTGGACGGCGGCGGAGACACTCGTGGAGAGAAAAACATCCGGTGCGGTGCGCAGAAGAGCGTCGGTGCTGACGCGCTCCACCTTAAGCCACAGTCGCCCTATCCACCGCGCCACGGTTGGGCTTTCAAGGTCTAACACGATCTCCTGCAGAGCCGGCGTCCCACCAGTGTGTGAGTGACGAGCAGGCGCGGCATCGAAAGTGTACACCGCCTTACCCACCACATCGCGTCGGTCATCGTCATCCGGCGTGGCCCATATTTCCTCTCCTCGGGTGGCGCGCAGGGAAGCTTCGGGGACACGCACATAGAAGACAAGGGTCGACTCCGCCGCTGCACACACCTCCGCAGTCCAGCTGTACCGCCGCTGCGCGTGCTGCTGTGTTGTGCGTGATACTGCTGACGCTGCTGCTGCACGCCTATTGGTCGCGGCGGTGGTTAGAGACGGGCTGAGGAGCACCGTGGTGGCCCCCGCTGTCCCCTCCTCTGACGCGCCACCACCCACCATCACCGCCACTGTTGCGGGCGGTAACGCCTGTCGGTGTCGCTGCGCTGCGCCGCTGGCGAGGCTGACGTCGACGCCGGATACCTCCATGCGATGCACCGTCAGACGCATCAAGGTGTTAGAAGTAATGGAGGTGGTGAACGGGCCGCAGCGATCGAGTGCGGCTGGAGCGTAGGCGTCACCGCGGCTGCCCTTCACCGCCACAGAAGCGGCGTCCGGGCTCGTAGGAGGTGCCAAGGCAAGAGACACTGCCTCCTGTGGCAGCGGGAGAGCGTTGACCACCTGTGCGGACCAGGAGAGCAACAGCGGAGAGGTTGTCACTGCCTTTGCGTGGTCAGCGCTTGCAGAAGGCGGCGTCAGCGTCGTCATGCAGAGCTGCATGCTGCTTGGGTAACTTAACGGCGTACTCCCGACACCCACAATCACCGCCGCCGTTGCTGTGTTTTGCGTGTCCGCTGAAGGCTCAGGCGGCAGCGCCACGAGACGGAGGAAGAGATTAAAGCGGGCGGCAAGTCCTGCTGGGCCGCACGCAGCTCGAATGTGCTCTGCTGAGGGCAGAGGAAGGCTGAGAGGCGACGCAGACGCAACCTCCACGGCGCACTCCACTGCTGCATCAGCGGTGTGTTCTGCCGACGCAGTTGCTTGATGAACAGAAGGGAAGGATATGATAACGTCAGCTGCATCGCCCCACACAAGTGCACCAGCTGCCTGAGACAGCGGTGAAGACTCGGCGATGGTGTGTGGAACGGAAGCAGTGCCTTCTAGAGAGGTGATGCCGTCACCAGCGGCCGACGCACTTGCACGTCGCCATGACGCCGGCCACTCCATCCGCACCTCCAGGCGGAACCGAAAAGTGTCCGTTGCGCTGTCAGGATCCTTGTGTGTCAGCTGCGGCCACGCTCGACAGTGCGCCGCGCTGCAGAGAAGCTGCGTTGGGTCGACCAGCAGATACACCCAAGGGCGGGCAACGGGTCCACTGCAGCCACGACAGAGGAGCGTGTGCAGAGCGGACGATGGCGCGGGCGACGGTGTCTGTGAGACTCCAGTGTCGCCTTGGAGACTGGCCGCCCACGCTCGAACACGGCTCACCACCGCACCGGCGCCGTCAGCAGCAGCAGCAGCAGCACCAGCGGTCCCTCCTACCGCTCCGCTCGCCAGCGACGTGTGAAGGGTGGCGGCCGGGCTGTCAAGGATGGCGTAGGTGCACGGCGAGCCGGAGCCACCGCAGACCGTCTCCACCAATCGCCGCTCTCGCAGCGCCTCTGCCACAACAGCAGCAGCAGCAGCAGCTTCAGAAGCTGAAGTGGTCGTGGTGGCTGGCGCCTCCTCGCGAGTCGTGGGTTGCACGACCGCGAGTACGCGCCACCGCACCAGGACCTCACCGAGAACAGACTCCGCATCTTCCGGGAACGTTGCGTCCCCCGCTGCCGCACAGACGCCACTGCCACACGCAAAGAGGGGCACCCACTGCGCACCACCGCTGGGGTCCGTAGAGGTGACGCAGAATGTGCTGCCCGCCGCAACTTTCTTCTCCTTCTTCATGTTCAGCAGCCGTGTCTGCACTCGCACCGCCCCCACTTCCCGCTCTCTTTGCTGGGGAAAAGCTGCGGGTGGCCAAGGAAAGACCGCCATGTTGTCACACGACCAGGATTGTTGCGAAGACGCCGACACTGCTGCAGCTGCAGACGACGTGCTCTCCGCACGCACCGGCACGCTCAGCTGGCGGTCTGCAAAGCCAAGCAAAACCTCCGCTCCCTCGTCGACTTGAGCTGCATCACCGGTAACACAGCGGTCTGCCGGAGTGAGCTCAAGAGCGGGTCCGGCAACAGGCGTTGAACCGGAGGAGGCCGTGAAGTTGTCCAGACTGTACGACGCAGACGCCTGAGCGGCACCACTGCCAACAGCGCCAGCAGATGCCGCGCGCAGTGACGGTGGTGGCGTGGCTGCACGCACAACAGCGTCGGTACAACGGCAGCGCAAAGGCCCCACCTCCACGAGAAAGAGGCGAGTTACACCAGTGCGAACGGATGGGGGGCTGCTGCCCACGTGACGTACAGGCTCGTCGCTGTGTAGCAGCGCTTCCGGTGCGGCGGCGGCGACAAAGTTGTGGGAGAACGCAACAGCGGCGAAGCCAACGTGCTCCACTGCGTCGGAGGCTGCCTGCAAGCTCTTCTCGCCGCCTTCTGCGTTGCGCGCGGCACCGTCGTCCGCCTGCCGCTCCTGCTGCTGTGGGGGTGATGATGGCGCTTCCTCTGAGCCTGGCTCACTCACACCAGTGGCGGTGTAGGTGCGGAAGAGGGGCAACCACATCACCCCTGAGGTGGTGGTCAGCGCCTCGAGTCGTGGCAGCCGCACCGCACCCCACACACGCTCCGCCGCATCCGCAGCAGCACCAGCTCCTTCAGCGTTCCGCCTCTCTGATCCGTCAAGCGGAGACACGATCCACAGCGTTGCTGTCGGCGCGTCGTCGTCGAACCACTCGTAGCGGCGTGGCGACCACCGAAGCTCTACCGCTGCCGCACGCCCTCGCACCTCGCCCTCGCGGCCGTCCACGCCAGTCAGACACGGCTGGCCATCGCGAGCACTCAAACTCACCGACGGTGCATGCGAAGAGGAGTAAACGCTGACGGGGCGGCTGCTGCGTGCCTCCGACCAGGCCGCGCCACTGCCACCGCCGCTCGACAAGACGTACGGCACGCGTGGCACATCTCCGCTGGGTAAGCCGTCGCGTGCCGCACAGCAGGGTGCGTCCTGCGTCGACGCCGCCGTTGTGGGTGCCGGCGCTGGTGCCTCGGCTGCCACCGCGACACACATGTTGCCCGCCATCGCCACCACAGCAGCGTCATCGGCGTGGTGGAGCCACAGAAGGTGCTGCACGCAGAGCTGAAGAGTCGCTGCGGTGCCAACCTCCGGCCAGCGCCACCGCGTCCCCTTCCCTTCCCCTCCTGCTCTTGCTCCTGCACTCGGTGGTGCGTTACGGAGAGGCCGTTCGTGTTGTTGCAGATGGACTGCTGTGCCCCACGACGCTGCGATGAGCCGTGGAACGGAGGACAGCTGCCACCGCAGCACACCAGGCGCCACGTTTGGCGGCACATTCGCACCATGCACGGCGGACAGGCGCACGGCTGATTCATGTGGTGTGAAGAAGCGATGCAACGCGCACCGCAGCGACGCATCCTCGCCACCGCCCTGCGCATCCTCTGAGCTCGAGGCTTCACTGAGAGTGTCGGAGGTACCATCCTCTTCGCTTTCCGGCAGTGGTGGGAAAGCCCACGTGCCCCGGCCAACGACACGAGGCGAGCAACACGCCGATGCAACCGCAGTCTCCATCGTAGGAAAAGGGACAGAGTTGGGGAACCACCACACCGCGAAGGAGACGGCGGGGCTGGCAGGCATGCAGAAGGTGGACTCGAGTGGTCGCGTAGACGACGACGTCGCACGGTGGAAAGCATCGAGGCAGAGCGACGCTGACGACACCACGCCAAACACACCACTGCCGCCGCTGGTGTCGCTTATGGCGGCGCTGCGCAAACGGCTGATGCGTGACTGCCGGCGGCGGTCAGTCGCTGTGGTGCGCATGAGCTGAGCGAGCGGCACCAGCAGCAACTGCCCCATCGTCTGCGCCGCGCCATCAGAGAAAGGAGTAGAGAGGCCGAGTCGGAGGTGGCCGCCATATAGGCAGAGGAGGTGCTGCAGCCACGGCCACTGCAGGCGCAGTCCGTGCACCCAGAGCCACGGCTCAAGGGCGGGGTGCATCCACGTCAGCGTGTGGTGCCCAGGGAAAGAGGAGGGGCCCTGCGGCCACCGCCACGACGGCGACAGGCCAGCAGATCCGTGAGGCGCCACCGGCGCACGTGCTGCAAACGGGCCTTCGCGTGCTTCTCGGCGGCGCGTTGCGGCTGCAGCGGATGTGGTTGCAGGCCGACACCGATAGGTCACCGAGGCACCGCTTCTGATTTCGTCTAACGCCGTTGTTGTCGCCAACAGTGGCAAGCGCGGGGGCCGCAGTGACGGGGCCGAGTTGGCGCGGCGCCACTGCAGCAGCACATACCCATTGCTCAGCGCAGGAGAGATCCCACGCGAGCGGCTGACCGGTGCGACCGCGTTCGACGCTCCGGCCGACCACAGCAGCGGCAGCCACGCACTGCCCTCGCCTGACGTGGCAGCGATGCGGCGCAGCATCTGCGGCGACACCACCGCGGTGCCGAGCAGCACAGACCGCGAAGAGGACACGAGTTTTACAGCACCTCGCCTATCCTTCTCATCGGAGCGGCTTCTGTCCGGTGCGGGGCGGTCAAAGACACGTAGACGCAGACTGCTCAGCGCAGCAAGGCCGCAGCGAAACGTGTGCTGCCAGCGAGGGTGGTTCGTCTGCACCACAGCAGCGGTTACGGGAGGGTCAGCGTGCAGACCAACGCCGCCATTGCTGTCAGGACCTCGCATGCTTGCTGACGGACTCCACTGCCCTCGCCGCGCTTCGCCCCACCCGCCAGCCGAGCCACGAGAGTAGGCGCTGGCGTCGAGGCCGTATGTCCCACCACTACCTCCACCAACACCCCAGCTGCTTCGCCGATCCAGAGAGGTAGCGGCGACGCCACCACCGTTGTCGATCAAAGTGTTTCGTTTACCCCCGTCTTGCACGTCGGGCTGCACGGATGCGTTCTGGACGGCGACGAGCTCGCAGTAGACGCGGGTGCAGTACGAAGCATCCCCTTCGGCTTCCTCTCGCGACGGTTGCGCCGCAAAAGGCACGGGCGGAAGCGGAGCTCCGAAGCGTGTCTCCAGTGGCTGCAGTCCCACCGCCTCTACCACTGAGAAATCCATCACCACGTCGTCATCGTCGTGATGATAACTCTCCTGCTCCCCATTGCAAGTCAGCTGCTCTGCGGCGCGCTGCAGAGCCATGAGACTCCCACGGGTGCCGGCCCACAGTTGTCGCACCGCTGCTTCCGTCAGCGAGCTCAAGAAGACAACTTCCACGTCGCAGTGCAGCCACCCAACGCGCACCATTCCGCCGCGCTGCGACGGGCCAACGGGAGAGAAGGTGGAGGAGGTGGAGGGGGACGAGGGGAGATGCGGGGGGCGTCGTCGCCGCTCTTGCGCGTCTGCAGCAGTCACCGCCGCCTCAGATGATGCGTACAGCGGCAGCCACACATCCATGAGCCCGCCAGTGACGCTCTCCACACCCGCCACCTGCTCGGCACGCTCAAAGGGGTTCCACTCCGCGAAGCCGAAGACCAGCGATGGCATTGCGGCACTCCGCACAGTCAGCAGCAGCGTCGGTGCGTCTTCACGGGTGAGCAACGCGTGGAAAGCGAGGTTGTAATGCATCACCGGTGTGCGGCTCTGCAGCGCCGTCCTGTCCACCGCTGCTGCCGTCTGCGCCACCAGGCCATCCATGCCGCCCGTCACGGCAAGCACCGTCGGCACGCAGTACGTACTCGTCAGCCCGCGTGCCTCTCTCTGCACGGCTGCAGTGGATGACGACATTACATCTACCACGAGAGCCGTGGCGCAGCGCATCACCACCGAGCACACCGCAGGTCGGTGCGGACGTGCTGCTGTGTGGGGCGGCAGAGGAAGAGCAGCAGCCGGGCTTGCATCATGTGCCGCTCCACCGCGCCATCCGTGTCCCAGTCGATGGGACTGCGTGAGTGACGCCCCGCGTGCACTCTCTGCCGTCTGACACTGCAGCGCGGCGGCAGGTGTACAGATGGTCTCCCACAACACCGTCACCGGAGAACTCGCTGCGGTTACTTCGCGATCGGGGCTCGCTGCACTGCGGTCACCACCGTACGCCACCTCGCCGCCTCGACAAGTTATCTCGTACTGCGCGATGGCTTCACCCAGCGATGCCCACGTGGGAGCCGCACAACAATCCTGCTGCTGCTGCTGCTGCTGCTGCTGCTGCTCATCGGAAGTGGTCACTGGCAGAGGCACTGGTGGTGGCGGCTCGACGGCCCACTGCACCCGACACGACACGGATTGCAGAGTCGTGGTCACACTCACACTTTCTTGCTGCTGCAGCATGAGTGGGGTCTGCAAGGATGGCGGAGTGGCCATGGTCAGGTAGAATGGCGAGATGCCCCCAGCAAGGCCGTTCTTCAGCTGCGACATGGGCAGCGGTGGCGAGACAGCAAGGAAGTCCCAGTGCTCCTCCAGACGCAGCGGCAGCTGCTGCGGTGGCGGCTGCACTTCTTCTTCCTCTAAAACCGCCACTGCCTGATCGGTAGTGCTGCCGCTGTTGATCTCTGCGTTGCTGTGCAGGCCGGGAACGAGACGGCTGATGTGTCGCCCGGTTGGCGGGTCTTCGGACGGCGGCGCAGAGGCCGCGCCGCTCCGCTCCGAGTCCGTCCTCCACTCCACACTCTCATCCGCATCACTTTCTGCTGCTGCCAGGGGCACCGCAGCAGCGCTTCGCGGCACACCAGGAGCACCGTGCGGCTCCTCGACGACTACCGGCACCCAGCGCTCTCTCTTTTCCTCTAGTTGAAGGTACACGGCGGCAGCGTTGAAGGCACTGGACCGTGCGCTGGCAGAGCTGACGGCGGTGCGTGGCGTATTAGCGCCATTCCCCACCTCAGGTAGTGCACCAGCGGCCGAAAATTCGCTCTCCGTCGCGCCCGTGCCCTCGTCCACCTGGTAGACCAAGACGTCGGACCAGCTATCACGGCCAGCTCCCACCGCAGCCTTCATTGCGTGGCCACAGCTACGCCGCACCGCCGCTGCATTGGCAGGCACGGTGAAGGTCGAGCCAGCTGCGATGCAGTGCTGTCGGTCGTTGGAGTAGAGGGCGAGGCGCAGCTCCGTCCACTCTGGCGTCTCCTCTGCTGCTTCTTCCACCGTTGCCACGCCATTCAACGAGACGGCTGTATCCGCAGTCGCTCGCAGCGCCTCACCACCACCACGCCACACATCCAACGGCGCGCGCGGGGCCGTAAAACCGCTCACGGTGTTGCTCGGGTCTGTGGGGCTCGCCTGTGTGCTGCGGGGCCAGAGAAGAGTCGCAGAGAGCTGCAGCAGCCCTCGGACTTCCACAAAGAGGCACTGCCGGGGCGGGTGGACGGCCATATCGTGCAGAGCGGACTGAAGAGCGGCGGCGGCGGCTTCAGAGGCGGCAGCGGCTTCTGCCGCGAGGCGGTGCTGCAGCGATTCCTTCTTCTTTCGTTTCGCACCGCTCCCCTCTTCTTCATCGTCCTCTGCGTCTGCGGCAGTTGGTGTCTCGGCGTCCCATGAGGTGAAGCGGGGCAGGTGCTCCTCGTAGACGTAGAAGGCCTGCAATGGCCCAAGTGGTAGCTCCTCCTCTTTCAGTGTTTCTTCCTCTTTCACTTCTCCTGCAGCTTCGTCATTGGGTGCCTCTGCGTCCTCCGGCTTCGCTGCCTTCGCTGACAGGTCCTGAGGAAAACTGGCCTCGTCTGCTTGATCGGCTACGGCCGCTGCAGCACCGACTTCCCCCTCCGCCGACGCGTTGTCGTTCACACTCACCACCACGCTCGCGGAGTTGCTCGTGTCGCGCTCCTTGACGGACGTGGCGCCATCGGTCAGCGCCGCCCCACCACGCTGCAGGTCGGCAGCGCCGTCTTCACTGTCAGTCGGGCTGGTCGGCGCTGGTGCGGGCGGCTGCACTGCTTCGCATCCTTTACTTCCCGGTACGCCGTCTTCGCTCTGCGGTGGTGCCTCACCTTCTGCGGCGGCTGGTGGTTGTGGTGGTGGTTGTGGTGCCATGGCTGACGCACTCGTCTCCGTCTCCGCAGCTGTGGGAGATAATAAAGCAGCGTCAGCGTGATCGTCTGCGCTCGCAGGGGAGAGAAGTTCAATGGTGTGGCTTGCCGCATCAATTCCTGCCGCTTCCGCACCTGCGCCAGCGCTCGCCTCCGCACCACGAGAGGAAGACTCAGCTGACGCTGCCAGCTCCCCATCCTTTACCTCCTCCACTGCTGCTGTCTGCTCCGCCCCCTCTCGACTGGGCGAGTCCGCCACGTCCTGCAGGTCGCCTTCGTCCCCCTCCGTCTGCGTCACAGCAATGGCGTCCTCCGTGTCGTTGCCCGCCTCCTCGGTGGCGACGCGGCGGCTGTCGCGATCGTGTGCGGCCTCCGTCATGCTGCCCACCTCCGGCGTGCTCTCTTCATCAACCTCGCCGGCTGCGGATGCGGTGGCGCTGAGCGGGTCGGCGTTGCTGGCGCTGTTGGCGGTGTGCGTGCCACGCCGCCGCGACGTCCCTGCTGCTGCCACTGTCTGCACGTCCTCTCCCTCCCCGCTTGCGCTGCCCTCCGCGTTCGCGCTGTGGGGCGGCTGGGCTGGCATGAGGGCAGAGACGGCGGTGTGCGCCACGTGCTCCTCCGTGCGCCACGTCCGCGTTCTCTCTGCTGGCTTTTTGGCCAGGCAACGCAAGAAACGAAGAGCGCCGCCAGGCTTTGCACTGTCCTTTGCTGCTGCTGCCGTGATCTCCTCGTACGCCGTGAGTCCCACCACGACGCCGTATCTCGTGCTGGCCGGACCATCCGCTGGGCCGACCCGCGTCACGCTTAGCTCGCGATGATGCGCTGTGGAGGACATGCTGGTGGAGCCCTGCGCGACGCCGACTGCCGGCAGCTGCACTCGGGGTGCACTCGTCTGCCGCGGTGTGTCGGCAGCATCCTCCTCATCGCTCGTGTAGCTGCCCGTGTAGGAGTAGGAGTAGTAGGAGTAGGACGAAGAGGAGCGAGAGCCGTTGCGCCGACGGCTGTCGCCAGTTCCATTGTGTCGGTGGTGGCTGCTCTCGTCTGCGGACACGGTACCGCGATTGGCGAATTGGGCCATGGCCAGCGGGGACTGCCCACCCAGCGAGTTGATGGGAATGGCGCTGAGGGAGAGGCGGGGGCCAGTGTGGCGCGCACTCTCCAGCGTCAAGGAAGCGGCCGCGGTAATGGAGGAGGTCTCGATGGACTCGTCGATGGCGAGCTGGGGTGGGGAGATGGTGGAGGCACGCAGGCGTGGGTACAACTGCTGACTCACCATCTTCTCCGCCGTGTTCGTGACGGGAAGGGCGGCTGGCAGCGAGGGGGGCGTTGTTGCTGCTGCAGCTGCGCCAGACGAAGCCTCGCTGGACGTGAGGATTGCAGCCTGTGGTGGTGCCGTCGGTGCCGCCGGTGGGTGTGGTGCCGACGGCGGCAGTGGCAGTGGACTGGCACAGGACGACGCTCCATCAGCCACGTTTGTCTCCGACAGGGGTGATGCAACGCGCTGCGGTTGCTCGCCGGACTCTACCGAGGAGAGGGAAGCCGCCACGACGCGAGGCGTACGCGGCAGTGGCGAAGAAGGTGTCGACACAACAGCCGTAGGAGGAGCAACAGAAGCAGCAACAGGAGCAGCAACAGGAGCAGTAGTATTAATAGTAGCAGCAGCAGCAGCAGCAGCGGGTGATGGCGACGGCGTCGACTGCGGCGGTGTAGGACTCGTCATCTCCGTTGCTGAGAGCGGCAGCAGCGGTAGCGGTTGAGGTGCAGACGTCGTTGATGAGGACGACGGCCGCTGCTGCTGCCGGGGCTGTGAGGGGTGTTGCGCTTCTGTAGGTAGCACATTCTCGGTGCTGGAGAGGCTAGCTACGCGTGCGGGCGTGTGTACGGGAACGACAAACGTTGTGCCGACTACTGCCGCCGCCTCTTCCTCCTCTGCGTTCGGTGCTGGTGGCTGCTGCTGCTGCTGCTGCTGTGGCTGTGGGAACCTGCTTTCTATATTTTCTTCATTTAGCTCGCCCTTCTCCTCCTCCTCCTCCTCGCTACTCGGAAAGAGAGGCGTAGACCAGCTGTTTTCTTGTCGTGACTGTCGCGCTGCTGCAGGTGCAGGCGATGACATATTTGGGACAGCAGGAGCGGCTGTGGTGGTCGACGCGGCTCTCCGCCTCTCTTCCTTCCTCTTGCCACCGGCGTGATCGGATTGCTGGTCGGCGATCACTAAGGGCGTCGATGGCAGGCTGGACCGCGTCGAGGCGACGTCCAACGTGAGTGTCGTAACAGGGGCATCCACGGTGATAAGCTGCGGCCTCACGGCGTCAAGCTGCAGGCGATGACGGTGCTGCGAAGACGACGCAGACGCCTGCTGCGTTAGCGGGGAACTTTCTGCTGGCCGATCCATCACCCCACCACTCAGCGCAGCTGTCGCAGGTGGTCGTGGGCCGGAGTGGGGCCGCCGGCGCTGTGGGTTGCTACCGCTGCCACGCCGACGGCGCCGTGGTGCGTCTGTGGGAACAGACGACGAAGCGGTGCCGCTGCGTACGTCGCCTTCTCTTTGCGTGCGCGTGGCTGTGGTCGACACCTCCACCCCTACGTCCTCCTCCTCGCCCCCTTCCAGCTCTGGTTGTGGTGGTGGTGGCGGTGCGTCCGCACGACTCGCCTCATCGTCGCCGTCGCCGCCACCCTGCGCATCGGTGCGGTCGTCCTGCTCCACGCTGCTGAGCTGCTCCGCCGTCGAGTCGGCAGTGGCGGAGATGCGGCTCCTGTGCTGGGTTGCCAGCGGTGCGCTCGCCTCTACCTCCTCCTCCATCGACGACGCGTGCGAGCCGTGGCGCGGGCGGCGCAGCGAGTGGGCCGCATCCGTCGACGCCCGCGTGCCGCTCGTGATGCTGCGCACGCTCATGCTGTGTTGCACGCCCAAATCGCCGCCGTCGTTCAGCTCGGGCTCAGCGACGTGCAGCTGCGAGGCAGCAGAGGCGACGTCGCCACCAGCACCGCCGGCATCGCCAGATAAATCGAGGGAGCGCCGCGTGCTGCCGTCGTTGTCGTTGTGGCTCTCGTCTGTTTCAGCACCAGAAGCGCGGAGAGGAGAAGGAGTCGGCGCCGCCGCACTCGGTGGCTGACTCGATGCGTTGTCAGCCTCCCTGCGTTCCTCTGCAGTACCCTGCTCGACACCCTCCTCTATAGGGTCATGCGCATTGCCTGTATTCTTCTCTGCTGTCTTTTCACCATCTACATCCACCGCTGGTGACACGGAAAACGACGGGCGAGGTGGCACGGCGGCTGCAGGGGCCGACACGGGCACATCAGCCGTCGGCACAGGTGGAGTCGACGTCTCTTCCCCACCCGCTGCCTCCGTCGCGGAGGCGAGAAAGGGCGGCGAGTATGTCGAAGGGGCCACGGAAGGCGGTGCAGGAGGGAGGAGGCCGTCTCCGTGGTGGCCTCCATCACCACCTCTCTCGACTTCTTCTGCGGCTTGCTCCACTCCACGCTCAACTGTTGCGGTTTGGGAAAAGGTGGAGAGGCTGCTGCTGGCGATGGTAGAGGAGAAGGCGACGGATGTCTCTAATGCGGCAGACGCGGTGGAGGCGCTCACGTCATCGACGTCCGCAGGGGGAGCGTCAGCAGGCTGGTGTTCGTCGCTCCGCTCCATTGTTTTTGAAGATGTGTGTAATGGAAAGTATTGACAGCGGGAAAGAGGAGAAAGATGGCGCCTGTTTTTTTTTTTCCTTTTTTTTTTGCTAAACTAAGCCACCACACAAAGTTGATACAAACAGTAGTACAGCAAAAAAAAGAAAAAGACTGAAAAAGAAAATGTGCGGGAAAAATTTGAGGCCTTTTTCGCAGGCGTTCTCAACGTGTTCCGTCGCTGCTTTGCTTGCAAGTGTGTGTGAGGGTGTGTGTACGCTCTATCACTAAGTGCTGTGCCGAACAGCGGAACAGAGAAAAAGAGGTGGTTGGTACTGACGCTGCTGCGCCGCTTTGTTGTGTGCAAAAAGTGTGCGTGTATGTGTAGGTATGTATGGTTAAGAGCAACAATCTAGAATGGAGAGTCTATCGCTGGTTGAAAGAAAACGTGTGTTTAGTGTGCGTATATGTGTGTGTGTCTGTGTGCGTTTGGGTGGGCGAGTTAGTGGCAAAGAACGAGAGGGAAGCCTCGAAAACGATGCCGCTCCCGCCTGCAAAGCTGCCAAGCGTGGATGCTTTTCTCTGCCAAGCCGCTAAACTCCTGTTTTTTAAAATCAAAGAAAGAGCTTTCAGCGCAGATGTGCATGAAGCCGAAGCAGACGGGAAAAAAAAAATCCGTTTCTTAAGGAGGTGGGTGCAACAGCAGCAATGAAGAAAAGTGGGAAACAAGAAAGAAAGTAGCAGCGGCGAATACTACCTAGAAGCTGAAGAATGCAGAAATTTGTTGCGCCTTACCAATGCGGCACGACAGGAGGAATTGAAATCTCAAGATGCATCTCGCTTCAGAGTCCAGAGGAGTACCAAAAGACAAGGGATTGTGACTTAAAAATTCGCCGGCGATGCAACAAGGGAGGCGTCTGCGCAATGGAGGCACGATGGCGCGCATCCTGCCTTATGAAAGACACTGCTGCCACTTCATCTGCACCTCTGCGACATCACTCTCAGAAAAAATGTGCGTATTGAGGACAACAAAACGCATCTTTATGTTTACTCTTTTTTTGGGGGAGAAATTTCGGTTGTGTTATCCGCTTCAGTCGTCTACGTATTTTCTTTCTCTACACTACATTTTACTTTTTATATTTGTTCTTCAAGGGTCAACGGCTCTTCCGCACCTCTCTTTCCCTTCCCACGAAGCCGGTAATCGGACTACTTTCCTTGAGGCACTTTGCCCAAGACCGCAAGGAGAGAAGGACGTGGGGGAGAAAGAGGGAGTGCACTGACAAAAATGTCAGTGCGAGGCGGGCAAAAATACAGTGAAGCGAATGAAGAGAGAAAGAAATGCCTAGACAAATCATGTCGAGAAAGTAAAAGGGAAAAAAAGAAAGAAAAGCTCAAAGGGAGCGCGTTTTGGGGATTTATGTGTCCACCCTTTTTTTTTCTTTTCGTTTGCTTGCAGGGTGTTTGGACTGATGGAGAGTCATCACAACGTTTCTTTTTTTTTTCGGCTTTTATATTTTGTCTTTTTCGTCGTTCGCCACTGTGCGACAAACACACCCACACACGCATGCACATGCACATGCACACCAACATACAACCCCTTCTCGCCTTCTCTCGTGCACACACGCGCATGCTTTTCAGCCCTTGTGTGTCAGTCAACGAGAGAAAAAAAATGGGAGAAGGAGAGAGGGAGAGCCGCGGCAAAGGGCGAGCCATCATTCATAAAGGGCAATAACACCGGAGAAGGAAAAAAAAAACGAGGAGATTCTCCGTAAGAATTTCATAAAATATATGTGATCAAGATACAAAGTGAAGATCGAGAAAATAAGTGAAAAAAAAAAAAACGCTGGCTTGGTGAGTAGCACTTCTCTCTCTCCATAACGCTTCTCGCATCGCGCTTCTTTGTTGTCTCATCCTCTCCCCGGTGACCGATACGTGGAGTCTAATTTTTTTTTTACGGGTGTTGCCTTGACTCCACGCACCGAGCAGCCGTATTCCAAAGGTGATCACATGTGGAAAAAAAAAGATCACTACGATGGCTAAGACTGTCGTGACGGCACCAAATAACAGAGCAGAAAGAGGAAGACAAAGAAGAGAGCGAGAGAGAAGCGAGACAACTTTTGAGAAAAAAGCAAAAGACGTGGAAGAGACAGGAGAGACTACGCGATAATGAATAAAAATAAAGGACAAGTTGCCGAAGCGAACGCAAAAACACAAAAAGAAGAACCTTTTGGAAATAAATACGAGAAAAAAAAAGAGCGCAAATCCAAAAAAAAATTAAACAATTACAATAAGATGAAAATGGAAAAAGAGAGAGGGAAGGAGGGAGAAGAAGACGACACGCAAAGGCGAGCAAAAGAAAGAGAGAGAAGAAGCCGCGGCAAGACAACCACCACCACAAAAACAATAGACAGTGCCTTCTTCCGCATGTGTGTGTATATGTCTGTGTGAGAGCTTCTATTTTATGCTTCGTTATCTCTTTCGATGCGTCTCTCGCTGTCGTGCTTTTACGTATAAAATAAGTTTTTTTTTTCCGATCGTGTCGTTTGAAAGGAACAGAAAAATAGAAAATAAAAAACAGAGATGCACCTGAGAGGAAGACCGGCTGACAGAGGCACACAGAGAGGTAGAGGGAGACGGGGAGACGTGTTCGCCGCGTTGACAAGGCACACACACAGTAACAGAAGAAAAAGGGAGAAACATCGGGGCATCCTGTGCAGCGAAAGTCGAATTAAGCTGCAGACAACAGAAAAGGGGAAGAGGAAAAAAAAAAAAGAACGACGAGCAGCAAGTGCTGGCAATGCGTCGCACCCTTTCTGTGTCCACAGGAATATGTTACTTGCTGCAAAGCGGTTGGCTTTGGTGTCCATTGGTTTCGAAGCGGGGGTGAGAAGAAGCAAAGGAGACACAAAAACTAAAAAAAAAGTACGCGCGGCCAACACATTTCATGTAGCCCATCCCCTTTTTCTACCTGGCGAACCTCGTGATGGAAAAAAAAAATAGAAAAGATCGTTACTGGTCGTCGTCTGCGGTCTCCACACTCAGGTGCATCGAAACAAAGCAAAGATGACTCCACCGGTGTGAAATTATCCCACTCGCCTTCCTCTTAGGGCTTCACGATCGGACCCTCGAGAGAGAAGTGGATCGCCTTCGACTCCGTGTACAGGTCAATCGCGTCGCGGCCCAGCTCGCGGCCAATACCGCTCTGCTTGAAGCCGCCGAAGGGCACCGAGGCGTCGAAGTTGTTCCACGTGTTCACCCACACCGTACCAGCGTCGAGGTAGGTGGCATAGCGGATCGCCGTGTCCATCTTCTGCGTGCAGATGCCGGCGGCGAGGCCGTAGATGCTATTGTTGGCGCGCTTGACCACCTCGTCCATGTCCTTGAACTTCATGACGCACGTCACGGGGCCAAAGATCTCCTCCTTGCAGATCTTCATGTCCTCCTTCACGTCGGCAAAGATCGTGGGCTGGACGTAGTAGCCCTGCTCGCCGATCTTGCCGCCGCCCGTCACCACCGTCGCACCCTCCTTCACGCCGTCGTTGATGTAGGACAGCACACGCTCGTGCTGCTTCTTCGACACCAGCGGGCCCATGTCGTTGGCCGTGTTGTTGCCCGGGCCGACCTTGCGCGACTCGGCGTGCTTGCGCAGGCGCGACACGAACTCGTCGTAGACGGACTCGTGCACGTACATGCGCGACGAGGCAGTGCAGACCTGGCCCATGTTGAAGTAGATGCCAGTCGTCGCCACCTGCGCGGCCTGCTCGACGTTGGCGTCCTCGCAGACAATGAGAGCGGACTTGCCGCCAAGCTCAAGAGACACCTTCTTGATGTTGCTCTCGGCGGCCAGCCGCATCACCTCACGGCCAATCATCGTCGATCCAGTGAAGGCGACCTTGTCCACGTCCATGTGGCTCGCAATCGCCGCACCAGCCGTGGCGCCAAAGCCAGGGAGGATGTTCAGCACACCAGCCGGGTAGCCGGCCTCGAGCGCCATCTCGCCGAGGCGCAGCGCACTCAGCGGCGTCTGCTCCGCCGGCTTCAGCACAACGCTGTTACCGCAGGCGAGGGCGGGGGCGAGCTTCCAGGCAGCCATGAGGAGCGGGAAGTTCCAGGGAATGATCTGCCCGCACACGCCGACGGCCTGACGCTTCACGACGGCAAGGAAGTTGCCGGCACGCGGCGGGGCGTAGCCGTCCACCTTGTCGGCGAAGCCCGCGTAGTAGCGGAAGCACTCCACGGCGAGCGCCACATCGGCGTTGAGGGCGACCTCGTAGGGCTTGCCGTTGTCGAGACTCTCCAGCGCCGCCATCTCCTTGTTGTTCTGCTCCAAGATGCTGGCGAGGCGCAGCATCACGTCACGGCGCCAGTGGCAGTCCGTCGTGCGGTAGGTCTCGAAGGCCGTGCGGGCCGCCTTGACGGCGAGATCGACATCGGCCTTGTCGGCCTCCGCGACGTTCGCGATCACCTTCTCATCGGCCGGGTTCACCACCTCGAAGGTCTTGCCCGAGACGGCGGGAACGAACTTGCCGTTGATGAGCAGCTTGTCCTGGATGTGCGTGACCTTGGGGGCCAGCTCGAGGCAGCGAAGCGTGCAGCGCAGCATTCTTGTCGCGTATCTCTGTCTGTGTGTGTGTTTGTGGTGCGGTGGGTGATGAGAGGGAGATTGAGTAGGAAATATGGGCAGGAGAACAGCAAGTAAAAACTTTATTTCAAAGCCAAAAGAATCTTTTGGAGAATTGACGTAGGACAAAAGAAAAGAACGTAGTCGACGTGAAGAGATGAAGAAAGAGAACAGAAAAAGGAAAGAGACGGGGAGTGGAGTCTTGCGTTAATACTCTGTCCAGGTGACATCAGTGCGAAAATACGAAAGCAACAATGGAAATTTTGAGGGGGAGAAGAGGAGACGAGAGGGGAGAATGAGAAGGAAAAGAAGACGGTGGTGGTAATTAAGATGAAAGTTGTGCCGCAAAAGCACCCTGAAGGCTGGACTCGGAGGTGAAGCTGGTAAAAAGCTGCCACGCAGAAAAAAAATTGCCTTGAGCCAGCCGCACGAGCAAAAATAAAGTTCAATCCCTTCAGCACACAGCCCATTGCACTTCCACTGGGATCGTGGCCATTCACGCATCTCTGAAGCTCATGATTCAGTTGAGAGCGCTGTCGAACAAAATGCTCGTCCGCTCCAACATCGGCATTCAGAAGTGGCGAGTGCTGCCCAATAGTGCATTCCACACAACGGCTTTCATAAAAAGCCACTGGTGAAGAGAGGAAGAAAATAAAGAGCACCGCTGTCAAGAAACAACCGAGAGAGCGGGCAGCACCTTCTAGCACGGCATGTCCCTTCCCTCGCCTGAACAGATTTACTCTGTGCCTCTCAGTGAAACCTATCTTGGCTTTTTCTTCTTATACTTTTCTTTTTTTTCCTTTTTTGAAGGTAGTGGACAACTCACTCCACTTTTCGGCACCGTGGTCAAATCAGAAGTGGAAAAAAAAAGAATAAAAAAAGGTCAAAAACACAAAAAGCACTACTAAGGAGCTAAATACTGAGCTAAGATAAAAGGAGAGACGATGGAGAGACACGAAGCGACACAAACACGACAGAGAAAAAGAGAGGGAGGGACGGAGAGAGAGAGGGAGATAGCAGGTGCGTAACAGCCCACCGCCTCTCGCATCCTTTACGTGGACCGCACGCGCTGCCGCTCTCGCTCTCTCTCCCTCCCTCTCTCTGTGCTCTCTACCATCTCTTTGCTTTCTTTTTGCTGTTGTGATGGTGGCGTACCAAGGAAAAAATTGAGTCGGCGCCAGCGTCGCTGCCATCACGGCCACGTCGAGACATGCGGGTGAGGAGAATCGCATCAGCTGCTCTCCCTCGCTCTTCCGTGTTCACCTCATTCGACACAACGCATGACAGCGAAGCCACATCGAGGGGAGGGGCCAGTGGTATGTACGAGCCGGACCCGCCACCGCCGGCACGCCATACGTGGTGGCATGTTCGTGTGTGTGTAGAGGGTTCAAGAGTGCAGTCGCGAGAACAACACCTCGTTTTCCAGAAGCACACCAACATGCACGCGAGAGTCTCCACCTTCCTACTATTGAAAAAAAAAAATACAAACTAAGAGGCACAATTCCAACACATACACACACAACCTACCGCACCAAGATGGACAGAAGAGACAGTGCGAAGGAGATGAGCCGTGCGCGATGCAGGTCTCTCCTACCACCCACTCCTCCCTGCTTCTCGACATCAACTACAAAGACAACAGCGGCGAACAAGAAAGCGGATGCTCCACACCTTAAGCCGGGATGTAGAACTTGCGCTGGCCCGGGGCCGCGGTATCACCGAGCACGGCCGCGTACTCGTCGCTGTACTGCCAGACGTGCGACATGTGATCCCACGGCGAGTTGTTGATGGCTTCCTCCCACTCCTTGTTGACCGTCTTGCGCCAGGTCGGGTTGTTGGCCGGCATGTGGGTGCCGTAGTAGTACTTCAGCCCACTGAACACGATGAAGCCGTGGGTGGCCAGCACCATGATCATCAGGATCACCGGGTGGCGGGGCAGCTTCTGGCCCTCACCGAAGATCTTGTCCGACACACGCATCGCAACGACGGTGTCGACGGCGTCGCGGAACTGCTGGGGGTCCTTGAAGTGGGCCAGCGCCTCCGGCGGGTAGAAGATCTCCTTCTTCATCGAGTACACCCACTTGAAGCTGTAGGCGAAGGGGTTCGGGATGCGGGCACGGTACTCGGCGAGCGTCGTGGCCGGAGCCCAGACACCGAACGGACGCGGCATGGTGAAGATACAAAGAAAAGGCGACGGAAGGGAAAAGAAAAGCCTAAAAAAGAGGGGAAGTAAGGGCGGTGATGTGGAGAGAAGGAAGCGCTACTATGTCTTCTTCTTCTCTTGCTCACGTGTGTAGCTTACTTATAATCACTGTGTGATGTGGACGGTGCAGAGGATGACGTGGAGGTTGAGTCACAGATTGAAAGAAAGCAACGGCGGCACAAGAGAGAGAATAGATGAATGAAAGTAAGCGGGAAGAATAAGAAGAGGAGAAGAGATGCAGCAGTTCACTAATCGACTTTATGCGACTGAGGGAGCAACAGATCAGCTTTTACCTTCCGCACGGCTCTTGACCTCGTGTCCATCAACAAGGTGTGAAGGCAACCTAGCGAATCGCACCACATAACGTGTAGACTTCGATGCAGGCACTACAACGCAAAGAGAGGCTGCAGTCGCACTTGCGGAAGCCTACCGTGAGGCCCAGCTCCGTGAGATGTGATACATCAGAATCAGCCTGCTGCCGCAGAACCTGCAAAACAGCAAACAAGCCTGACTTTGAAAAGTCTCTTAAAAATTTTTTCTTTGGAGAAATACGAAGAAAGTCATGAAGAAGAGGAGCCAAACCCTGAAAAAAAAAAAGACTGAAAACGTGTGTCCGCCTCTGCAGACACGCAGTGTATTTTTGATTCTTTCACGTGCCACACATCATTTTTTTTTTTTTACAGCAAGAGGGGCAGACACACACGCTCTCCACGCCAGTGTGCAATGCTCACATCAAAGAACGGACGACGCACACCCACACAACGGAACAGAACACCTGTACAGCAACAAGAGAAAAAAAAAAAGAGCATGATAACGAGGTTCATGTGCGCAGTGATAATAGAGAAGAGAGGAGTGCCGTACGTGAACGCACACTTGTCATCGTGACCGTGCTAACATCTCCCCCTCAACGACATCACCTTCGCGCAAAGGGGAAGAAACGAGGCGAGCGCCACCACTGGGACTTGGAATTGCACATCGTCCTCTCCCCACGCGCCTGCTTCTAAAAACTGCTTCCTGCTGCTCGCCCATCTCGCCTGCATCGCGCATCACGGCAACTTTAAGGTTTTGATGCACTCGACGAAGCCCCACCATCACTACCGGAGCTAGAGGACGAAGAGGCGCCTGCCGCACTCGACGCACCACTGCTGCTGCGCTTGGGCGACTTGATCAGGTCCTCCTCGTCCTCGTCTTCCTCGTCGTCTTCGTCGTCCTCCAGCTCTTCCGTGAACTCATATTCCTCGGACATGATGTACTTCAGGTAGCTGCCAAAGTCACTCGCCACGACGGTGAAGCTGCTCGGCTCGCCGTGGACAAACTGAATCACCTGGCCATAAACACCGCCCTGCAGCTCCACAGGCTGGAAGTCGAGGTAGAGGCGAGAGGCGGCAAAAACCTTGACAGGGGATGCTGTTGCGGCCGCTATCGGTGATATGGGCTTCGGCGTTGTCAACGGCGTCGTCTCCCCGCCCGCACTCGACGTGGCACTCGCAGCAGCAGCAGCAGCAGCAGCAGCAGCGGCAGCGACCTTGGCCGGGTCCGCGTCTGGAATCGTCGGCACCCGCTCCCGCACGTGCGGCTGCACGCTGTCGGCAAAAGCCAGCCACTGGTAGAAGTTTGCGTGGACGTCGATGCGGGGGTCCACAAAGACAACTTTGCCATCGCACTCGATACCGCCACTCGAGGCAGAGGTGGAGGAGGAGGATGCGGAGAGCTCGACGACCGGTGTCACCGGAAGTCCCATCGCCTCAGCGGCCGCCTTCCCCTCCTCTGACGGCGGCGCACCGTACACAATTTTGCAGCCCGCAAAGACAGAGGCGATCGTGTTCTTGTTCAGCGGCGCGCCTGACGCTGTGGCGTCCGACAGTGTGCTTTCCTTTGGGGTCTCAGCGGTTCCCTCTGGTGCGGTTCCCGTCGCAGCAGCAGCAGCCGCACCGCCAGTTGGGGACGAAGCAGCTGAACTGGCCGACGGCTGTGCAGGCGGTGGTGGCGTCCAGCTGTCCCCCTCGTCGGGCAAATTCGCCGAGGCCGGAGGGAACTGCTGCTCCGCCAGCAGCATCTGATCCACCGACTTGAGGTAGTACGGACAGGCGGTGTAGGTGGAACCGAGGATGGGCAGCGCGACGTAGTGCGGCACCCGCCGTTGCCGCTGTGCCCCCTTTACCTGCTTCGCGATTTGAGATTTGATAAAGGCGGCGGCCTCAGCGGCGATGGAGGCCGCCTTGGCGCTGGACTTGGCGCTGCCAGCAGCAGCAGCAGCAGCAGCAGTCGGTGTCGGTGTTGCCTTGGCAGCAGCTGCAGCAAACGCATCCGCTGACGACGCAGCTGCGCTTGCATACTCTCCGGTTGCCGCGGTAGCTGGCGGGGTTGGTGCTACCGCCGGTGTTGGCGGTGGAGGGACGGAGCACGGCGGTGCGAGGAGGCTCTCCCAGCACGTTCCATTGACACGCCGCAGGAAGTAGAGCAGCTCAGGCGGTGTCCCGGGGTAGGACTGCCGCAGCCGTGTCAGCTGGTGCTCCTGTGCACCCGGCAGCTTGTCCAGCTGACGGATGCAGTAGGTGGGGAGGTGCTGGCGGAGGCTCGTGACGTAGGCGTCGACGAGGCGACGTGCCACGTCAGCGGTGCGAGGTCCTTTGGGCATGCTCTTGTTTGCGCTTTCTTCTGGAGCTCTGCGCTTGACGAGAAAAGTTGAGAGCACGTACACTCAATCGCGTCTGTTGTTGACAACACAGAAATGCTGTGAAAGGGCAACGAAGTTGGAGACGGTTAGGTGACCCTGCGTGTGTGCGCCTGGTTGCGTGTTTTGTATAAGCTAATGTGTGTATTTGTGTGTATGGCTGGTCTAGCGCGTGTTGAGTTCCCCTCTAAAGGAAAGTCAACAGACAGCGAAGAAAAAAAGTAGATTTGTAGTGTTGTGGTACACCAGGATAGGATGGTAGATGATGCGCGCGTACAGAGATCGAGTTCCCTGTTGTTGTCGGCGCTGTATAGAGTAGCTCACACTCTCACGCTGCAGAGGCAATGAGGAGTGGCAGGGTTTTTTTTGATTGTTTTTGCGTGTGCAAGAGCTGTCGCAAAGGAGCGGGGGACGTGTGGTGTTGAGCGCGCTTGTCGGTTCCTTCATCACGATTGGAAGACAGGGAAAGAGAAAGAGAGAAAAAAAAGAAGATAGTAAGAGAACGTGAAGGAAAGGGGAAAAAAATAGAGTGGTTAGCACTTACGGTGGCGAAGGACAGAAGCAAAGAAAGAAGAAGTCTACATAGCTATGGAGCCCGTGCCCAACAAGAGCACTAGCGTGATCATACTCAAAAGAAGCTGCGGCAGTCGTTAACACTGAGCGCCCACACTTGCTTTTCCATGTTCTTTTTTCCTCACGTCTTCTCATTTTCAACTTGACGCTGCAGTGTGAGGCAACGGGAGTTGAGCAGTAAGGCGGCAACGAAGGAGTCGCGTTGCGTCGCCGGCCCTTTCCACCTGCAATCCCAATTTCTCTTCTTAAGTGCCGTAAATTCAATAAAAAGCTCTGTAAATGCACATCAGTGTTCGCGTGTGTAGCCCGGAGTAGTGTTGCACGCGTGCACACGGACAGTCCTCTTGATAGATCGGTCACCTCGCCACTCAACTCTTTTTTTCTTCTGGTAGCAGAGCGGAATCTGCCGCTCTCTCTTCCCCAATTGCTTTCCATCCCAGTGCCGTGCCTGTGTGGCAGTTGCAGTGTCGCCTTCTCTCTTTTCCTTTCAGGAACTTCTCCTCGGGCATGCCATAACTTCTGCGCACCATCGTCGCCTTCGTCGAGCAGGAATATTATTTTCCATTTTTTGTCATTTCTACTAGGGAAGGTTTGTGATGATGTTATATGGCGCACCTCTGCGGTACTTTGTTTGACCGCCCCTCCCACTGGAATTGGGGGACATGCCGACGTACGTGACACCCTCCTCGTCCCTCTTCGCTGCTGCTGCAGCGGCAGTCGGGGAGGTAACGGGGGAGAGCTGCAGCACACGCATCGGTGGTGGAAGGGCTGCGGGACGCAGAGGCGGGGGAGGGGAGGAGGTGAAAGGGAGAGGAGTGTACACGGCAGGCGGCCGCATTGCCTGGCAGCCCGGGGGTAAGAGAGAACGTGGAGGAGGGCGAGCGGAGGTGCTAGCGGGTCCGCTGTCATTGGCAGCGCTGCTGCTGGGGAGGTAAGAAGCACCAGAGGAGAGAGCGCCAACGGGCGAGAGCGATGGCAGGCGGGGCGGGGGCACAACAGCGCGGACCGGCCGGTGAAACCGCGATGCTCGTGGCTGCGGCAGCAGTGCCGCTCCCGTTGCTGCTGGTGGTGGTGGTGCAGGGGTGATCAGCCCCGCGGTGAAGAGTTGCGACACAGGCGGTGCCTGCGGTGGTGGTGCCGGTGCGTAGGGGTAGGCCGAAAGCGGTTGTGGCCCGAGTAGTTCCGGTTGACCGGGCGTGTTGGCAACTACCCGGGCCGCCCATTTTTTGACAGCGCAGCACCGCCCGACGGCGACAGAGGACGCGCCGCCCCCGCGGCAGGCTCGCTCTCGCCTTCGCGTGGTGTCGGCGACGCGGCGCGTAGCAGCTTCCCCCGCTCCGTCACCGTCGTGCGGTTGAAAAAGCTGTCAAACACAACGAAGTTGTTCACCTGCGGGTGGAAGGTGGAGAGGCCGTAGTGCTTCTTCATGAAGCCCAGCATTTTTGGACTTGGCCGGTCAATCGCCAGCGTCTCGGGTCGCCGAATGACTTCGGTGGCGAGCATGTGGGTGAAGAGGGCCTTGCCGCAGCCGTGGCGCTGGAAGCTCTCATCGACATAGAAGTCCAGGACACAGAGGGGATCGACCTCGACCAAGGCACGGCTAGCTGGGTGCGTAACGAAGAGCTTCTTTATGCCCATCTTCAGAATCCCAACGCCGCGGTGCTCCTTCGTGATGAGGTACAGCCGGTACGACTTGTTCTCGCGCAGCTTGGCGACCGAGGTGAGGGCGACGTTGATCTCCTGCGCGTGCTGACTGCGCGCACCGAGAATGTCAATGGTGCGACACAGCTTCTTGTCCATCTCTTCCATACTCGGCTCAACGGCGCCGCTGCGGAGGCGTTGCCGCAGCTCTACAATGTCATCACCCGTCCATCGAGAGATGCCGTCGGGTATGGCGGGCAGCTCGGGGACCGCCTCGTCAGCCAGAGTCGCCTTTGGGGGCTGAGGACGCCGCATTAGCTAATAATCCCTCTCGTTCTCTCTCTTTTTTGTGCTCTCGACCAGTAAAAGGAGGAGCGGACAGCGGTGGTGTGGGCAGCCAGTGTCTTGCTACTGTGCTGCCAAATGCACCGCTAAGGAGAGGGAGAGAAAAAGAAAATAAAGAGAGAGGGAAAACAACAGACAAAAGATGTTCGTCAATGATGAGAGCGTGAGACAAAGAATCGTGCGTGAGAGAGTGTCAGCTCGTATTCATAGCAGCTCGTGGTCAAACACAACAACTGAACAAAAGGAAAAAAATTGTAAAAGACAGGTGGGAAGCCACTTGACCGGTTGATGACGCCTCCGTGGCGGTGGCGCACTCTTCCGCAAGCGCGCCTTAGCAGAGGTGACAGAGAGGCGGGACGGGAAAAGACTGGAGTAATTTCTCGAAAAAAAAAGAGGCGTGAGACTCTCTTGATAAGTAAGGAAGGCGTGAAAGCGGGGCAAGAAAAGGAGACTGAAGAAGTAAAAAAAGAGAACTATTTTCGCTGTTGGTTGCTCCGTATAAAAAAAAAGAAGAATTATGCGGAGCGAGATGAGAGGCGTGGCGCGACAGCAGGGTGCTGTGAAGCCGTCAATGTGAAAAATGCAATCTAAGGGAAAAGAAGTGATGAGTGCAATGAGAGCAGTAGCGGTTGATTATAATAGTAGTAACAGCTGGACGGCGCAGCAGCTGCCGTTCGTCACACTGTTGCTGAGGTGAGGAGGAAAAACGGAAGAAAAAGGGAGATGAAAGATGGATGACAAAGGCAAGATTTTGAGAGCGCAGCCACAGGAAGGCAAGTGGAAGAGCGCAGGATGTTCGTGGGTGTCGACTCCCCGTGCCTTGGACGTACACACTCCTACGCACCAGTGGGTTGGAGAAGGGTTTTCTGCCACGCAAAGGTGTGGGGACAATATCAAGATGGTACGCGCCGTCTCACGTGGCCCTAGACGCCTGTGCGAACTTCCAGAGAACACAAGCCGGCCTGTGACAAGCCCAGCCACAAACAGCACTGCCTTCAACGGCATGCGTGTATTGGTGTGACTGCACGGCAACTACAGCATTTCGACGCTATTGTTGTTTTCTTCGCTTTAGTTCACCGGCTCTCCGCAACATCATGTATCGCAGTTCATCAACGCAGCCTTGCACGCCTGAGACGGCAATTGAAAGAAGGAGAAAGACAAAGCAAGCGACACCCAACTTCTGTGAATGCGTGTGTGTATGCGTGTGTAAAAACACTTTGTTTATTTTTTTTTTAAGGAGAGGGACGCCGTTCTCCTCCTCCTTTGATGCCGCTGCAACAGCGATTGTGACCGGCGCTCCTCCCCGATAAAAGACAAAAGAAAAAAAAGCAAGTATACAGCTGAGAAATGAAATCTTAACACCAACACGCACACACACGCACTCAGGCAGAAACACAGAGAGCACCACATCGGCACACTCACAAACATGTAAGATACACTGAAACAATGGAAAAAAAAATCGAAAGAGAGAGATAAGGAAGCCCGCATTGGCCCTTGTTTTTCAATCCAGTTTTCCCTACGCGGCTCCCAAAGACACCGACAGCCAACCCGAAAAGTTTTATCGGGTGCGATCAGAGAGCCGAAAAAAAAAAGACAAAGAAAAAACTCACAGTGAAGCAAAATAAAACAGATAGCAGTGCTGCCGCCTCACCAGATGCAAGTGGAAAAAAAGAGGAAAAAGGGGGCAAAAAGAGAAGCAAGGGCTGTAGAAGTGAGAACTGGTAGTGAGCAGAGCAGCAACAAAAACAAACTTTTTTTTTTACTTTTTTTCTTTGTTCGTCTTCACACTTGTATGGCGTACAGCTAAACGGAACAAGCAGCCCGCCTTACAACTCGTCGAGGCGGATTTTGGTGGGATCACGCCGCTTCTTCTTAGGGCAAATCGCGTACCAAATCAGTGCCAGCAACGCCATGCCAAGGAAGCAGAACTGGGCCCACTTGATAAACATTCCGATGCCGCGCAGATGCATCACGAAGACGTTCATCAGCCCGTTGATCGAGGTATAGGCCACGTAGTCCTGGAAGGAGCGCACGGCAAAAAAGATGACGGCGTACGACGTGATGAGGAGCAGGCTGACGTTGAAGAGAAAGGAGTTGACGAGGGTGTCGTGCTTCTTCATAGGGTGGATCTGGAAGAAGACAAGGCGCAGCCCCAGCGCGATCTGCCCCTGGAAAGTCGACCAGGTCAGGTAGAAGGCCAGCACGCCGTAGCAGCAGACGCCACAGAGAGCGAAAGCGTTGTTCAGCTTGAGGAGAAGGGTGTTGAGGAAGGGGTTTATGTCGAAGGTGTTGTAGATGAAGATCTGGACGATCCACACCAGCGCCGTTACGAGGCAGACAATACCGAGGAACAACTTCCCGTACACGATGAAGGGCGACCCACCGGCCTTCGTGTAGGCCCAAATCAGCTGGTCCTGCTGCGCTTCCAGAAAGTACACCTCGTTGCGCAGAATGTTGATCTTGTTCTTGATGCCACGCGGAATCGTCCCGCGAGCGTCACGCTGCACCTGCGTGCACAGCTCGAGCAGCGCGTCCGCCTTGGCGAGCACGACGGCCATTTCCTCCGTGAAGCGGCTGGCGCTGATCGCCTTGGTGCGGCCCTTGAAGGAGCGGAAGAGACTCAGTGGGTAGGAAATGATGCCGGTGCCGCCGTAGAAGAAGAAGAGGATCCAGCCAAAGAAGCACAGCATGCCAATCACGTAGGTGGTGAAGGCCACATTGATCGTCAACGTGTCCGTGGTGTACGTGTTCACAAAGGTGAGGTCGGTGCTGGTGGGGAGCATCTTCTGCGGCACACCTTGGTAGTAGCTGAAGTTGATATCTGCCACGCCGACAAAGTAAAAGCAGAGACCCACAATCACGGCAAAGATGGCAAAAATGATGATTGTGCAGATGACCGCGTGCACCACCTGATTGCCAACGCGCGGCTTGTCAGGGTCGTAGGCCTCGTAGAAGAACATGAAGAAGGGGCAAATCACCACGGCCATGCCCGCCATCGCCCAGAGCACAATCTGCCACATGAGCTGCGTGTTCAGCGTCTGGTTATACTTGTGCGACACGGTGGGGTCGGGGGAGTTGGCAACGTCGTAGGGCACGAGCAAAATACAGCCAAGGCCTAGAACGAGGCCCAGCCCGGCGACCGCCTTTGGCACGTAGTCGGTCGTCGCATCCTCCCCGGACTGGAAGTAGAGGATGATGTAAACGGAGAGGCCGATGCAGATGAGCGGCACAATGACGATCAGCACGATGAGCCACCAGTTCAACATTTTCCTTCTTTTGCCTGACAGAAAGGAGAGAGAAAAAAAGAAAAAGAAAAGATGCTCTTCTCTTGCAGCAACAACAAGAGAAAAGGAGAAGGGGGAAAAATCGCGAAAACGCGAAACCCCGTCAGAGGACAGGAAGCCGCAGGTGTAGGGCAGAAAAGCACGAAAGCTCTCCTTTTAACAGTAATGTAAATGGTGAAGAGATGTGCATATACATATGTGTTTAAAGGGAAAAAGAAAGAGAGAATCGAGAGAAAAGAAGGTTGGAAAGTCAGGGAAGAAGGCTGCTTGTCCCTCAACAATCCTGCATGTCAACGTGTAGTGCTCAGATGCGTGCGCGTAAACAGAGAACCACTCTCCACAATCGATCCATGTGGCAAGGGATCTGCTTCTTTTCCCCTGTCTTCGATCCCTCTGTGACAATCAAAGGAGCTCCACCCACCACCTTTGCGCCAAACATTTCTACTGTCAGCCTCTTCGCATCACGACGACGAGAAGAGGAGAGAAAGTGGTGATCTCAGCGCGCAGAGACGGAAAGGGAATAACGAAAGGTGATAAAAAGGGGCTCTCGGCTCCGCTTGAATGGTGACACGATCCCGCTCTCTAACTCTTCTTGTCATCGTCGCACCTGCTCGGGTCTTCTTTTACCACCTCAACACCGTCCTTGCCTTTCATATTCATAAGAGTCTTTGTCCTCATATCTGTGTATCCACTAAGTCGCTATCTCATCCCTTGAACAGAACAAAAAAAAAAGATAAATTAACAAAGAAGGTGCGCTCTCCGCCACCTCGTCGCTCCTGTCTCCCACCATACGCTTTCCTTCCGTCACCTTCGATTCTCCATCTTACAGAGAGAAGGGAGTACGGGACGTGCAGAATGCGCAGGGGGAAGCAAGAGGGAAAAAAAGGCGGACTCCGTCGCACATCACGCGAGGGAAGCGTCCTACAAGGAAGAACAAAGAAAAGAAAACGTGGCGGGTGAGAAGGGAATGGGAGAATGGTGGGACAACGTAAACTACCCCACACAAGAGCTTAAGGTAGCTCCTACTGCGTTCTTTTCTTCCTTCTTTTTTCCCCTCGTCACCAACACCTCACGTTCTATTCGCTCCGCTGCTTTACGTTAATTCCTACAATCGAAATACAAAGGGAAAAGGAGCCCAGTGCAGTGTGAAGCGGGCAGCTGACACACAGCTTACCCACTCGCCTACGCACACGCACGCGCTTACTTGGACTCCGAAGCGTTCGCGGCCTGGCGAGCGCGGCGCTGCTTCTCCATCGCAGCAGCCTCCTCCGCCATCGCCTTCGCCTTCTCCAGCACAGACTTGATGCCGCCAACCATGTAGAACGCCATCTCCGGGATCTGGTCGTACGAGCCCATCAGCAGGCCAGAGAACGACTCCACTGTGTCCTCCAGCTGCACGTAGTGGCCCGTCATGCCGGTGAACACCTCGGCCACCTGGAACGGCTGCGACAGGAAGCGCGTCACCTTGCGAGCGCGGTCCACCACAAGCTTGTCCTCCTCGCTCAGCTCGTCGATACCCAGCACGGCAATGATATCCTGCAGCTCCTTGTACTTGGTCAGCATCTGCACGATATCCTGCGCAACGTTGTAGTGGTCCACGTCGATCACATCGGGGTCCATGATACGCGACGCGCACTCCAGCGGGTTCACGGCGGGGTAGATGCCAGACTCGGCAACCGCGCGGTCCAGCACCGTCGTCGCATCCAGGTGCGAGAAGGTCGTCGCCGGCGCCGGATCCGTGATATCATCGGCCGGCACGTACACGGCCTGCACAGACGTAATCGAGCCCTTCGTCGTCGACGTAATGCGCTCCTGCAGCATACCAAGATCCTCGGCAAGCGTCGGCTGGTAGCCCACGGCGGCGGGAATGCGGCCCAGCAGGGCGGACACCTCGGAGTTGGCCTGGGTGAAGCGGAAGATGTTGTCGATGAACAGCAGCACGTTCTGGCCCTCCACGTCACGGAAGTACTCCGCCATCGTCAGCGCAGACTGCGCAACACGCGCACGCGCACCCGGGGGCTCGTTCATCTGGCCGTACACCAGCACGCACTTCGACTCGCCCTTCAGGTCAATGACCTTCGACTGCATCATCTCCAGGTACAGATCCGTGCCCTCGCGGGTGCGCTCGCCAACGCCGGCGAACACGGAGAAACCACCGTGGCCCTTGGCCACGTTGTTGATCAGCTCCATGATGATCACAGTCTTGCCCACACCAGCACCGCCGAACAGCCCGATCTTGCCACCCTTGCAGTACGGCAGAATCAGGTCGATCACCTTGATGCCGGTCGTCAGAATCGCGTCCTCCGCGGCCTGGTCCGCCAGCTTCGGCGCCTCGGCGTGGATCGGCATGCGCATCTTCTCGCCCACCACACCGCGCTGGTCGATCGCGTCGCCGAGCACGTTGAAGATGCGGCCCAGCGTCTCGCGGCCAACCGGCACGGAGATGTTGCCGCCCGTCGACACAACCTTCGACTTCAGCTTCAGCAGATCCGTCGTCTGCATGGCAATGCAGCGGCCGGTGTTCGCGTCCAAGTGCTGCACAATCTCCAGCGTCAGCGGCTCGTCGCGGCCGAGGTCCTCCGTCACGTCCAGCGCCGTCAGCACCGGCGGCACGCCCTCCGCGAAGTGCACGTCCACCACGGCACCGATGACCTGCGACACGTAGCCCACGCGGCCCTTGTGCTCCGCCGGCTTCGCCGCCGCCGCAGCAGCCGCAGCAGACGAGGCGGCGCGCACGCCAACCGCGCTGCGGATCATCGCAGACTGCACACGAGTGAACATCGTGAAGTAGGCGCGAAGGGGGAAGTGTTCGGTAGTGAAGTGGTAGAGGAAGAAAAAAGTGAAAGGACTTTTTTTGACTAACCCTTGCTGTGGGCGATAGTTGTCGTCGTGTTAGTTTGTGCAAGTTGCGTGTCGTTCAGAGAGAAAAAAAGACAAGAAAACAATACAAGGTTTGGTGAGTCGTGGTGTGTATTGGAAGGAAAGGGCCGGCACGAAGGCGAAAGAGCCCAATACAACAGCACGAAATGAACGGTGGAGAGGCAGAGCCACCGCGACGCAAAATAGGAAAGGAAAGAAAAGAGAAAAGGGGGATGGAATCAAAGAAAGATGAGCATATAGTGCGAGAGAAAACGTGGACAGCAACTGGACACCGGTGACCTGCAACGGCCGGAGACGGAGATCAAAGTATGTCGAGCATTTTCCGTTCAACAGGCATATCAGAAAAAAAAAAAAATTGCAGCGGGGCACGCACCAGCAAGCAGCAGTACGAAGAAGCCTTCAAAAAGATCTCACACAGGAGTTACACTACGCTGCGGCTTCTCCATAAAGTGGCGGTGGCGCAGTCGCTGCCCTTCAACGACATATTTTGTTGTTGTTTCTAACAGCGAACGAAACACCTAGGTAGGGAAGATACAGTGAAGCTCTAACTTTCCCCACCAGCACATCGTCCGCCGCTTTCACACACACGTGTTGTGTGCTTGTCATGCAATACTGAGATCTCAGCAGGTGTAAGCACTGCTTCACACGCTGCCCTGGTTGAAACCGGCTGATACTCCTTGCTGGCTCTCCCTCCACTTTACTTTATTTTGTATTTCTCGCGTCGAGACGAGCTGTTTTTCTTTTTCTTTTAGGTTGTTCGTTTGGGGTAGATATCACTGATACGCTGCGCTAAGGTACCTTAACATACAACTCCACTACACACGATGGAAGGACGCTCGACGCGTACCGCACTTGCACGGGGAAGACAGCGAGGGATTTCAAGCAGTGACACAGCACACGAGGCAGACACCACAGTTGGCGCTACATCCTTGATGACTTGAACCATAATAATAAAGGGAAAAAAAAGCGGCGGAGAGGTTGAGGCAACGAGGACTATGGAGGTGCATCCCTCCTCCTCTCTTGCTGGCCTGCTCTGCCGCTGCTGTGTATCTCTTTTGCACCTCGGCAGCACTCGTCTTCGATAATGCACCTCCCTCCCTCATGTTATACCCTCTCAGCCCTCTTCTCTGCTCTCCATGATTATTTGTTTTTTTTTCTTTATTCGCCGGACAAGAAAACCGTCGTTGCCAGCAAAAAAAAGAAAGAAACAAAATTGCAAAAAGGAGAGAGGGGTAAAGACGAAAAATTCCGAAAGAAGAGAAAATGTTGGTGCGTAGATGCCGGGGTGCGCCTTTGTTTGGCTGCGTCTGTATCGCCCTATCTGCCCCGCCGATGCTGCGGTCCTTCCACTACTACTGAGAAGAAAAAAAAGAATAAAGAAAAAGATGTTAAAGGCGAAAGGAAAAGGCGCGGAGTGAGGAAAAAAGTGAGAAAACCTCCAAGCAAAGCATGAAGATGCTCTTCATCATCTCACACAAGCAAGGTATCCGGCCCTCCACGAAAACGGTCAGAAGAAAAAGAGGAGACTGCTGCTGCTTACCTGCAGTACTCGCCGTTTGCCAGACAACACAGTCTCGCGCCGTCACGTCGTCCCCCTTCCACCGAAACGCCCTCCCCGCTGTTCAACAGCAACGCTGTGAGCCCCGGAAAAAGAATAGCGGTGACAACAGGCAGACTACCATCGCGACGCAGCAAGACCGCGAATTACTGTAATCGGCGCAGCACTGCAAGCCTTTCCCGTCAGCCGCGCCTCTCAGAGTGCACAACTCCCTACTTCCTCCTCACTCTGCCTGTCTGCTTCTCCGCGTCCCTCTCGCCTTGTCCATCACGACTAACGGCAGCTGGCCTCGTACTTCGTTTCAATGAGCTCGATGCAGTACGAAGCGGGCAGCCGATCCACAGCACACCCACTCGCCTACGCACACGCACATGCACGCGCTTACTTGGACTCCGAAGCGTTCGCGGCCTGGCGAGCGCGGCGCTGCTTCTCCATCGCAGCAGCCTCCTCCGCCATCGCCTTCGCCTTCTCCAGCACAGACTTGATGCCGCCAACCATGTAGAACGCCATCTCCGGGATCTGGTCGTACGAGCCCATCAGCAGGCCAGAGAACGACTCCACTGTGTCCTCCAGCTGCACGTAGTGGCCCGTCATGCCGGTGAACACCTCGGCCACCTGGAACGGCTGCGACAGGAAGCGCGTCACCTTGCGAGCGCGGTCCACCACAAGCTTGTCCTCCTCGCTCAGCTCGTCGATACCCAGCACGGCAATGATATCCTGCAGCTCCTTGTACTTGGTCAGCATCTGCACGATATCCTGCGCAACGTTGTAGTGGTCCACGTCGATCACATCGGGGGTCCATGA
>CM003429.1:1065000-1318848 GCA_000331325.2 Crithidia fasciculata
CCGCGGCTGTACGGGATGACAAAGTGGTCAAAGCGAAGACGCGCCTTGAACTCCTCGTCTACCTCGAGAGTGTCGCGGCGGACGAGGTTGTAGGTGCACCACACCGGGTAGTTCTCGTTCACCAGTTGGGTAGTGTAGCGATTCGTCATGCAGTGGCTGATGGCGCTGTGAGGCAGCATGTAGTCGCTCTCCACAATCTTGAAGTAGCGCTGGTCGAAGCCCCACCACACCACCGCGCCGTAGGGGAAGATGAACAGCTCGAAGCCCTGCTTTACGCCGGAGCTGGATGAGCCATCTCGACCATTGCCGCCAGAGGAAGACGCAGCAGCAGCGGGAGCCTCGCCACCCTCCCCGCTACCGCCTCCCCCTGCACCACCACCTGCCGCCTTCTGTCCGCGCGTCGAGCCGTAGTCGCGGTAGCTCGGGCTGACGTCAGCGGCCGTCCGCATCGCCGGCGCCGACTCCCCCGCAGCGTCGTCGCTGTCACGCGCATACGCGCGTCCCTCGCGCGGCGTCGCGCTGTCGGGCGATGCGCTGGTCGGCAGGGAAGCGTCACTGCCCCGCTGCGGTGGACCCGCCAGCCGCGCGTCCTTTCCGCGATCACGCCCCGCGCCGGAGGACGCTGCCGCCGCCGCCTCCACCTTCACCGATCCCGCCGTCGCCGGCTGCGCAAAGCGGACGTGCAGGACATCAAAGTCGAACTTGGTGTAGTAGCCTTGCGACCGGTAGTAGTTCTCCAACTTGCCCAAGTGGAGCTCGTCAGCGACGCAGACGTAGCCGACACGGCCAACAGGGCCTGGGTAGCTCGCGGCGTCCTCGAGAGCGCGCTGACCGGGCTTGCTCCACCCCCCGCCCGGTGTGCGTCGGCGCGGGAGAGCCGAGAAGCTGCGGTTGGTGCTGCCTGGCGCGGTCATCATCGTGTCGGAGCGATAACCGCCGCCACGGCTGTGCGGGGCGTGCCGGCTTGTCGAGCGGCGCTGATGCTGCCGGCCGTGTGGGGTGGCGGTGCCGCGGCGGGCAATGCCGTCGACATCGCTCAGCGCCAACAGCGCAGCCTCGTCCTCGTCGGTGTGGTTGTCGCCGCCGCGATCGGGCAGGACGCTGCGTATTGTCTGCTGGGTAGCGTCGTAGTCGACGATGCGGCTGCGGGCGAGCAGGTCACGCAGCACCGCGTACTGTGCCTCGTCGTCATCGATGCCGAGGATTGCGGCCACCTGGGAGATGCGGAGGGAGTTGTGGCCCGAAGCCCGCAGCAGCTCCACCAAGCGTTTGTGCAACGCCGTGGGTGATTCTTGCTCCATTGCAACCGCGTAGAGAGAAGGAGAGAGATAGAGGTGGTAAAGGACGCGCTTCTTTCGCTTTTTTTTTAATTTAATGTAAAACCAACGTCCGATCTGTGGTAGAGTTGTGGGTCGCGCTCACTTTGAAAGAGGAAATCGACGAGGAGCGCAGCACCGAGAGACGCCGCGGGTGAGGAGAGAGTGTGTGTGGTGAAGGAGTATGGCAAAGACAGCATTTAAGAAAGACAAACGAGCATAAAGTACAGAGAATTTTTTTGTTTGGTTTACTGCGATGAAGCGTCGATGCTGAACTCGATGTAATTTTGGCTACTGCCCCATGAGTGAGTGCATTGATGCACGCTCCCTTTTTATTCCTTCATGTGAAACTCTCAGAGAGGTTGCGCTCTTCTTGATGGCCTCCCTCCTTCATGTTTAGAAATGTGTGTCCCTTAAAGCTTTCCTCTTCGTTTATGGTTTAGAATACGGTAGCACGACACACACGTGGCGGACCGCCGTTCGATAGCTGAAGAGCCACTCACACCTAAAGAATATGGAAAAAAAAGAGAAATAGGCGAAGGAAGCAGCCATGTGCGTTCGCTTGTGAGCCGCACAACGCAGCACCTCTCGTGATGGAGATGTGCGTGTTTACCCCTACGGCTGTGCGACTAGCGAGGCGATGAACGGCGCCGCCACCTCGGCAAACTCTTTCGTCTTCTCGTAATGCACAAAGTGACCCGCCCCCTCCACGACCACCTGCGTCGCGTTGGGGAAGAAGGTGGCGATGTGCTGCCGGTGCTCCGGCTCGTTGTAGGGCGACTTGCTGCCAAAGACAAACAACACCGGCAGCGTGCAGGGCTTCGGTGGCACGACGGCTGAGCCACCCGCAGCTCCCTGTGCCGCGGCAGCACTGACGAACCAGCTCGTGATGGAGGGCTGGAAGCTGCCGTAGTCGCCAGCCAGCACCGGCAAGTTACACTTCCACTGTGCGGGCTGCGTCTTGTCGCGGGGGTTGAGCACGATGTTCGTCGTCACGAAGTCGCGCATTGCCTTGTCGGTCATCCCCACCCGTATCAGCTCCTGACTTGCCTCGTCGTAGTTGTGGATCGCGTCGAGGCGGACGTGCGTCATGCGCTCGAGCGTCTCCCGCACGTTGTCGGCGGAGCTGCGCTGCTCGCCCAAGCGCATCGTTGGCGTCACGTCAACAATGATGGCACCTGAAACACGACCGAGGCGGGGGATGCGGCTGGCGATAGAGCTCGCGGCGGCGGCAGACGCGGTGGCTGGGTTGTGGTACAGTACGTCGGCGATCGGCTGCGACGGCGCGAAGCTGAAGTCCTCGTTCACCATACGCATCGCGGCAGAGCAGCCACGGCGCCGCTCCGCGCTCCACTTGCCGAACGGCGACGCGGTGCCGCTCGGGTCGTCCTCGTAGGCGTCCGCGCGTTGCGGCAGCAGTGCGTCTTCGTTGGCGCGACGCAGCAACGTCCCCATCACCGTCAGCCCGCCCATGCTGTGACCAATGAGAATAGAGTTGTGTGTCGTGCAGGTGTCCGGCTTGACAAAGACGCGGTGAAGCTCTTGCTGCTCTCGGAGGATGACCGCCTCGACGTCGGAGGCCAGCGCGGCGTTGGTGTGGTTCGCGCTGTGGGGACTCGCGCCGTGGTTGCGCATGTCGAGCGCGTGTGCGCAGCGCAGCTTGTCCTTCAGGATGGGATGCTCGACGAGGTGGCGGGTCGCTGTGGCCCAGTTGAGAGCGTTGCCGAGAAGCCCGTGCGCGATGATGAGCTGACTGGCCGCGGAGGGGTTCACCGTCTTGGCGGCGAAGCGCTTCGAGGCCAGCTTCAGCGGCAGCAAAGAGGCGTTGCGTTGCATTGGCTTGTACGTGTTGTGGCGGGAATATGTGGTCGAGGGAGCCGGCGCGTGAGGTGTCACCAGCAGTGGCACATACACTCACGCACACACAGGAGCTACATGCATATTAAAATAGCCAACGAATCGAAAAGTGCGAGAGGGAAGAGAGGGCAGCGTTCACAAAAAGAGTTTTTTTTTAATTGCCCCATTTTTGGGGTTGCACTTCGTTTGGCGGCATGCGGGGCTTTTTTTGTGGCGTGTGTGAAGGCTGCACAAAAAGTTTCCGATGCCGGGGATCGAACCCGGGTCTAGCGGGTGAGAGCCGCTTGTTCTATCCACTATACCACATCGGAACTGACAACCAAAGGAGATGTTTGGCCCTCTCACAAAAAAGAATTCTATGGCTATCACTCTTCACGTTGTCCGTTTTTGCTGTGAAAGCGCAAAACGGAAAAACAAAGCACAACGTCAACTAAAAACTCCACACACTCCGCATTTTTTTCACCCGTTCACAACTCGAAGCGCTCCGCAGCGCTCTTGCCGCCAAAAAGGTTGGCGCGCAGGTTTCTAAAGTTGAAGTCGTCGCTGGGCGAGCGGTCGGCCTTCGCGTAGTAGTACGGGTCCTCCTCCCAGCGCTCGTACCGGCGGGCATCGTTGTAGCCCACGTCGTACGCCTGCAGCAGTGCGTCCTTCCGCGCCTCACCGCCCAGCAGCGGCGCAAACGCCATGAGCACCTGCGACGGAAACGAGAAGTGCGTGTTGCCGATGTAGCCGTGACGGCCGAACATGTTGTTGTGCCGGGCCTGGTTCTTGTTGTAGCGGTAGCCGGCGTAGCCGTGGATGTAGATGTGGCGGCAGTACTGGTCCAGCTCGCTGCTGAGTGACATCATCGTGCCACGCAGAACGTTGTCGGCCTCGCGGAAGATGCACGGCTTCTGCGTGTTCGGCGCCGTCGCAGCGATGATGTTCTGCGCAAGGTCGTCGAAGTCCGTCCACTCCGCGACGTGGTGGCCAAAGTAGATGTTCTCCTTCGCCTGGGTCATGTAGCCGGCGTCTTTGTTCGAGAAGCCAATGGTCAGCGCGAGACGCCCCTTAACTAAGTCCAGCGCATTCTTGGGCAGCAGCTGGTTGATCCCCGCCGCCAGCACCTCAACCCGCTTCTCCTCGTCCGTCACGATAAAGCGGTTGTTCACGATGAAGTCACGCACCTGCTCCAAGTTCACCGCCCGTGGCCCGCAGGCCAGCGCGATGGCCGGCAGCACACCAGACCCGGCGCCGAGCAGGAAGCTGTTCGCCAGGAACTCCTTCTTCTCTTGCTGGAGGTAGAGGGCAACGCCGAGGGAGTAGGTGACGAGAAAGCCACAGCCGCCAAAGCTGAGGACGGCCTTCGGGGCTGGTTTGCCGACCTCGAGCAGCTGCGGCGTCTTGGCCCGCACCTTCTTGATCCACTCCCGCGGCACCGTCGGAGGCATCTCCTCGCCTTCGTCCTTCCTGTGTAGTGTACAGTAACGAGGGTGCCGGTATGCGCACCTGTGTGTATCGCTCAAAGAGAGAGAGAAAGAGGGAAGGAAAGGAGTGAAAAGAGTCAAATAAAGTGGAAAACGGCGAATTCTTTTTTCATCAGCATTCAACAGTGTGATGCAACGACACACACACACAGACCCAAATAAAACTTTGTACACCATATAGCATACGTGCGAGCCACACCGGATGCGCCGTCACCATCCTTCACCTTCGAAGACACGCCGTATGAAATCATTTTTTTTCTGTTTTGGTTTGCTTGGCGTGGAGCCGCAGCGGTGCGCACAACAACCACGCCTATGTACATGAAGGAGCCGCCCCGCGACAACGTCCGAGACGCAACTCGTGTGTAAAAAAACAGAAAAAAAACACATTCGAACATGCCGCAAGCGAGAAGAGAGAAGCAAACGGGCGATCGCACGTTTTCGCCCCCCTCCTCTTTGTTCTCTAATCAGTTCGTTACCATGTCCACGAAGTCGTAGTAATTCACCCGCCCGGTGCGCTCCGGATCAACCGCGGCGATCAATCGCTCCACCTCCTCCTCGGTCGGGTTCTGCGAGCCGTACGTCATCAGCGCGTGCGCCAGCACCCGCGACGACACGAAACCCTCCGGCATGTCGGGCGACTCGAAGAGCTGAAAGGCACCGCGCAGCTGCTCCGCGCTGTACTCGGACTGCACACGCTTCGCCATAATTGTTGCGAACTGCGCGAAGTTGATGGTGCGACCACTGCCGCTGCCGCTGTGCACGAGGTTCGCACTGGCGTTGGGATTCGTGGCGGTGGTGGTGTTGTTGATGCTGTTGCTCGACGTGCTCACGACGCTGGTGTTGCGGCTGAGGGCCGAGGCGTTGGCGGGAGGGGCGGCTGGGGTGGCCTGCGCCTCCTCGAAAAGCTCCTCCAGCTCTTGCTCAGTGGGGCGGAGGTGCAAGGAGGCCATCAGCTTGCGCAGCTCCTGCATCGAGATGACGCCGGAGTGGTCGGTGTCGACGAGGTCGAAGATCTCCTTGAACTCCTGCATGTCCTTGTCAGAGAGGTCGTCCATCGTGACGGTCGGGAGAGGAAAAGAAATGAAAAAGTAGTGATGTTCTTTTGATCTTTCTCTTTGTGGGTTGTTTGTGTAGGGCGTGTGTGTGTGTGTTCAAAATCCAATAAAGCAGAGTTCTTCGCTCTGTGTTTGCGTTTCCGTAAAGACATCGGTCGGATGCAGGCAAGAAAGAGAAGGGAGGAAGAATAGAAAAATAGACAATTCGTTTGGCTTCGCATCGCACATAGTCACAAACTTCCTGAAATCGAATGGCCGCTGGTCAGCTAGAGAGAACGCGCGCCACTCTTTACAATAAACCTCTCCTTCTCAAGAGACCCTGCGAGCCGGCAATTGCATATCACTCTGTCTCCTCGCTACTTTACATTTCCCTTCTATCCCTTTTTTTTACTGTTCTTTAACGACATGTGAAGAAGCATCGGTCCTGTGGAATTACACCAAAGAGGAAAAAAAAGCAATTAAGAACTTCCACTCTGAAGCGAGAGAAGATGGAGAGAGAGGGAGCGTCGGTCCATGCGCGGAGCAACCACGCTTCGCCCCGCCCTCCCTCTCCCTTCTCTCGCGGCCACTCTCCGTCAGAGAGACCGCTGCAGGGTCGACGCCAGCTGGCCCCACTGCGCCAGCCACCCCACGTACTCCTCCTGCTCGAGAAAGAATTGCATCTGACACACGTACTCGGCCACCTCGTTTGTGATGCCGACGTTCAGCATCACGTACTCCAGCAGCGCCTCCCGCATCTCCTTCGAGAGCTCCGTCACGTAAGGGCCGCCATAGGCAAACGTTCGTGCGTACTCGCCACTGCGGTCGAACTGCGACAGCAGCAGACGCGCTGCTGCATCGCTCGTTGTGGATGTCCCCGCCAGTGGATCCAGTGGCACAGAAAGAGACGTCTGCGCCGCTGCGGCTGCGGCTACTGCCGCTGTCTCCGGTGCATCCATCACCCGCACTGGCGACACCGCCGTCTGCCACCGATCTCGCCCACCTGCTCGCCGCACCGTCCGTTCTCGTCGCTGCCGCCGCAGCAGCTCCAGGTAGAGCGGCTCGCCCTTGCCAAACACGGCGTGCTCCTCGAGGGCACGGGCCAGCTTCTGCGAGAGGCACTGCAGCGAGCGGATGCGCAGCTCCCCGTTTACACAGGCGAGGCGGAGAAAAAGACAGCGGCCCTCGTCCCACACCTCTTGCTGTCCTACGAGCGGTGTCACCGGCCCGCCGTGTGCGCTGTCACGCGAGGACGTTGCTGGTCGGGTCTTGCGCACCAGGACATCGAAGCGGGCCCACTCGCAGATGGCGACGGTTGGATCGAAGAGGGTTATATCAAGCGTGCGGAAGGGTGCGAAGAGCGTCACGTGCAGGTCGGAGCGGGCGTAGCGCACACTCCCACTGCCACTGTCGTTGCCTCTTCCCACCAAGGCAGATACGGCTGCACTGCGCGGTGGTGACGGCGGCGGCGCTGAGGGCCGCGGAATGTGCCGACCCGACATCACATCATGCACGCTGCGGTACCGCGGGGGAGACATCCTCGCCTCCTCCGCACGCGCAGCAGCATTAGCAGCAGCATTTCCGTCCCCAGTGCCCATGTAGCCGCCGCTCTGCACACGCGTCATGGTGAAGAAGTTGGCGCCGGAGGGGTGCACCACGCGCCACCCCGCCGGGGACAGCGGCGGCACCGCAGCGACGCCGTCCGTCATGTCCCGCTCCACCTCTGCCCGCATCTCGGCGTCCGCCACGTCGTGCAGCGCCGTGCTGCAGTTGAAGAGACGGCGGCGTGCCTCCAAGGCGACTCGTGCCGCTTCTGAAGTGGGCTCTGTTTTGGGGGTGTTTGTGGTGTTGTCAGCGAAGGAGGAGGACTCGCCCACGTCGTCGAAGAGCTGCTCCGCGCTTCCCAGCCCCACACCGAGCGACTCTCCACCGCTCACGGAGCTGTCTGCCACTGTGTTGGCGTTGGTGCTGCCGGCCTCGTCATAGGAGCTCGTCACGAAGCGCAGCGCATGGCTGATCGGCGTTGCTGCCGACGGCGCGGTGACGGAGTGCTGTGCGGTGTAGGGAGTGCTTTGTGCTCTGCGATGATGTCGCAGGAAGCCAAGCCGACGTGACGCGGCAGTGGAGAAGCCGACTCTGCAAGACAGCCTCGCTGATGCTTGCATCAGTAAGCGAGAAAGCCAACACGTGGCGTGCGTATTTTCCAGCTTCGTTTGCCTGCTTCGCGTGCTCTCTGTTCCCCCCTTATCGCCGCAGTGTGGGGAAAGAGGGTGGTGCAACGGGAAAGCTGTCAACAACTACTTGAGGTCGTCAAGACGGGCGGTACGGGAGGCACAAGAGGTGGCAAAGGGGTGAGGAAGAGAGATGAAAGTGGTGGTCTGCCTTTAGAAGAAAAGAAGTAAGACACGGGAACAGACAAGATAGAAAGTGCGGCGCTGCGGCTTTCAGTGCGTGCATCCCGTCAAGGTGTCTATCCGAGAGAAGCGCTTGCCGGTACGCGACAACTGCGTGGCGATTCATGAACGGAAGAACGAAACAAAAGACGTTTACAAGAATACGCTTACTCTATTTTTTCATTGTTCTCCTACCGAAGCGTCAGCACACGCCATCGGATAGAGCCCAGCCCTTCGGATTAATACCGCCTTTCTTTCTTTTCATTTTTGTATTTGTTTCTTTGTTGCACTTTAGCTTTGTACATCGACATCCATCTGCCTTTCTCATCCCGCAGTACAGCGCTTACATGGATACGCGTGAACACGGTGGGATGGGAAAGGAGGACTACTAAACAAAAAATAAGAATCAAAGATGGAAGCGCACCGGCTCCACCGCCAAACACACACCCGACTCGCACAGTCCTCTCCATTTTTTTTTAGTCATTCTTCAGGAAGTACACGGTGACGAGGCAATGGAAGGAGTCGTTCTCAAACGGGACGTGCACCATGCCATCTCGCGTGTTGTCCCAGAGGCTAATGAACCCGGTGGTCAGCGCCGCCCCTGTGCGCTGCATGAAGACACAGGTGACGATAAACTTGTAGGGCTTCTTCAGCTCCGACAGCTCCTTCAGCACCGAGGCGACCACGTCCTCGACCCACCCATCCACCTTCACCGGGTTCCATTGCTCGTTGGCGAGCTTGTTGCGCAGCAGGTTGCCGACATCCTCCTGGATGCTGTCGCTGCTCAGCGCGCTGTTCTGATCAGCCGTGTCCTCCGTGTCGTAGTCAGCCATTTTCTTTTTGTTTGTTTGCGTAGCTGTCTTGGTCCTTGTATGGTGTTCTTCTCAATCCGCTATATGAGGGGCTAAAATAGGGGTAAGAGGGACGGAGGGGAAGAGACTAAGTGAAAAGTGAAACGTCGCACAGCACCGCAGGCCTTCTTCTTTCTCTTCAGACTCCACCACGAAGAAACCGCGTTTAAACTGCTCACGTTGTTGTTCAGCACCTGCACAAGCAACGCGAGAAGAGCAGCCTGCACCTACACCGCACACACACACGTCCTCTATGTCACTTCGTGTGACCAACTCGTTTCAATCGGTCGTTCCGCGGAGCGGAGGCTTGACGACACAAAAAGTTGCGTCATCGAGTAATCGACGCACCAATCGCGCCGCAAGATGCACTCTCACGCGCTGCTCACTACTCTTCTTTTTTTATTATGATTTGCAAGATGTTTTGGTTTGCATTGTTAAGTTTCGATTCCGTTATCAACTACATAGTCAACGCAATTCACTTGCTGCTTTTTTTTTATCGGTAGCACATCGGACCCTAAACGGCGCCAAGCAAAGCGGCACAGCTGCGCACTTTTTTTTGGGGGGGCTGTGAGTTTCCGTGTTTTTCCCCTCAACTAAACCAAGGAGCACATCACGCCATCTAACAACATCATCGACAACGAGAACAAAGAAGAAGAGAAGCGTTCCACACACAAACGCACTAACACACACCTTCAGAGGAAGAAGAATAAGACCAAAAAAGAAAAAAGGGAAAAAATAAGAGTAAGAAACGGTGGAACGAACGCGTTGACGCATCGAAAGACATCTAGAACGACTCGCAAAACGCGCGTCATCCGCACAGCGAAGAGGAGGATGAGACGACGTCCGAGGTACAAAAAAAAAAATCTCAAGGTCCTCGTTGTTGTTTCAGCCTCGACTTCACACCGCCACGTATCGTAGCTTAGAAAAAGAGAGAGATAGAGATGGAGCGAAAAGAGACTGCAGTGACAAAAAGAAAAACACGAAACGTGAAAAGGGAAAAAGAAAGAAGAAAAAATCAAGGAAAAGAGGCCGCTTTCGATCGGAAGCAACCCAACATACATCAACAGAAGTACCGCACGCAGACACGTGGGGGAGAAGAAGTCGGAGACAAGCGGGAGAGAAAGAACGGCCCTTCGTTTTTACCGCACAGATGGACACGGAAGGATATGCGCTTAGGGCAAAAAAAAAAAAAACAAGTGTTAAAGATCCAGTGAGTAACACAGAAAGATAAAAAGATGGGAAAGCCGAGAAGTTTCCTATGAACGAATGAATCTTTACAGTAAAGTACTCGTTTCCCTTTACCTTCACTGTACAAATAATTTATAATTAAAAAACACCACTCGTATTGTTTTATTGTCTGCCCTTCGACTCTCCCTCCTCCTCCTCTGCTTACTTGTTGCTCCTGCGTCTTTCTTCGAGCCACATCACTTGGCAACGATCGTGTGGCATTTAAAAATTTTGGAAATCTCCCGTGAGGCGTCCACGTGCATCGCGAAGAGAAACACATCGTGTGCAAATTAACTTTCCTTTTCCCACTCCGTTCAGTCTCTTCCTCTCCGCTTATCTCCTACTCCTCAAAAAACTCCCTTCGGGAAAAAAAAAAGATGGAACCTTCACCACCACACTTCTCTCACTGACGGAGGTAGATGATATCGTCCCCGTTCGGGCCGTTGCCGATGGAGAGCACCTTGCACCCCGTGAAGTACTCGATCGTGGTCAAAAACTCGCAGACGCCGCGGGGCAGGGGCTGGTTGCGCCGCCGCTTCGATGCCGCGATCGGGCTGCTGCGCCAGCCATCGATGAGCTTCACGATTGGGTGGCAGTGGTAAAGGGCGGCCTCGCTCGGCACCGGATCACCAGCGCGGATCACGTCGCCGTTGCGGTACACGTAGCCGTTCACATCCACCTCCTTCCCTTCTGGGCTGTAGTAGATGTAGGCGATGGTGACGCCGACCTTGTCGTACTCGTCTCCGCGGTCTAACGCGGAAATGGTCAGGTACGGGCCCTGAACGCTGTTCACCTCATGCTGCAGGACACAGTCGAAGAAGCCGCAGACACGTGGCTTCTTGGTGACGGCGCCGCACTCGCCGTGGTGCTGCGCCGAGGCGATGGCCATGGCGACGCCGATGTTGTAGGTGCCCGTCTCGTCCGTGTACTCCACCGGGGCCATGATGCCGTTGTGCTTTTTCGGGTCGTCGCCGAAGGGGAAGCCCTCGGAGAAGAGCTTGCGCTGCACGGCGTCGAAGTTCACGCACGTCGTCGGCGGCAGGTCGCGCAGGGTCTTGATGTTCTGCGCGCTGAAGTAGTCCTGCGGGACGAAGCTGCTGGGGCAGGCGCCGATGCCCACACGGCTCGAGCCGGGTGCCTTGTGCACGTTCAGCACGACGGAGCGGAACTGCTGGAAGTTCAGCTGCGAGGCAGCCAGCAGACCGGCCGCCGTCGTGTCAGCCGACGTGGTGCTCTCCCAAAACTTGGTGCGGGCGTTGCTGAGCCAGTAGGACTGCGGCCCCTCGAGCAGCACCTTCTCGCCACGCAGGATGGCGGCGCGCAGCTCGTGGATGACGTCGCAGCGGGGCGGGAAGGCGGGGTTCTCACGCACGCGCTCGCGGTAGAGGCGCACCAGGAAGCCGATCTTGTCCTTTGCCGCAGCGAACTCAATAACGTAGTCGGGCACACGCTGCACCCCGTCGCTGTTCTCCTCGTGGCAGCGGCGGACAACGTCCTCGTCGGACAGGTTGTTCACCTTCAGCAGGCCGAGGTAGGTGTCCATGTCCTTGGCGAGGCGAACCCGCAGCGCCTTCTCATCGTTGAAAACGTGGTCCAGACGGATGCCACGCTTCATGACCTTGCTGCCGTGCACCGGTGCCATGCCCTTCAGCGTGGACGAGTTCACCGCCGAGCCGAGCAGGTCGAGCAGCTTGTGGTAGGGCGTGACGATGCACACGTTGCCGATGAAGAGGCGGTCATGGTAGTCGATGCCGGCGTCGATGAGCTGCACAATCTCCTTCTCCATGAAGCTCACGGGGTCCATCACACACTCCGGCCCCACATAGTTGCGCTTGTCGGCCGACAGCAGCCCTGACGGGGCGAGGTTGAAGACGAACTTGCGGCCCTTCTTGTCGAAGACGGTGTGGCCGGCGTTCTCGCCGCTGTTGACGCGCGCGATGCAGGTGCAGCGGGGGTGGTGGGCGACGGCATCGACCGTCTTGCCCTTGCCCTCGTCGCCAAAGAAGGCACCAGCCACCATGATGATGTCGTTCGACTCGATAATGCGGTAGAGGGAGTCGGCCAGCGACGCCTCGGCATACTCGTTGACGCGGCGCGGCTCCTGCAGCTCTGGCAGCGGCGGCAGCCCCTTCAGCGCGTCGTAGATGTCCTCCTGGTGGGCATTGGTGGGGAAGGTGTAGGCAAACGCCGGCGCCGCGGTGTGGGAGGGAGAGGTGAGGGGGGTTGGGTCGGCGTCGATGGTGGCGCGGCGCGGGGCGGCGTGGTCGGACACCACCTCTACCTCCACCTCCACGCTCCTCTCGCGGGAGTCCTCCTCGTTGCTGTAGTGCGACTGCGACGGCGCGTGGGGGTCGCGGTGGTTGGCGGCCTTGGCGGTGCCCTCGGGATTCAGCGCACCTGACACCCCGGAGGACGAGTTGTTGTAGCGGCCTCCGTAGCGGCGGACGGGCATGGTGGGAGGTGCAGAGATGCCTCAGCGGGGTGTTTGTTGATGCACTTCTTTGCTTTTTTTCTTTTTCAGCTATGCCGGTGGCCTCGTACTGGCTTGGAAATCTGTGTTACCTCTCGGTGTTACTTGGCTTGTACTTTTTCTTTCTTTTTCCTCTTTGGTGTGCTGCTACCGCGGCTATGGACTCGGTGGTGGTGGTGGTGACGAGCGCGCAAAGAAAGTTGTGGGTACGAAATCAGCGCGATTCTGTCTGTGTGTGCAATCACTCAATCACGCACGACTGCTAAAACAATGGCGGCTGCAATAATGGCTGCCCCTTAAAAGGAAGAGTGTCGAGAAAGAAGGGAAAGACAAATGAATAAAAACACCGCGAGTGGCATCCGTTAATTATTACCATACCAGAGTGCGCAAAGGCTCGCACGTCACTCTCTTCCACGTGTATCTCAGCAAAAAGAAAGTAGCCATAAAGATACTGCCTTTCATTGTGGACGACAAAAAAGTCCGGAGTAGTGTTTTACACGTGACGTCCTACTCCTCTCTCCCACCTTTTTTCAGTGCATAAAGATGCCAGAAAGAAGAAAGAATAGTGTACTGACGCCGGTGGAACGAGAAGCAGTAACGGGCTCAACACGCGTTCTCTCTCGGCTTCTCTTCTCGTGAACTCTCTCTCTCTCCCTCTCTCCAGTCATTTTACATCTGTTGCTTTTTTTTTGTAGATGGGTGTGTGGATGTGTGATACCGCAAGCAAAGAGATGTGCGTCACCTCCACCGCTCTTGATGCGGCTACGAGTTGGCAGCCGCCAACAACGGGAGAACAAAATACAACAGTAACAGACTCAAAAGGAGGGCAGCGGCACCGACTCCGCACTCATCATCCCACTCCTTGGTGAACGCCCTCCTCAACACAACAAAAAAAAAAAAAACAGACACAACACAACGCACACCAACTCGTTTCTCTTTTTTGTGTTTGTTTCTCTTACTCGTAGGTGTAACGGCTAAGCGGACGCAGCTCCGCGACGAGCCCGCGCGAGAGCAGGTTCGGGTCCTGAAAGCGCTCCGTCGCCTTCGGGGCCGCCATCACACGCTCTCGCCAGTGCGGCTCCTCCAGCCGGTCCAACTCCGCCGTGTAGTGCGCGTTGCCTCGCACCATCATCGACGCCTTGCCACGCGCCGCCAGCGCACTCCGCATCTGCTGACTGCGGTACACCTTCTGAATATCTGGGTCCACATCTAACCACTTGTAGGACGGGTTGATGCGCGAGGTGCGGATAGAGAGAACACCCTTTGTTGTGGCGTAGAGGGTGAAGGAGTTGGGGTCCATGCGGACGTTGCGGCCCGGGCGGTACTCCGGCTGGCGAGAGTAACGGTCCTGCCCGAAGCGGCGCCGCTGCTCCTTCAGCTTCTCCACCGAGGACACGGGGGTGCCCGGGATGACGTGAAAAATCTTCGCCTTCTGCCGTGGGGAGCCAGCCTGGTTCTTGGCATTACCCGCCGTCACCTTACTGGCGAGGCTGAGGGACGTGTAGCGCAGCATTGCGTCCTCTTATCGCACGTGACGGTGGCTGCGATTGTGCAGCGAACAAGGCGTAGAATCGTGTGGTGTTGGTGGTGCGGTGGCGTGGCGAAGGAAAGTCGCCGCGCTGCTCACCGTGGAGAAACAGGCAGACAACGATCAAGAGAGAATGAGAGAGTGTGACCGCTTCCAGCGCTGCTACGGAGCATGTGTATTTTCAAATTGGTTTTTATTTTATTGGAATGCAACCAAGGAGAAGAAGCAGTGGGAAAAGAAAGAGAAAAAAAGTGGCTTCTCGCATTGCAATGGCGCGAAGAATGAGAAGAAGTGCACCGCTCTCCCGCAGGCACATTTGTTCTATTGAGAGAGAAAAAACATTGCTTGCGGTGGTACAGCCTGGTGGCACACCAAGACCAGAGACAACAGACACACTGCTAAAGCCATTGTCCTATTCTCTCCATTCCAAGCAGTCACGCACCGTTCTCTGCCGCGCTATTTCCCCCACTCGGAAACGCACCCGAGCCTTCAACTCGTTATAAAGAAGGTGAGAAAGCGGTGCGAAACGTGAGAAATAAATTGCCTTGAGCAACACAGCAGCTGTGCTCTACTGAGCGCTACCTCCACTGGAACTCTTTCGGAACACAGAATATGTTTTTTTTTTTTTTAACGCTCTGCCAAGGAGTAAAACGAAGAGCAATCTCCAGAAAAAAAAAAGGCCTGCCTTTGACTTTCTCTTTCTTCCTACGTCTCTTCAGCTCCTCTCTGGTGTTCTCCCTCTTGTTTATCACTCCACCTCTGGCTCCTCCATGCTCAGGACTTTTCTCCCACCCATTCGCCCCGCGTTGTAAGAACAACAGCGAGGCCGGCATGTTGGGGTAAAAAAAATGAACACAATAAAACGAGGAAGTTCCCAGAAACTAGAAGGAGAGGCGGTTGACGCGCGTGCTAAGGACGAAGAGGGCGAGAGAGAGAGTCTAGGAGAGAGTGTGAGGTGTCAGAAGGCAACTAAAAAGAGGTGCAATAGGAGACGTAAGCGCATTCTTCATTATAAATAGGTTCCCCTTTTTTTTTTTTGCGTGTGTTCACCGAAAGAAAAGAGATTTAAAATATTGAAACCGAAAAGAAAAAAGGACAAAAGAAGGTAACAACAAGTATATATCGAATTCAACAAAAAGAACTAGGAGATATGTTCAGAAAGAGATGAATAAAGTCAAGAAACGGAAGAATCAAAAATAAACGCAATCCGGAGACAACACAAAGCAGGGCAGAGCGAGAAATCAAAAGAAGAAGCGTTGTGCGAGGAGCTAAAGCAGAAAAGATCACTGCGAAGAAGGACAACAAATAAAGGAGTGAGAAACAAAATCAACAAGGTGTGTCGACGGAGTGTGCGGCGGAGCACCAGAATTGGTTCTCCGAGGCACCCGACGAACGACAGGGGAAAAGCTAGAGCGGGAGAGAGAGAGAGAGAGGTACAGGAACAAGAGGAAGGGGGAGGGAAAGTACGGGAAAAAAGAAAAAGTACTCCCACAGAAAAGTGTGGGGGACGGATGAGGCGTCGGTGGGTTTCACCGCTGCACACGCGTGGTGCATCGACAACCCCCACAGCCGCCTTCTCCTTCGTCCCCTCTCTATACCGTTCTTCCGTTTTTTTCCTTTGTTTTTCCTCTTGCCTTCTTCATCTGCAGGGCGGGTATTCCTTTTCACCTTGAAGCTGTACTCACTGAGGCCCAACCTCAAAAGTAAACGCACAATAAGGGGGAAAAAAACTAAAAGCAGTCATCCTTCTTTTCTAAATTTTCCTCATTGTCCGATCTGGACTACCCATACAGAGTAGAACAGAAGAGACACGCGAAAATTTAAAACAGAGAGGAAGACTTACAACAAAAAAAATGCTTCTCTCTTTTTCTATTTTGGAGCATCGCAGGAGGCATTCAAGTGGGAGATGGCATGAGTAAGAATAGAAAAGGCAGAAGCTTTCGTTTCTTTCATGGCCTTCAACCTCTTTCTGTACCTACGCAGTGAGCTTTACAAATTCTTGAGGGTTCTTCTCTTTTTTACTTTTTTCATTCCGTTTCAAAATCTTTTATGGGTGGACTTGGGTCTGCGTGGGTGTGGACACGACAGTCGGTGCAAATTTAAAAGCAATTTGCGTTTCCCTCCGCGGTGTCCCACTGAACAGACAAGGAAAGAAAAAAAATACTTTACAAGCGACGTCCCAGCAAACCCACACTTACGCTCCACCTGCTTTGTCTTGACGCCATCCCAGTGACGCCATTTTTTTTTTTTGTTGCTTCGTATATCTTTTTAATTCGACGCCGCTGGTCATGAAGCACTGAATACAGTACCACAGCAAAGCAGAAGAGAGGGCGAAAAAAGAGAGAGCTGAGCTGAGAGCAAGGAAGAAGAAAAGCTTGTCGAAGATGTCAGACGAAAAAAGAAAAAAACTGGTAGAAGACTGAAAGCGAGAGAGCGGGAGAGAGAAATGCGGTGGCAGGCGCTAGCAGCGAGAAAGAGGAAGAGGGAGAGAGAAAAAGAAGAAAAAAGAGAATTGGTGAAAGGCATCGGGGAAAGGGAAGGAGGAAGTGTCTGCTGTTGTTCCACCTTCTCGCCTCTTCCTCTGCCTTCTCCTCCATTCCTTCTCTTCCTTTCACTTTATCCCTCTCTCTCCTCCTCCTCCTCGTCGCGTTGCCGTCCTTTTTGCTGTTTGACTTACACGCCTCGCACACACCGCCTGTACAGACATCCCGCCTCCTTCACCATTTCTTTCCACCGTACTTGCTCCTTTCAGCAGCTCTGCTTGCCATCTCTCGTACTTGTGTAAAATGATGCATGCTTTCTTGTACCCCCGCACAGCTGCGTCGTGTCTCACCGGGTACGTGAGCGCCGCATCCAGTCTCGCGCTCATTCCCCCACTTTCCACTCCGCTGCTGTGTTGGGTGCTGATGCAGAAGCGGTGCCGACCTCTCTCTTTCTCCAACGCGTCGAGGGCAGCGCGAACACATCAAAGAGCACGGAAAGAACAAAAAGAGTTTAGGCTGAAAAGGGCGAATATGTATGGCCCTCAGCACAAAACAAACGGCGAATAAATAAACAAAGGATTGTGCCTCAACGTGGGAGGTGAGAGGGGAGAAGGTGGTCCGAGCTTCAGTAAATAAGCAATAATAGTAAAAAGACAATTTAAAAAAAAAGAATTTAGTCGGTCAACAAAACAAGCTTTAGAAGGAAAGGTAAAACTATTTCTTTCTTAGAGGGAGAAGGAAAGGCGAAAAAAAGACGAGTGGAAAGAGAAGAAAAACTCACACTACGTCCAATTCTTTAAACAAACCAGCAACCAGAAGGTCAGGAAAATAAAAACAAGTAGGCACTCAACAGTAGCTATTTATCAGTAGGAAGAGAGAACAAGAAAGAAAAAAAACGCAAAGAAGTTTATGAAAAAGGCAAACATTTACAGTAAAAAAAGTTAAGGTGGCAAAGGATGATCTCAGCACTGTGTCTCTCCTAAGTCGTCAACGGGGTAAAAATTTAAAAGGTAAAAATAACAACTCTGTACTCAATCAGAGGGGAGAAAGATACATCGACGCAGAGAGGGAGACGGAAGAAAAAAAAAGGAAAGAAGACAGCAACCTTGCGACACGATGGAAAGGGAGGGGAAATAGAGAAGAAAGAGAAACACACAAAGAGAGGAGGAAAAAGGAGGGCATGCGCTAGCGAGACCAGGAAGACGAGAACACGTATAGCAAGTAGATCGGAAAAAACCTCAGAAGAAAGAGGGAAGGGGCAGTAAAAAAAGAAATCGAGCAGCTAGATGCACCGCTGGGGCACCTCTCAGAAATAACTTTTTTTTTTAAACTTCGCTGCCTCTCCCTTTCCTTTAAGCAATAAGGGACATGCCCAACAACGGCGCACGCATCATTTGTGTCTCAAATCACTAAAAAAAGAAAAAAAAGATCTCGCAGGCTTCATTTGTCTCTCTTCCCTACCTCTTTTGTTTTCTCTTTTGGAATTAAGATATTTCCTTTGTGACTCTCCACTCCCTTTCCGCTCGCGCCTCGCCTTCGAAAAGGCGTGGTTACCCGCCTCTTCTCAAAATTTTCCCATTATTTCTTCCACCTTTCCTCCTCTCGCAAACTCTTTCACGTACACACAACGTGCATGCTGCTCTAAGAGGGAACACGCGCGGCTTTTTTCTTCTTTCTGCCTCTTGTTCTCTTGCACTGTTTTTGCATTACTTCGCGAAAAGGCTGCGAAAGCGCTTCCGTGCCCGCTCTTCAGAAGTCGTGTTCACGGAGTCTAGCTGGGCAGGAAGAGCACGATGAGGAGGGCGAGCAGCGCCGACACAGACGCGCCAGCGAGCAGCGACACACCCATCAGCTGACCCGCCATCACACGCTGACCCTCCGTGCGGAGGCGCGAGTCGATCGGGCCCAGCACCATCGACGTCGCACCAAAGAAGCCGTTCGTGAGGCCAAGCAGGGCGAAGAAGACGTACGGGGCGGCGTGGCCGGGGATGTAGTGGTAGATGCAGAGAAAGGTGAGTGGGATGAAGACGAGGCGGCTTGTCACGCAGATGAGCAGCACCTTGCGCGAGGGCCAGAGAAAGCTCAGCGAGGACGAGAAGCGGCCGCAGGCGTCACCGCAGTTGTACAGCAGAATGGCAATCGTCGAGAACCACTTGTCAACGCGGTCGATCGGGATGATGAGGGAGGGCAGGATGAGCAGCGAGACAAAGAAGTTGATAAAGCAGGCCAGCATGACGGGCCAGATGAGCTTCATCACGGGCCACGCCTTGGTGCGCTGCATCTGCTCAGCCGTTGTCAGGTTGCGGTCGTCGACGTTGCTGTCGCTGTCCGCGCCGTCGTCGTCGTTGCGCACCACACGCACCTGGTCGTCCTCCGAACCCTCCTCGGTGCCGTCCGCACCCGCCACCTTGCCGCGCAGCTTGTCCTCCTTGTTCTTGTCCTCCGTCACGATGTCGCCGTACACCTCGCCCGAGCGCGGCGCAGAAGCCGTCTCGCCGTAGTACGGGTGGCGCTCGTCGGCGTGCGAGCGCGCGGCGTCGTCGATCGCGTGCAGCTCGGCGTCGTTGGCGGCGGCGTTCTCCTCCTGGAAGCCGTCACGAGCGCGGCGCAGCGCACGGAACTCACCGACGTGGTCCTGCGCGTAGTTGTTCCAGCGGAGCGAGAGGGCCATGCCGAGCGCCACCGCCATGAAGCCGAGGGCCAGGCTGAAGTAGATGTAGGCCTGGTGCAGCACGGACTGGTACGTGGACTCCATCGACGCCTTGATGATGCACTGCAGGACAGAGGCGATGACGCCAGAGAAGCCACAGCCGAACATGATGGCGGACATGAACTTTGGCGGCATCGTGCCAACCAGCGCGTAGCACGTCGCCTCCAGGTAGGACTTGCCGGCACCCGCGGCAATTGACACAATGAAGAAGGACACCATGGCGCCAGTCTGCGAGACGCGGCCGGTCGGCATCACAAGGATGACGAGCACCTCCAGCATCATGAGGGCGAGGGCCAGGGTGAAGCGGAGGGTGAGCGACATCTTGCGTGCCCACGGCGTCAGCACTGTTGGGCCGCAGATGGCCTGCGTGACGACAGAGGCGAGGTTGTAGAAGGTGAGAATGTTGCCCCAGAATACCTGGCTGTTCGGCTTCGCGTTTTCGTCACCCGTCACATACTTGTAGTAGTCGACCATGTAAGACGGGGCCGAGGTGAGGGCGTTGAGCGGCATCAGCAGCGAGATACCGAGCAGCACGCACGTGATGTACACGTACACCTCCGAGGAGGACCCGAAACCGCAGCACCACATTTTTTTTCAAAAGTAAATACCTTGTTGTGTTAAAGATATTATTTTTTTAATGTGTGTGTATGCACGTTTGGGGTTGGACGGAGGGACGTGAAAGAAGATAATGAGAAGAGAAGAAAAGAGGTTTTATAAACTACTTGTTTGCTCTGCTTCCAACGAGGTAAAAAGTGGAAGAAAGAAAACGGAAGTAAGTTCCTGAGAGAGAGAGAGAGCGAAAAAAAAAAAACCTTAATGCACGAAGCAGTGTGGACTTCAGACTAAAAAAAAGAGAGAAGAGTACGACTTCGCTGATCTGCGCGAGGCGCATTGTTTGTAAAATATCACGCGGAAATTAAAGTCACAGAGAAAAATGTGGGAAGAAACAAGCAAGTGGGGGCAAAGAGAGTGAGAGTGGTATGTAATGAGGCAAATCATAAAGTCGCGGTAAACATCCAGTAGCAGCACAACGCACATCTCACCACCCGCTACTCGCCTTTCATGTCTTTCCCGCAGCGCCTAAGCTTTCGAGAAGCTGCTCCGTTGACGTTTACGGGCAAACAGCGGGCAGGGCCGACGTGGAGGAGAGGAGAGCACAAATCAAAATTAATAATACTAAAACTATTCCCTGACGTCAGCCCTGCCCCATCTCCCGCACTCTTCTTTTCGTAAGAAGAGCCTATAAAACCCGTCACACGTCTCCTGCTCGACAGGATCAGAGTGACACTACACGTATTTGCCACGCCGCCTCTGAAAGACCCGGACGACGGTAGTCTCGGCGAAAAATTACTTTCTTTTATTTTGTTAGAATGAGTAAAATCATCGGAAATGAAAAATAGAAAGAGAACAGTTGAAGAAACCAGTGAACGTCAAGCCGCGAAGACGACAAACACACAAACGCTTGCGAGTCGACGAGGAGGAGGTGAAAATCGACCACAGGAAAGCTGCGGAAGGCAAACAGAAGAAAGATGAAGGGAAACGTTGAACGCCCCTTTACCTTCAGCTGATGTCATCTCTCAGCGTCACTGCAGTGCCCGCACCTCCACCTCCCGGCTGCCTTCTTCGCGCCGGTGACGCTTACTTGCGGGCCTTGCGGGCACCACGGGCCAGGGCGGACTTGCGGGCCTCCGCCGCGATCAGGCGCTCCTCGCGCTCCTGGATCACGTTCATGCGCAGACCCTGCTGCTTCGGCACCGTCACCTGCAGGTTGTTCAGGTCCTTGCCGATCACGAAGATGTTCGCGGCACGGGTCGCGAACTCGGCGCCGGACGCGTCCTTCAGGTGGGCAACGTGGAACGCGCCGGGGTGGCGCTCCAGCTTCACGATCTCGCCGATGCGGCCGCGGTTGGCGCCGCCGGTCACGATCACGGCCTTACCCTGGCGGCTCTTGATCACGTCCACGCACTTCTTGTCCTTCAGGTTGTACACGATGGTGTCACCGATGGCGGCGTGCGGGTCCGGGTAGCGGATGCGGTGGCCGTCGTGGGTCACGGCAACCGGCACGCGACCAGTGGCCGTGTACAGGTTCGTCACCTTCAGCAGCTTCACCTGCGCCTCCGCGGCGGACACGTTCACGAACGCGAAGCGGCCCTTCACGTCGTACACCAGGCGGAAGCGGTCGCCCGTCTTCGGGATCTCCACCACGTCCATGAAGCCCGCCGGGTACTTGCCGTCCTGGCGCGGGCGGCCGTCCACGTGCACCAGGCCCTGGCGCAGGATCATCTCACCCTCGTTCGCGTTCAGCGCGTACTTCAGGCGGTTGCGGATGATCACCAGCAGCGGCAGGCACTCGCGCAGCTTGTGGGGACCCGGACGCGGACGCGGCGCGAACACGCCGGTCAGCTTGCTCAGCATCCAGTCCTTCGGCGCGTACAGGCGCTTGAGGTGCTTCCTGGCCATCTTGACGTAAGAACGGTTCAACTGATGTTCTTTTAATTTGTGTGTGGGTGTGCAGATGATTATTCGTTGTGGAGTGGTGACGCGTTGGCGACGCGGAGGAGTATGTGTGCAAACACGCGAGGGGTGTGGCCAGAAGGTCACGCAACACCAAGACGTGAGAAGAAGGGAAGGGCAGAGAAAAAGAGAGAATTCAATTTAAGATGAAAGAAACAAGTGTGCATCACAAGGCTGCCGAGCTGCGTGACACAGGGAGAGAGATGGAGCTGCATGTAAATTACGGTCGGCACGCTCCCACCGCACCTCGGCTGCCCAGCGTCTTCCGTGCAGCCTGTCTGTCGTTTTTCCCCCTTCTCTGTGCGTTGCGCGTCACTGTAATGTGTGTGTGTGGGGAGGTCGCGTGGCAGGAGGGTCTTCTGAAGCATGTAGGGGTGAAGCAAAGGAAGCTCGGGCTGGGCAACGCACCAGAAGAAAGCTGCGCCACTCCCCGGCTAACTTATTGACCTGCGTTTCCAAGCCCTACCCACATTCCCCTGCATGCCCCACCAAGACCACCAGACACGCATTCACACAAACACACGCAGGCGACAAGCCACAGCTACAGAGGGAAAAGACAAGCGAGAAGAAGACAGCCACCAACGGAAGCGCAGGCTGCAATTGGCCAGCTGGCCGTGGAAGCCACAAACACATGACACTTGTAGGCCGCACATCTTCCTTCCCGCCAGTACCCTTCCCATCCTCTACGAGCGGCCACAAGACGCATTCAACAACAGCACCACACCATCTAAGTGCTGCCGCTGCATGTGAGTGTACGTGGACCAACGCACAAAACAGAATGCCTGGTTGAGGACGGATGGGCATGGCAAGGAGTTGAAGAGCAGCTCTGCTTCAACACAGCGCAAACGTCAACGCCAGCGAGAGGAGAGAGCGACCAGCAACGTGCCAACAGCCCGCCACTGCCTTGCTCTACTAAGCCACACTGCGCTGCTGATGCTGCTGTGCGTCCAACTTCCAAAGTATTTGGTTGTGTCTTTTTTTGTGGTTTTTTTTTGTCGTAAAAATGAAAGTCACCACCCTTGCTCCTCCCCTCCTTCCTCGCTGCCGACTCATTTTATCCCCCTAGCATTCCCTCTTTTTCCCTTCTTGCCGCGAATGCGCAGCACACGCACCTGAAACCGCAGGAAGAGAAGGTCAGCGATGCAGAGTGCAAGCACTGGAAAGAGTGACGCTGAGAGCACAAGGAGAACCGTCAGAAGCTCCAAATATAATAAAATAAAGTTGGCGAGCGAGAAAGAGGGAGAGGCGAGGAAAAAATGACTTTAGAAAAACAAAAAAAAAGAGAAAAGAATTTACCGTAGGAAACCTAGTATGAGAGGTGAACCATCCGGAGAGAGCCCCGACAGTCGGAAAGGACACCAGCAGCGGCACACTTCCGAAAAGATGAGTCGCAGTTTGCTGTCCATGTCCCGACTGCCTTCTTCGCGCCGGCGACGCTTACTTGCGGGCCTTGCGGGCACCACGGGCCAGGGCGGACTTGCGGGCCTCCGCCGCGATCAGGCGCTCCTCGCGCTCCTGGATCACGTTCATGCGCAGACCCTGCTGCTTCGGCACCGTCACCTGCAGGTTGTTCAGGTCCTTGCCGATCACGAAGATGTTCGCGGCACGGGTCGCGAACTCGGCGCCGGACGCGTCCTTCAGGTGGGCAACGTGGAACGCGCCGGGGTGGCGCTCCAGCTTCACGATCTCGCCGATGCGGCCGCGGTTGGCGCCGCCGGTCACGATCACGGCCTTACCCTGGCGGCTCTTGATCACGTCCACGCACTTCTTGTCCTTCAGGTTGTACACGATGGTGTCGCCGATGGCGGCGTGCGGGTCCGGGTAGCGGATGCGGTGGCCGTCGTGGGTCACGGCAACCGGCACGCGACCAGTGGCCGTGTACAGGTTCGTCACCTTCAGCAGCTTCACCTGCGCCTCCGCGGCGGACACGTTCACGAACGCGAAGCGGCCCTTCACGTCGTACACCAGGCGGAAGCGGTCGCCCGTCTTCGGGATCTCCACCACGTCCATGAAGCCCGCCGGGTACTTGCCGTCCTGGCGCGGGCGGCCGTCCACGTGCACCAGGCCCTGGCGCAGGATCATCTCACCCTCGTTCGCGTTCAGCGCGTACTTCAGGCGGTTGCGGATGATCACCAGCAGCGGCAGGCACTCGCGCAGCTTGTGGGGACCCGGACGCGGACGCGGCGCGAACACGCCGGTCAGCTTGCTCAGCATCCAGTCCTTCGGCGCGTACAGGCGCTTGAGGTGCTTCCTGGCCATCTTGACGTAAGAGGGGTGCGGTACCGGGTGAACAAATAGGTTCCTTTTTGAGGGCAGAATCAAAAAGAAGAAGGTGTGTGCGAGCGAGAGAGAGAGAGAGAGCGTTGTGGTGCGGAGAGAGAAAGGCAGAGAGAGGGAAGAAGGACAGTGGGAGAGAGAGTACACTGAGAGGCGAAGAGACGTAGCAGCGCAACGGGAATTAAGAAGAGACGCTGACCAGTGTAAGTGCGTAGAGACACATAAGAGCACACTTTTGGTGAAAGTTTACTGTGTTTCGATGCACGTACCTCCAGAAAAAAGAAGAGGGATTTCTTACTACTGCTTTCCTTAAGAATTAAGTCAAGTTTATTGGCCGCTATCGCACACCTGTGTGTTCGCATTGAGAAGGTAGAGCTTTGTGCTCACTTGTTCTAAATGATAGATGTCCTTTACCTGGCAACGCTCACGAGCTGGTTGCCAAACCTAGAAGACGTCGACAACAGCGGCCTTTGAGTTCACGTGAACGGCAGTAAGTTAAATGTACTTTGTTATTGATGTTGTTTTTCTCCATTCTTATTGTAGTGTAAAAGCGGACGGCGTCTTGGATCCACAACAACAATTACTGATAGTTGAGAAGCCCGTCAGAGGCGTTGCCGCTGCTGCTGGGCTTTTGGTGATCACCCACTCACATACACACATACACAAGTGCCCGACGCTGCGTACGCGGAACAGATACTCATTCAACGAAGAACAAAGCAAGAGAAACGGAAGAAGGAAAAACAAAAAGAGGAGGCGAAGAGCACTGTTAAGGAGATGAAAGCACGACAGAGAGGGGAGGAGAGAAGAGACAGGCAAAGCGGCAGACCACTGTGTGCGTGTGCAGGTGCTTGCGGAAGAGCAGAGTGAGTAGACACAGCGCGGTAGCGGCGCGCAGCCTGCGAAACGAATAAAGAAACAGGTGAAATGTGAAGGCACAGGATCAACAGAGAAGAAAATGCGGCTTTAATCAGTGTATAAGTGCTTTGTCTTTTTTTTTCTAGTTTAATTCTTCAGAAAAGGCATTGAGAAGTCGAAAGGAAGCCATCAGGGTGAATTCGAACGGTGGTGCCGCTGCTGGTGTACCATGGTGCGTAGGCGACAACACATCAACAAGTGCTGCGTCCCACCAGTGCAGAATACATTTAGTTCAAAAAAGTACAAGCTAGAAAAAAAAAGCCGAAGAGACTTGAGTAATCTTTCCCTTCACCACGCTCTCTTCTTGGTGCTGACTCGCCCTTTTTCTCTCTCTCTCCTTTCATTCTCTGCTTTCCATTACTCACAGGACACCGTTACTGGTACCGAATAGCAACAACAACGAAAGAGGTACGTGCGGGTGCACAAGCAGGAGATGACAACGAGTGGGCTGCGCTAGAGAACAAAAACAAAGAGACGCGCTACAACCTAAAAAAAAAAATCATGAGGATCACCTGTTGGCCACTCTCCACGAAAAAGGAAAGGCCGGCCCGTTCATGGACAGGACGCCTATCCGTAAAGAGGGAAGATGAAGCGGAGGAGGACAAGGAAGAGCGAGTACTACAGAGAGAAGAACTTGGAACAGCCACTGATGACAAGTGTGTACCTGGCTACCAAGAATTTCGGTTCCACTCTTTCTTCTCTTTTGTTAACGAAATGCTTTAAGCCAATGCAGCTCACCCCGCGTTGTCCTCACGCTGGTGGAGTCGGTGCCGGCTTGCGCGAGGACTTGGGCCGCCCCAGCATGAACACGGTTGGTGGGTTCACGGACGGCGCCGCAGTGTCCCACGGCGGGCAAGACGTGATGCACGTCGTCGGCCGCATGTCCACCGTCACGAGGCGCGACGTCACGACGTTGCATACCGACACCAAACCGTCGAAGGCAAAGCGGTAGCCCTCTGTCTGTGCGAAGCCGTTGTACCGGTTGGCCCGCCCCTTGACCACGTTCCACAGGCACCCCGTCGTCTCCATCTCGCGCAGAACACCGAAAGGGACGATGCCGCACATGTAGGGCTCCGCCTTCACCGGTGCAGTTGACGAGACAGCAGGATCTTTCGAGAGTGTTGTTTGCTGCGTCCATGTCGGGGGCATCAAGATCTGCGTCACGCCATCGGGCCAGCAGGCGAAGAGCACATTGTGGTTGTTCACCACGAGAAGGTTGAAAAGGCCGGCAAAGCGGATGAGCGTCACCATCGCTCCGATCTCGTGGTCGACGCGGCCGCCAAGAGCCCCGAAGACGGCCACGTTCGGCAGCACGCGGGTCTGCACGGCGGAGGCGGCTGCCGTCGACTCGGACGGCGAGACGTCAGTAATCAGCACGCGGCATCGCGCCGTTTCATCGACGTCGCCGCTGGCCTGGTTGGCGGCCTCCTCGCAGGCGCGCTCCAGCTGTGCGTCACACGCCGTCATCAGCTCACGTGTTTCGCCCTCCGCCTGGTGCGTTTGATAGTAGGCAGCTTGCTCCTCCTCTGTGAGGTCGTCGACGTTGCCCTGCTCCAGCCGACGCAGCCGCTCTAGCAGGGCCACGCCTTTGTGAAAGTCTGTGGTCATCTGACACGTGATGGGCAGCACCACGGGCGTATCCACCTGCCCGCTAGCAGCCGCACCAACCGCAGCAGTTGCACGGCTGCGCTGACGCTGCACGGCCTCATCACGGCGGCGGCGAATTACCTCCAGCAGCGCCAAGGGAATCGTGGAAACCTTCTCGTGATAGAGGGGACCCTCCTCCGCCGCCGCAGTAGCAGCAGCAGCAGTTTCAGGGCCGCTGTCGGTGGGAGAGGCAGAGGCGCGGACATCCGCAGCTGCCCCGGCCAGCGCCGCGACACGTCGCAGCTGTGCGGTCGATAGGCTGTCCATGTCACCAATCAGCACATCGCAGAGGCGCATCGCCATGAGGGCACCGTGGTCCACCGTGGCAGTCGACCGCTCCTCCGCATCTTCCTCTCCCTCCTCCGTTGCCGCTGAGGGTGTCACGGCCTCACCATTGCTGGCCTGCGCCGCACAGTACCGCTTCAGTGCCGCGTAGGCTCCATCAGCGCAAATAAAGTACGGAGAAGTGCTCGTGGGAGCAGCAGCAGCTGCAGCAGCTGCAGCACCACCTCCTTCACCACCGCGGTAGAGTCGATAGAGGCGGACGTACTCGCCGAAGTCGGCCTCTGTGTTGGCGGGGGAGTTGAGCAGCAAAACTCCAAAGAGGTCACGGTCGACGGCGGTGGTGTCGTCCGGTGCGCACAGGACGGCGTTGCAGGAGCAGAGCTTCCGCACCGGTCGATGATCGGCGCTCTGCGCCATGACGCAAGTGTGTAGATGTGTGTGGGGGGGTGAGTGTGTATATCTGGCAAAGCTGACGAAGACGCGAAGGGAGGGGGAAAGGAAAAGCAAATCGCAGAGCAAAATACGATTGTGGAGCAGCAGCAGAAAAAAATCCGAAGAAAAAAAGGGAGCGAATAGGGGAGGAAAAACGGGGAAAAAAAAGTGAAAAAGGAAAAGAGAAGGCAACTTTTTTGTTTCGAGTAGTGTTCACGATAGTGCGATGGGGCCGCTGCGGGTCACACGCACCGATTCGATAGGCGGAAAACAAACAGCGGAATGGGCAGTGCTGAGAGCCACGAACAGAGCGGGAAAGAGGGCAAAGGGGCCAAAGCCAATAGACAGCTATGCACTTTCTGAACAGTACACGATGTCAAAGTCCTCAAGCTGTACTTGAGGAAAGGGAGTTGGCTTGTAAAAGAGTAAGAAGAAAAGAGGAGCTACTTAACTCGAATGTGCGTGCTTCTTTACCCCAATGACGAGCTATAGTTATATGATGTGAGAAATAGAATCAAGAGGGAACGACAACTACCGACGAGAGTTCGTTAGCGGTGTGCGTGAGAGCGAGGACGTGTTGAGAGAGTAATAAAAATAATAATAGACATCAGAAGTCCAGCGTATTCATCGAAAAGTGTCGCATGCAGCTCTCACGCCAGAGTAAGAGGTGACATCTCCGCACAGTGCGTTGCTGCCCCCACTAGCACACGAAGGCAATGAGTGAGAAGACACGGAGCAAGAGGAGCTGTGAGGGACACGCGAACCCTATTGGACATCTGCTTCGCCCTCTGCAACAGCTCCACCAGACACCCGCGAAGAATTCCGAAGGTGCCTTTGACATTAGTACTATTAGTTGTAAATGTGCAAGCATGGAGAGAATCCAGCGGTGACAATCACACACTCCGGCCGACGGTGGGACAACAAGAACAACAATGAAAAAAACAAACTACACATCAGTGCGCCGTAGGAAAAAAAATTGAGGAAGAACAAAAGAATTTGAGAGGCAAAGACAAAAAAGAAAGAAAGAAAAATTGACGTCTGCGTTCTCATCCGCAGCTGGAGGAGAAGAGAGCAGACAAGATAAGACAAGTACACATAGTCAAGAAGATACCATCGCAATCGCATCAAGATAGCGAAAAACGAAGGGTGAAAAGCAGAAGGAGGTTAAACACAATAAGAAAACGCAGAGAGAAGAGAGAAGAGCACAACTGACATACATGGAGTCACAGCCAAAAAGTACAAAAAAGAGGGGAGAAGAAGGGAGAAAAGGGGCAGTGGCGTAACTGCACTGCGCTGAACAGCAAGGTGGGTATGGCTGCCCCAGTGCACACGCGCGCGGTGCTGCTGGTCAACAACAACAGCGCTCTCCTTCCTTCTTCTTTTTTATGTTTCCCCTCCAATTACCGCATCTTCAGCACAAAGCGGCGCTTCGATGAATCCTCGCCGCGACGACCACGCCGACGTCCCTGGCGGCTGTCCACCGTCGCCGGCGCGGCGTCCTCGTCATCGAAGCTGCGCCTCGACGAGCTGTGGTTGCTGGCACTGCGCTGACTGCCGCCAAACTGGCTACCATCGATCATGCTGCCGTGGTGGCTGAGGCCGTCGCTGTCCACCTTGTCATCGGTGATCCACTTGCCGGGGGTGCGCACGAAGCAGAGGTAGTAGACGAGCAAGGCACAGAAGGCAACGAAGATGACGATCACCTCAACGATGAAGAGGACCGACCAGTGGTTTTGGATCCAGGAGCGGTCGCTCTTTGGGGCCACAGCAATGGGCAGTGTGGGAAAGGGCAGCGGCGTCTTGACGATGTCATGTGTGGCGGACATTGTGAAGAAACGTTGCAGGCACGTGGAAGCGGAGGTGGAAAGAAGAGATGGAAGCAGACGCACAAAAGGCGAACACTACGTTTTTTTTTTCCTGTGTATTGGTGCGTGCGTGGGTGAAGCACTACCAGAAGATATACATATATTTGTGCATAGCAAGTAAGGAAGAGAGACAGGGGGAGGGGAGGAATAGTTGAGAACGACGAGAATTGCCTGGCTCACTACTCACCCAAAGTGGAAGTAGGATGGTGGACAAACACTTAAGCCGCACACTGCTTTTCTAGGCGCGACTGCAAGAAGAAAGAGTGGTAGTAAAGCTTTTTTTTGTTGTTGACGCACTGAAGCTGTTGTCAAAGAAATGCGTGGCCTTCAGCTCAGAGGCGACGCAAAGCTTTTTTTCTCCTTTTTGTTCCCCAGTTGGAACCACAGTAGTGATTTTTTTTTCCACGAACGAAACAAGCAAGTAACACAACAGGCCGCACACAAGAGCATGACAAAGAAGAGCACATGAACGCAGAAGGAGGAACGCATAAGAGAGAGAAAAAACAGAGAGCGTAAAAAAAAAAAAGAGGAAAGAAAGCAAAGAAAGCAAAGAAAGAGAGGTATGATTGCCGCTCTGTGCGCTTTGCAGCCATCAGCACAACGACGCAGCGGCATCGCAGCTACCATCGTAAAGCGAGACGCAAACGCGTTAAAAAGAAAACAGCAAAGAACGCTCGGAAAAAAAAAGAAGACAAGAAGCACAAAGCGAAGTGTGCAAATGGTGCAGTTGAGAAGGAAGAATAAAAAAACTTGCAGAACACAGTGGTAATTCTGCGCTCTCTTTCTCTCTCACGCACCCTGCGGTCAAGAAGCTGTACGGCGGCGACGATCGCAGAGAGAAACGAAAAAAAAGAGAGAGAGAACAGGTACACTTGGGAGTGGGAAGAAGAGAAAAACAAAACGGACTTAAGAGATTAACAGAAAGTACCCGATTAGCAGAGAGAGATAACAACGAGAGAAAAATAAATAAACAGCACACTTCTTTGTCCAGCGTGTTCCTCAGCTCTTATCTTTCTTTGTTGTATTCAAGGTACTTTAATTCAGAAGTTTATATACACACTCACACACGCACATGTTATGATGGTGGCGAGGGAGTGGGGAAGGAAGAGAAAAACGGAGAGGGCAGTTAGCGCACAGACCAATTAAACAAAAAAAAATCTTGTTTGAGTAAATGTCACCCGAAAAATGGGAAACAAAAGAAAAAAATAGCCAGAGGTATACATGAGGGCTTAAAGCTCCAGATAAAAGAAATAAAAATCAACACAAAGAAATGAAGGCGGAAAGAAAAAAGATGGCTGATTTCAACGCGCTCGATGGAGTGGTACAATCAGCAAAAAGAAAGAAGGAAAAAGGGGGCCATAGAGTGAGAAAGAGAGAAAATAGGTACCACCAAAGTACATCGAAGGCAACGGGTTAAGAATAAAGATACAAGATAATAAGCATCATCATCGTCATCAAGGACACACATGGGAAGAGGAGAAGCATGAACCGGTTTAAAGGAGAAGCAAAACAAAAATGAGAAGAAGAAAATACGTTCCAATAAAACTCCAACACAGACGAAAGCTAAGTAAAAAAGGGGAAAAAAGAGGAGAAAACGAAGCGAAGAGAGAACACAGGCGATTTATTTCCGCCATCTCTCTCTCTACAAACATCGAGCCACGAAATACGTGAGCACCTCACAAAGCCACCTCCTTCACCGACTCGTGTAGTACAAGAAAGCGTGTATCTTGGACCTTGACACCCTATATGTGTGTCCGTGTGTGTATGTGTGCATATAGCCCGGCAGGGAGTCATCAGAGATTTACCACCACCCATTCTGCGTCGGCGCCAAGTACTCGTAACCACCGTCGCCACCGTCAGCGGCTGCCGCTCCTGCGTATCCACCGTACATATTGTCGTAATTGAGCATCGACTGCTGCTGCTGCTCCGGCTGCTGCTGCTGGTACGGATCTTGATGCGGTGCCTGCATTTCTGGAAGCTGCTGTGGGAAAAGATCCTGCGGGTGTTGTTGCAGCTCCTCCTGCTCGTGAAGAAGCTGCGGCTCTTGCTGCGGCTCCTGCTGTTGTTGCAGCTCCTGCTGCTGTTGAAAGAGCTGCTGCGGCGGCTCTTGCTGCTGTGGTTGAGGATGTGGGTCTTCCTGGCAAAGCTTCAGCTTCCCCTCGTCCTCCTCCGCCGTCTGCGGCCGCGACTGGGCGTAGTTGCTGCCGTTCCGTGACGGCTGCCGACTACTGTTCCGCATCGACGGCGCGCGCTTGCTGGCCGTCACTGCCGGTGCGAGCGGGTTGACGCTCGACGGGTGGAGCAGCTGCTGGAGCGACTGCTGCTGCGATTGCTCCTCACAGTCCAGCGGGTAGGACGGGTCGGAGGCAGAGCTCGGGTTGGACGGCTGACGAGGCGCAGGACGTGGTGGCAGCTGATCGTAGCCGGCCTGCGCCAGCGGGTTGACGTACGGAGGATGCGCGCCGTGATGGTTGGGACTGGCAACGAAGGAGCCGCGCGATGATCTGCCCTGCGGGTGATGCGTCGCGGATGACCCGAGCTGTCTCTGCTGCTGCTGCTGCTGCTGCTGCTTGTACAGTTGCTGCTGCGAGCCGAAGTTTGGGTGGGGGACGACCTGTGCGATTTGCGTCGGCGGCGAGGCAAAGGAGCCGTTCGGGGACTGCGACCGCGCGCTTGCCTGGCTGGCTCGCCGCCGCATCGTGCCTTGGTCCTTTGAGTTACCGCCCATCCCCATCACCATGTCGCCATTGCCGTCGTTGATGTTGTAGTTCGGTGGCTTGCGAAAGCTCGGTGCCGTGGATGACGTCTTCTTGTAGAAGGAGGGGTCCATGTTGAAGAGGCCACTCTGCTGCCGTGACGGCGGCCCACCGCGGCGTGGCCGACGCGACGTCATCTCCATCTCACCGTCGCCGCCGCCGACAACTCGATTGCCCTGCTGTCCGCCCTCCTCTCCGCTGTCGACGTTCACCTGTTCCTCTTTGTGGGACGCGTCGTCATCGGGTATGTCGTGGGTCCGCTCAGCCCAGATGCAGACGCCGACGAAAACGAGGAGCAAGACGCAGAAGACGCCCATCACGGCACATAGGGGAACGACAAAGTCGTAGGCTTCCGTGAAGGTGGAGTTGCTCACCGCCTGCGACCCACCGAGGCTCACCTCCTTGGTGGCAAGCAGGTCATGGGCGTACTGCGGCAGCAACTGATTGATGGTGTTTTGGATAATACCAGCGATGCCCATCTTGACTAAGAGAAAAAAATGGGAGAAAAAAGTAGTAAAAGGAGGGACTCTTCGCAAAGTTCGAGGTCAGCGATGCAGCTTATAGGTTCAAAGGGCGGAGTGAGTATGCTCTGCCCTTGTGCATACTTCTCCGTTCTCTACTTGCTTGACGAACTGCACAGTAGACGACTGGGCGTGTGTGTGTGTGTGTGTGTGGGTGGGTATTTGTTTGTTTGTTGAAACCTTTGCAACTCTATCACCCTTCTTAGAAAAAGTTTTTTTTTAAACCGATAAGCGTGGAAGAAGGAAAAGGCCAGTGAAGGAAAGATGGAGAGGAGTAGGAAGAAACAGCATTGATCGTTGTCCTAGATGAGAGAGAGAAAACACCTGTGGTGTGAATCACATTGCTTCCGAGTTTTTTTTCTTTTCCGAATCACATGCATTCTCGGTAGCGCATCGTCAGCAGCTTGCACTTTTCTTTTTTGCCGCTTAATCACTTGAGTTGCTCTCTTCGCCCAGGCAGCATCATACCGCGAAAGGCAAGAATAACGCCGTGGCTGATGCCCCTAAAGAGCATCAGGTGCGCCACCTATAAATGTATACCTGTGAGTGTTTGTTCGCCAGAATTTAGAAGATGAGATTGACAAGAGAAAAAGAAAAAAAGAAGTTGCCTTTAACGCAGAAACCAGCGAAGGGAAAACAATAAAACTACCTAAGTTCACGGATAAGCAGAAGTCAGAAAGCAAGAAAAAAAGATAGCAAGAAGGGAAAAGGCACCGACGTTGAATTATTGCGAGTTAAAACTTGGGGGAAAAAATACGTCTAAAACCAAACGAGATCAATGCGGTGACAAAAGACAATTAAGAAAGGAAAGAGCGAAGGAGGGGTTGCGAGAGAGCAGCAGCCAGCTGCCCCGCTCTCTCAGTATGCGTGTTTGAGCGTGTGTTCACATGCCGCCAGTAGGGAGCAATTTGAGGGAAAGCCGGGAAAGGGAGAGAAAAAATCAATGTAGTGTCTGTTCACAATATACCCTATCCTGACTATTGTCTTTTTTATTTTTGATTTGCAGGGTTAATAACCTTTTATTATTGCGCTGCCTGTTCACATTGGCACGAACCACGACAACATTGTCCACGCAATCAAAGAGGAGCACCGCTGCCCACAAACCATTCAACAAAAAAGAAACACGAAGTGTGCATACGGACACATTTCCCTTGCATCACGTCAAGGTTTGACAGCTAGAGAGTATCAGCGGCGTGTGCGGCAACCCGCGACAGCAGAAGTCATATTTTCCGCACCGGACCGCACTCCACATACCATTTTGCTATTGATGCTGTCCGTGGTACGGTCCGTGCGGTGGAAGCTCACCATTCACGTTCTCCTCCCGACTCACCTCCGCGCTCTGAAACGCCGGCTGCTCGTCGTCGCTGTCGCTGCTGTCCTCACTACTGGAAGTGCTGTTGCTCTTACTTGACGAATCGACGGCCGAGGACGACGACGACATCTCATCGTAGTCGCTGCTGCGGCTGCCCTGCGCGAACCCGCGCTCCCGTCGCCCCCACACTCCTTCGTTCTCCCCGAACTCCTCCTCTTTCTCCTCCTCCATTGCCTTCGCGGCTGCGCGGTCACGACGCTGCTCCAGCCGGCGCTCCCACCAAATACACAGCACCACGAGCACCACCACCGCAACGCAGACAATCGTCAGTACAATGATCAGCCCAACGGCCCACCCAGACGACTTCGCGAAGGTGGTGTTCACAGGAAGCTGGGAGTTGCCCAGCTTGTAGGACATCGAGTTGATCATCGCCCTGGCGGCGATGGGAACGCCGAACTCGATGAGCTGCTGCAGGGCGTACCGGACTCCTGTGTTGGCCGCAGAGTTCGTCAAGCTGTTCAGCCAGCTCCAGAAGCCGTCGAGGACGCCGAGAGTGTTGACAATGCGAACATTGGCCGTGCGTGCCCGCAGCACGTCTGGCAGGTTCGGCTCCACGCCCGACATGATCTAAAGAAGAAGAGGGAAGAGAAGTACGAGTGGGAGCTGTGTGCTGCGTCGTGTTGGCGCGGATGACAGCGGGGAGACAAAATTAAAAAAAAAAAATAGGCTGCCCAATGAGCTTGGTGTGTGCACAATAGCCTCGGGATTGACCCGAAGGAGAAAAATGATGTTTGGGGAAAAAAACAACTAGAAAGTAATCTCGGAAGAGAAAGATATTAAAAAATCCAACACAACAAAAAAAATGATTTGTGCACAAGAGATGAGTTCGTGAGGACGAAGCTGCACTAGAACGAAGCGACCGTGCAAAGACAAAAGCGGTGTCTTTTTCTGTTCTGTTCTGTGTGTTTGGGTGTGTTCGAAGGGGCACGACAAGCCTCGCAGCTTACTGTTAGGGTAAAGAGAACCAAGACAAAAAAGGAAGGTTTAGGGGCACGCACCTCAAGGCGGGCTGCGTACGAGGTTAGGCCGTGAGTGAGGATTATTGAGAAGAAAGCGTGGCAAGAGGGAGAGGCAGAGGGTGAAATCAAGGCAGAGGTGAGCATCGTATTAAAGAAGCAGTGATTTAGCCCTTCCGGATCCTTCCTCAGCTTTCACCTACACAAGGCGTTGATGCCGGAAAGTACTAGAGAAAGTGGCGTTCTGCCTTGTCATGTCCACAGTGTGGCACCACGTTTTTTTGTTTGTTTGCTTGCGGGAGAGCACTCACACCATTCATTCCTTCTTTTGATTACCTTTTTGTTATTGTTGACGCTTTTTGGTAAGGGTTAATAGTCACTACGGCATGTTAAAGAGAAAGCCACTTGACGGTCTTTCTAGCACGCACAATAATGATTTAAAAAAAAAAGAAAGGATTGGACGCGGAGCCGCGACAATGAGATGTGGAAGAAAACACAAAATCAACAGAAAGCGAAGGAGGCAGAGACAACTGTGTTCACATAAGCGACAAGAAATATACCAAAAGGAAAAAAGGCAAAGCAAAGATATATAGAAAGAAAACGATCCGCTGCAAGGTGAAAAGAATAGTGATGAGGCGAATCAAAGCAGAGTGGCACAACGTCCCCTCACCGCGTCATTTCTTTTTTTTGGGGGCTTTTGAGAAGGCCGATATTGCAGGCATGCAGAGAGAGAGAGAGAGAGAGAGAGAGAGACACACACACATGAAGTGGACGGATACACACACTTAGTCGTAACGGCGATGCCCCGTCGAGAACGCCTTCTCGCTTCCCCCTGTCATCTCGGCGGCACTTCGCACCTCGTCCTCACCCGACGACGAGGAGGAGCTCGTCGTCGACTTCACCGATGCCTCCCCGCCGCGTGCACGACGCACCGACGCAATGGGGGCGATCCGGAAGGACGAGCTCACCATGCGCACCATCCCGTTCACACGCTTGTCGCGCTCTGCCCGCTCGTGGCGGTGCTGCAGGCGGCGACACCAGCGAAGTGCTTGGAGAGTGATCGCCACGACGGCGAGGGCAACGACAAGGGCGATGATGAAGATGACGTACCAGTTGTCCTTAAACCACGTCCCGGCGGTGGGGAGGTGGAAGACAAACTCGCCCTGGACCGCGGCGGGCTCGACACAGATGGCGCCGTAGGAGGTGATGCTGACGACAGACTGCCCGTCGTACTCGTCGCAGGTGCTAATGGTGGTCATCGCGACGCGAGTGTGTCTTGTTTTTTTTTTTTGCCTGTGCGAATGTGTGGAGCTAAACAAGGAGGACAAAAGTAGGAAAATGAAAAAAAGTGTTCAGTGGACAGTTGAGAGTAGAGGAAGAAGAGCTGAAGCCGACTCGTTTACGCCGTGAAGGGAGAAAAAGTAGAGAAAAGAGACCAGCAGCGACGGTGAGCGTAAGGTGTGCACAAAGGAAAAGAAAAAGAGAGCTGCCAGTACTGACGCTGGCGGTGTGTACTTATTATGGTTTTTGGAACGCGCGTGGTGTAGTGCGTGTGAAGAAGATGCGCCAACAGCCTGTGCATCCTTGACGCAGACACGAGAAGCATGAAAGGAAAGAGGGGAGGAGGATAGTAAAGCAATAGAGGAGGCAACAGTACAGGAGCCAAACGCACGTGGGCTTCAAGTGGCGCTGCGCCACAGACCGGCTACTCCGCACAGATCGACGTGTTCGTTTCATCTCTTGATGGCGGAACTTGAATTAGAAAAAAAAAACGAGGCTACAAGCTCCGCACCTTCGTGGCAGCAGCTGAGGTGCGTGACTCCGCACTCCTCGTATGTTTTCGCTTTGGCACTTTGGGTTCCAATGAGATAACAGCATATACAAACTAAAAGGCAGAGAATAGGAGAAAGCAGGTACAGAAAGGCCGGACAGCGGTGGTACACGGAGCGCTGCCAAGGGACACTGAGAGAGGAATAAGAAAGAGAAGATGGACAACAAAAAAAGCGAAAATGAGGCGTACACGCAACAGGGGCAATATAAAGGAAAGAGCAAAATAAGAGGTGGATCTAGTAAGAAGACGAGCAACGCAAAAGTACAAAACAATGCTGGTAGAGACTACGCCATAGTGGCCTATTCAGCATCCAGCTGAGAGTACAAAAAGAGAAAATAAAATACTACGCCACACCACAAGTGTGCGTGCATGCAGCGAGAAGTCCATGCTGCACGGAGGAAAAAAGGGAAGAAGCGCCGTCACCACCACCTCATTCATCTACTGAAAAAGCGAGACAGTTTTGCTCTTCTTGGTCACCGCCACCAGTCGGCGGGAGACGTGGTCCGCGAGTCGCTGCCACCGCGTCTGCCACAGCCAGCGCTCCCGATAGACTGGAAACAAGCGAAAGCCACTGCGCAACGACAGAGCCGGTGCGGAGTCGGAGGACACACCAACGGCTCGCGTGCGCACCGCCACGATGGACTCCGCCAACAACGTCTCCATTACAGCGGAGGAGACCACGAAGTCGGCGAGGGCGGCCTCCACTGCGGCCTCGGCTTCTGTAAGACCGGACACAGCGCCATCAGTCTTCACCTCAGTGTTCTTTGTGCGACGTGGACGACCACGACGACGACGTCCGCCCTCGCTCTTTAGCTGCAGTGCTCTTACTACGGGCTGCTGCCGCTGCTGCTGCTGCTGCTGCTGCTGCTGCTGCTGGCGTGCCCATGCAGCTAGCGCTTGTGCCATCTTCTGCATCGCTGGGGTGGCGGTGGTGTTGGGGAGGACAAGGTGAAGATGGTGGTGTGTGCGGGCGTCCCAGAGGGAAAGGAAAAAGGCATCGGGTATGGCGGCAGTGCGGGCAGCCGCAGAGGACGCCGAGGAGGCCCGGCGCTGCTGGCGCTGCTTCACTGCAGTCGGTAGACGCGTTGATGCGGTTGCCTTGACCTGAAGAGTGCGTTCTTTGCCGGCGTAGTAGACGGGCCCCACATTCACACAGAGATGCCGTCCACCACCACCACCACCACCTGCTTTGCCAGCGCCACGTGAGAGCCACGACTGCTTCACTGCCCGCTGCCCGTCCCGTGTAGAGGAGAAGGGTGTAGCGCGTGCCAGCAGACGTGCCAGCAGCAGGCCGTCTCGACGCACCCGCAGCGTCGCACTCTCTGGCGTCTTCTCGGTGTTGCTGGTGCCATCACCATAAGAGTACGGAATGCGCACGTAGGCACGCGACGCCGACTCAAGCCAGCGCCACACCCCACGGTTCACGCCGCTGTACTGCAGCAGCATGTTCGTCAGCAGCGTCGCCTCCACCGCCGCCTGCGGGGTTGTAGCGACAGAGGCGTGCGGGGCGAGGTGCCCGCGGTCGTAGCCCCGCTGCTGCAGCTCACTCGGCACCCGCCGCGCCGTCTTCTCGAGCGAGCGGTCTGTGTAGACGCTGACGCACCGCCGCTGTCGCCGTGCCCGGTCGGCTGCGGTGCGGGTCAAGTGGTAGCCGCACCAGAGAGGGAGGCGGGCGAGGGGGTCGTAGAGCAGGGCGAAGGCGTGGCGGGGCAGCACTCGCAGCGGCGTGTACAACTCGTGTTCCGATGCAGGAGAAGACGAAGAAGGGAGTGGGGAAGAGACTGGACAGTCCCTCGTAAGCGATGAAGCAGCACTAGCTGCAGCTACAGAGGTGAAAACATCCACGTGAAGGGCAGGGAGTGGTTGCCACGGCACGCCTCCCTCTCCTCGTCGCCTCGACCCGGAAATCGACGAGGAGGCCTCTGCGTGGTGCGGCCCCTGCAGGTGGCTGAGCAGACGCGTGCCCCACCGAGTTGCCTCCGTCAGCGCCTCCTCGCTGCTCTTGCCACCATTCGAAGGTGCCGCCCCGTACTGCCGCAGCAAGGCTGGTGTCCAGACCCACTGTGGCGTCCACCGCTGCCCTACGCGCGCCGCCACCCACGTCCGCAGTGCTGTCGCCGATACTGCCGAACGTTGGGTCGGTGCGGGGAGGAGCCACAGCGGGTTGCGGTGGCGGCCTTCGCGACGGGCGTAGGCTGCGGCGGCGTGTCGCGTGCGCCACGTGCGGCCGTGCCAGCCGAGCAGCACACCGCAGCTACCGGCGAGTAAGGCCACAGCGAAGCACTGCGGTGTGAAGCTGGCGGAGCTGTCTGATCTACTGCGTGTGGAGGAGGAGGAGGAAGCTGTGGTGGTGGTGGTGATGGACGACAGGTGCGTGGAGAAGGCCGAAGTGGCTTCCTTCCACAAATCCTGCATCACCGCGTGCGCTGATTTACTCACAAATGTATGTGATTTACCCGACGAGTCTGGCGAAAAAAAAAAAGAGAGAAAAACTTGTGACAGATCCTCAGCAGTGCCTTGGTTTAAGTGGTGAAGTGCCGTACAGGCGTTTAATTGAGAGAGAGAACGGAGATGAAGAAAGGGAAGGCAGAAAATGGAGAAGTGGAAGAAAGACACACAGACACTTGACAAGTCACCACCCGGCCGAAGAGCGACGCGGTACAATCGTGGCCGTGGATGGAGTATCACACCAAGACGTCGTTGTTGACGTCTTCTTTGTTTTCTTTTTTACTTGTTTTGTTTATTTCAGAAAGTGAAAGAAGATAATAACGCCTTTTTTAAGTGAGTGTGTTCGTGCAAAGAGACACACACGCACACGCACACGCACACATACACAGAGAGAGATTCCAGTGAGAAGGACACAAGGGGGCAGACGTTTATAAGTGTCTTGTACTGCCTTTAATAAAACACAATCGAGATTTTAAAAAAAAAATGAAAATAACAAAGAAAGGCAGAGGACAGGACTAACCATCGCAATGTGCACAGAGGTTGACCATTGAAGAAGAACGGCAAAGCAAAAAGAAAAATACGCAACTAGACGTACAAACAACACTGTCACACAGGCGCTGCGACGGCGAGAAAACCGTCTTTTCATCGGTGGTCTTCGCCAGCAGGGCAGCGCAGCGTTTTCCAAAGGTTAATAAAACGTGCGGAGCGGAAAAGAGAAAGAAGAAAGCGCATTTCAGTCGCGACAGGACAACAAACATCAACACAACACAGAAGAAGAAAAGAAAGGAGAAAAAAAAAAGTTCCAGCAAGACGAGTCAAAAGAAAAAGAGAGAGGGAAGAGACCGCTGCGTTAGTGTTTTCTTTTATTTTTTTGCAAGCAGAAAAGACAACGCTGAGAAGTTTTCTTCCAACCTAAAAAATAAGAAAAAAAGGACATGGTACAAGAAGGTAAAAAGATGCAGAGAGGAAGTGAAGAGGCGGCAACGGCGGATCGTGGCTTCGAGCATTTCTGACTCCTATTTGATTCGCTGCTCTTTCCAAATTAAAACAAAAAAAATTAGTTCCCCACATCTTTTGCGGAGGAATACACAAAGAGAAAATAAAGTAAGAAAAAGTAGTAGTGATACTGTACATAAAGGAAGCAAATTAATTTTAGAAAAAAAAAATTGGCAGGATTCACTTTGTCGGCTGCTTCTTCGGGCGACGACCCTTCTTCTTCGCCTGAGGAGCACCCGTCAGCGCCTGCGAGGGCGGACGTTGCGATCCCGCAGAGGCAGCCGGTGCAAACGCGGAAGGTCGGTGGCTGCCGGAGCGGAACTGTCCCTCCTCCGCGCCATCCTCATCGAAGCCGTCCGCCCCGCTATCGAAATCGTTCTCCTCGTCGCTTGTGATCATGCGGCGCGACGCACGGCGCGAGAAGGCGCCGAGGCGATCACCGCGGCCGCCATCCGCCCCCTCGCTGTTCCCCTCTTCACCGTCGTGCCCGTCGACGGAGGAGCGCCGCGAGTTGACGGTGGACGACTTGCGTGACAGCGTGCCGTGGAAGCTGGCAGAGACGAGCCGCAGCATGCCGTCAACACGCTTGTTGCGCTGAGCGCGGTGGTGACGATGTTGAATGCGGCGGCACCACCGCACAGCAGAGAGCGTGATGCCGATGAGGGAGAGAAGAACGACGACACCGATAACGACGAAGATGTACCAGTTGCTTCTCACCCAGTCCATGACGGTAGGCATGTTCTTGCGCCACAGACCTTGATCCGCGGCGGCCTCGACGCAGAGATGCCCGGCGTCGATCACCATAATAGCGTAAAAGCATTCGGGAAGGGTAGACATGATGAAGAAGGGGGGAGAAAAAAAAAGAACTGGGTAAAAGCAACGCAGCACGCGCGTGTGAGGAGAGGAGTGCCGGTGTGAGAGCTTCACGGTGGGAGAGCGCGGGAGAGAGACGGAAAGATTTAGTGGAAAGTGAGGATATGGGGGCAAACGTATTGGCTTTTTTTTGCATTCAATAAGAAAAACAACAATATTTTCTATTACTATTTTGTTTTGCCTGTGTGGCAACAGAACGGAAACTGCTCGCAACTTTTTATTTTCGATTCTATTCATTCACGATTTGGTTACGCAATTGTCGTGTCCGCAATTTGAAGCACAGGTAAATGCTGTCCCATTTTTCCTCTTTCCTTTCGAGATGCAGCGCTAACAACTTAAGCAGATTCACGGCACCGCTCCTTTCATGGCGTTACTTTGTCACTCTCTCAAACACAGACAAAAACAGAAGAGACAAGTTAGTTACACGAAAAATAGTCTAAACAAGGCAATGCACGAAGCAAAAGTGGAGAGAGAAGGGAGGAGACACCGCGGGTTATGGCTTCCCTACCACGCCTCTCTGTCTTCTCTCAGTCCGTCGCACCCGCCCGCTCTCGCATCGCCTCCAGCGCCTGCTGCTTCCCGCGCTCAATCGAAGCGGCCAACTCATCCATTCCCGCTCCCGACGCGGCCGACACCGCGGCGTACGGCAGATCCTCGTAAAACTCATGCAGGAAGAGCGACATAGATTGCGCCAGCGCACCCGCGTAGCTGTTGCTCTGCCCCGGCAGCATCACGTCACGCGCGGCCACCGCCGCCGCCACCCGCGTCCCCTCGCCGCGCACATCACCGTCCTCGTCGTCCTCCTCTGCCCTCGACGCGTTTGCGGCTGCGGCGCGCTGCGGGTTGGCCACGGCGTCGTCCAGCGCGTCATTGTCCCGCATCCACCCAATCACCGTATCCGCTGAGACGACATCTGTTTTGTTGAAGACGACGACGAGCGGCACCTGCTGCTTCAACATGATACCGCTCGAATACAACATGGTGGAGACGAAGGTGTGCGGGCTGCTGACGCAGCGCACCGTGTCGGCGACGAAGAGCAGCGTCGTTGGCAGCACGGCAGCGAACGACTCCGCAATGAGCTGGCCCGACGCGGACCAGGTGAACACCTCGATCTGGCCAGGCGTGTCCACCACGATCCAGTCCAGCGAGTCCTTGCGCCGCTCCAGCAGCGACACCACCTGGTGAATTTTCGTGGCGAAGAGATTCAGCGCCGTCATGATGGCGCCGTTCGGCCCCAGACGGTAGTTCTTCATCACCTCCGCGTACTTCACGCTGTCGCGAATGTCGATGTTGACGTTGTAGGGCGTCTGCGTGACGGCCGGGTCGAGGTTGATGAAGTAGGAGCGAATGCCCTGCGCCTGTGCGTAGTGCTGCATGCGGTGCACGAGAGTCGTCTTGCCGGTGCCAGCCATGCCGACGACGAGAATCACAACGGGACCGGTCGACGCCGCGGCCGGCGACGGCGCAGGTGTTGCGCTGGTTTCTGCCATCACTGATATCACAAATCTGTTTTGTTGAGTAGCGTTCGCGTGATGCTGTGTTGCACCACACACAAACACTCCGCAATGACGACTCGGCTTGTTCTTTCACCTCAATGAAGCGGTGTCGTGAGACGTGGCAGCAGCTGCTGTGTATTGCCGTAGTTCTGTTAGTTGTAGGTGGTGGAGAACGGAGAAAGGGGTTTGAAGTGTCCGAGAAATCAGGATAGATGAGTAGACGAGAAGCATGCAGTACGGTCGAGCAGACAGAGATGAGACATGTGTGGGCTACACTAGAAGCATTCACTGCCTGTGATATTCACTCCGACGGAGATGAACGCGACGACATAAAAGTTTCCAGAAAAAAAAGGTCTTTTTCTACGCCAGAAAGTAATGAATGGCGTTTTAGGCAGAGTTAAAAAGGTTAGCACTACGCGCATTCATCGGAAAGATTTTGGAGACAACATACACACACACATGCACAGAACCGAAATGCAAAGCACGTAACTCTTCGCGGCCGCCTTCGCCAAGCAACAAAGAGGCTTCTGTTGGTGATCACGCTCGAGTGTGTGGGTGTGTGTTTGCTAAAGTGGTTTTTTTTTTCTTCGAAGCGGTCGCATCTGGAATCATGTAGCCTGTGCCAAGAGATCGCGGAGGTGCCCCATGCAGTGGGTGTAATCCCGCTCCCGCAGCAGCGCCTGCCGAATCAGCGTCGCGTGCTGCTGCGCCAGGCGGCTGATAAGACAGAGCAGGTCACCCTTCATTGGCAGCTGCACGGCGCTGAGCGGGACAGCGATGGCAGCCGCGAGCTGCACCGCGGACGCGAAGAGCGCTAAATGCGTTGCGTCATCCTCCCCGGAAGAGACAGCAGTCACGCGTGTCTGCTGTTGCGGTGCCTTAGCATCGCGAGGCGATTGTGCCGTGAAGGTCGTTGCACTAGTCCACCACAGCGGGAGCTCGTTGCACAGACGGCACACCGCGTAGAGCAGCTGGTAGTGCAGCTGCCGCGCACGCGCTCGCTCCTCTGGCGACCGCTGTTGTTGTTGCTGCTGCTGCTGCTGCTGCTGTCGGCCTGTCTGCAGAGAAAACGAGGCAGAGGAGACGCCGCGGACGTCGCCGCTCACGCCCTTGCTCACTCCAGCAGTTGCGTCCGCCGCGGATGTCGAGGAGAGGGGCGAGGAAGGGGTTTGCGCCGGCACCTCCCGGAAAGTGGCCTCCAAGAGTGCCGGAGGGTCGGCGTAGAGGGAGCCGAGAAGGCGGAGGAGGGCGTGGCAGCGCTTCGCAGCCTGCACGCGCAGTGGTCCGCCTAGACTCTCCCTCATTGTGTTCGATACGGGTGTCGCGCCACCACTGCTGTTGCTGGTTGTGCAGCACCGCAGCAGCTCCTGCACGGCACCGATGAAGGTGTCCACCACGACGTCGAAAAGGCGCTGCATGCCCTCACTGCTGGCGGAGAGAAGCACCTCGTGGAGGAGGCGGAGGTGAGAAAGCGCCGCCGGCTCCACATCCGGAAGTCGCGATGGCGCTGTTGCCATAGTGGTAGAAGATGCGCCACCAACCTTTCCACTCTCATGCATGCCTTCCCCAAATTCGGCTGAAGCAGCAGCGGTGGTGCTGTTGGCCGCCACGGGAACGATGGTGGACCGCAGCATGCTCGTCCAGACCGGATTCCGCAGCCACCACTCCGCGTAGCCCAGCGAGGTCAGCTCCAGCGGCCAGCGCGGCAGCAGCACATCGCACCACAGACGCACCGCAGCGGCAAGCAAGTCCCGCACCCCTTGCTGAGGCCGTGCAGGAAAGTCAAGCTTCGAAGGTTGTCGTGAGGCAGAGGTCGGAGGCGCACGCGCAGCTCGCTCAGGGGCTGCCGCACCCGTCGGTGTAGATGCGGTAAAGAGTTCCATTGTTGCCGCCTCCAGCTGCTCGAGCACGTCAAAGAGGTGGAGAAGAGCAGCGCGGAGGGTTCCAGGCAGCGTCGCGGTGGGCACGGCGGAGAGAGTCAGAGAGGGAGCCGCCGCGGTTGTTGCACGCACTGTCCCGTCTGCTCGTCGCTCAAGGCGACGGCTGCCCTCGCCATTCAGTGCCGACAGCGTTGCCTCGCTATCCGGGGAAGCGGCCGTGTTAGAGGACGGTGTCGTCTGAGAGGGCCGCACGCGCAACACGTCGGCGTCGCACTCCAGCTGCAGCGCCAGGTGGCTGGAGAGGCTGTGCGCGGCCCACAGGCGCAGCCAGGGCCACGCAGACAACGCGGAACTCAGCGCCTGCTCCTGCTTACTGGCTGATGATGCCTGTTGCAGTGGTTGCCTCGCAACGGAATGCGCCGCTGCTGTTGAGCTTCGCCCATCCGCTAGCGCGTCGAGGAGTGCGTTGAAAGGCGAGCAAGGCGCCACACCAGCAGTTGCACCCGGCGCGTTGGCGGCGACGTCGCTCACACTCGCGCCACGAAGATGCGAGCCGGACCGCACCACTGTCGGCACAGTTGCTGCTGCTGCCGTGCCGTTCAGCGGGATTGCAGGAAGCTGCGGAGAGGGCACGAGGGAGAGAGAGGAGAACGACGGCGACGTCAGCAGCGGCACTCGCCCTGCGCTACCAGGAACTGTGGTGTTGCTGATGCTGCTGATGCTGAGGCAGCCGCCACTGCTCTGAGTGCGACGACGCTTGGTTCCGATAGCGAGCGACACAGTCGAGGACGCCAGCCGACGAACACCTACGCAGGAGCCGAGACTCTCGTCACCGCCACCGCCCTCAGCGAATGGCGATGCAGCTGCAGCAACGCTGCGGTATCCCCTGGCGGTCTGCACCCCACAGGCTCTCTCCAACTCCTCAGATGCTGTCCCGAGCGCCACGGCAGTCGTCACACCGCTCTCAAAGGCCTGTGCCGCCCGCCTCGCACGTGCCTCGGCTGGAAGCGGCCACACACGCAGCAGCAGTGCAGTAGAAGCAGTAGGAGCAGCCGTTGCTGGTGGTGCATCTCTGGACGGTTGGTCCACTGCGTTCGACGCCGCAGGAGGAACACCGATGGAGGACGACGGCACAGCAGAAGAGGCTCCTCTTCTGTCAAGAGGGTCCGCAGCAGCACTACTCCGTGACGCTACGCTTGACCCACCTCGATAGAACCCACACGGCAGCTTAAACAACTGCGCCACCGGGACAGCGGTGGAGACCCCCGTGCCACTCGAACCCGACGGCGAGGAGGGACTGGCAGGGGAAGAGTGAGGGACATGCTGCTGCTGATGCTGCTGCTGATGTTGTACTGCCACGCGTGTGGTCAAGGCAGCCTTTGAGAGGGGATGAGGGGCGGATAGCTTCCATTGCCCGCTCTCGGCATGATCGCGCATCGTCTTGTTCAGCCTGCTTGGGTCGTTACTGCGATCCTGCAGGGTGGTGAGCCCTGTTGCTGACCTCTCAGACATGCACCTGGAATGTCGTGAGTGTCCGCCGTGCTATTCGGCTGCTGTGCGCTTCTATTGAATCTATGTGGCCCCTTTTCACTGTAGGAAAAGGAGAAAAGGCAGCGAAGAGAAAAAGAGGGGGAAAAAAAGTGGGTTTGTGGGTGTGTACGACACGCTACCCTCTGTTGCTAGAATGTTGTTCTTCGTTAAAAGAAGGAAAAGTGGGTAGCAGAAGGGAGGGTTTGGACAGGAATTTAACTGTGCAGGAGGACAGCTTCTCACAGCAGGGTTGGCATGCATTATAGTAGTTAAGAAAAGCAGTTCCCCATCGCTGCGCCGCCACACCCCTCGCCGTTCATCATTCATGAGAAGCTTTTACATATATATCCCCTTCTCTCGGCAACAGCCTCCTCAAACTCCTACCACACTACACCACCGGCATCACTCTTGTGTGGCGTAACAACCTTTTTTTTTGTCTTTTTTTTTTTTTTGTTCCAAAAGGAAAAGCGTTTTTTTGCATAAAAAGAGCAGAGATGTAGGGTGATGAGCCGCGAAGCACCGCAGCCCTCGACGGCGGAGAGCGCAAGAGCTTAGACATCTCGGTGAATCTCTCATCGATCTCTCTTTACTTTTGCGTTCAGGAGAAAAGGGCGAGTGAAAAAAATGCGTAAAGCAGCAGACAAACAACAACAGCAACAACAAAAACAACAATCAACGGACGCTATCCAACGCGAGAAACACCGCAGCGCACAATCGCTAAACTACAACCACCTCCGTCTGCACAAGAAACCGCTACCAGCCCTGAGGGAACATGGCCTTGAAACGACGCACGTAGAACTTCTGACGCGGACCGCCCACGTCGGAGCCGTACTGCCCACGCGTCCGCCACACATCCCGCGTGTGCGTCAGCGGCTTGTCCCCGATTTTGTTGTAGTAGTCCGGATGCACGTTGTAGTAGGTCGACTTGAACTCTGTCACCTCCTCCGTCTTGCGGCGAACATCGCTGACCTGGTTGAAGCGGCGCATCTGTTCTGCCCGCTTCCTGTCCCGCTCCTCGGAAAAGTACATCATTTCCTTCGTCACCTCATCGCGGGAGTGAAACCAGTGCATGTTCTCCGCGTAGGTGCGAATCGATTTGGCACGCTCCCAGCCCAGCACGAGGCGGTAGTCCACATCGCCATCGCTGAGCTGCTCGTTGTTTGGGTCGCGGAAGGTGCTGCGAACCTCCTCGGTCACCACCTCACGACGCGAGCGCATTGGGAAGCTGAAAGCACCTTTCAGCAGTGTCCGGTAGAGCCGCAGCTTCTCCTGGCGCTTGTAGACCTCGGCGGGGGCGGAGGAGGCTGCCGCACACAGCTGCACAGAGCACCGCATTTTTTTTTTTTGCTCGACAGGTAACCTCTCTAATGTTGGCGGTTTCCCTTGCGCCTACTCTCTCTCTCTCTCTCACGTTTCTACTTGGCTTTGAGTTTTGTGTTGCCGTTGATCGGCACCGTGCAATGTACCTACTGGTGATAAGGTAGAGAAATTAGGAGGTTAGCAGAAGGGTGAAGATGGCAAGGAGTTCGCATAAGAGAGACGTGCGACAGAAATGGCAATTAGCGCTCGCCACAAAAGATAAAGGCTGCAAAGCCCTGAAGAACAAACTCCACGCAACGGACAGAAACAAGATAACACTGATCAACGCCACACCTCAAGTAGAAGCGGAGCATTTCTTCGTGTTCGCAACAGGCAGTTTCGAATCACTGGAGTGCGGCGGCATCAGCGAGCAGCAGGCAGCAGGAGAGCGAAAAAGAAAGACAGAAGGGGGGCGAAGATCAGCACCCGGAAAACATCTTTCAGCTCGTCTGTCATGCCCGTTACCGCTCTCAAACTGTTGCGATGAAGCGCATGTTTTCTTTTTTATATGTCTGCTCGGCCTCTCAATCCGCTGCATACCCGCAGCCGCGATTTAGGTGAGCATGACGCCTTTGGTTCTCGACCTCGCCTCTCTGCGAGTGTTGAAAACTTGTTTCTCTTGTTTTGTTTTCTTTTTTGCTTTGGCGGCATCCTGTTAGTCATCAAGTCGGTACGCATGTGTGAAACACAATACAGAAAGAATGACGGGGAAAAGGAACAAAGAGAAAACGGGTTAAAAAGAGAGGAAAGAGGTAAAAAGAAAAGAAAAAAAAAGGGCGACATTTCGCGTTATCTGCACATGTCAGCGAGCCATTAACAAGAGGAACACGCACAATAGCCAAAAAAAAAAAAAAGGTTGTCGCACTCTTCTCTCTTAAGTCGTCAGAGAAACAGACGCAGAAAAAGTGCATCCACGCGGCGCGCTTCTTCTTTCGCCTGCCCGAGTTTTGTGGAGAAAGACGAAGATGAGTAGAAAAGAGGGACGGGAGCCGCGAAGAGGAAGGCGGACAACAGCGCAAGTTCAAAAGGTAAAAAAGGGAAAACATCAATCACATCGGAAAAAAAAAACACAGCGAGAGAGAGAGGAGAAAACAAAAACAAAAACAAACATTACCTGGACGTGTCGCACGCAGTGGAGCTCATGACACCGAAGAGGCGTACATAAAAAAGCAATGAAACTATAAATACACCACAGCATTGTAAGAAAAGAAAAAGAAAAAGAAAAACAAACGTCGTCGTATTTTGCCTTCTTGATGAGACGTGTATTTTGTTTTGTTCTCCCCTCTCGCAGTTGAAGGCCAAAACCCTCTCATGTATTCTCTTCTATTGCTTCTTTCTTTCTTTTTCTTCCCCTGTACCTTTTTCCTCGCCCCCATCTACCTGCACACCAATCATCTTCCTCTTCCTCATCTCACAGGAGAGACTTCAGGCTCATTGCAAGAGGAGGTGGCGACATAGCAGGGGGGATAGTCGTACATTTTTTTTTCAACAGGAAGCAGACACACACACGCACGCACTAAGATTGGGAAAAGACAGAGAGAGAGGAAGAAAGGCAAAAAGAAAATAGAGGAGGACGGGATCGGAAAAGACAAGCGGCAACGGCGCTGTGCGAGTGAAGTTTTGAACGAGCAAAAGAAAACACGCACACCAAGAGACGAGCGACAAGAGATAAAATAGAAAGGAAAGGAGGTAGGAACAGTTCCACTTACAGAGAGCGAGAAATGAAAATGCCAAAGACTGGGCCAGAGGTGGCAAAGTAGTACGAATCGCAGTCGTCGTAGTCGTAGTCAAAGGGAGAAATATACATCAGAGTTGAATTGGAGTCCCACAACAAAAAAAAAGGAAAAACGAGCAAGACCAAGACAGCGAGTTCTCGTGAATGCTCGAGGGGTGAAAGGAAAAAGGTAAAAACAAAGAAAGAAAGAGGGAAGAAAATGGTACGCACATGGGAGAGGTGCGGCGTTTTTCCTCCTTTCATTTCTGTTCTTTTTTTAGTTTGTATTTACATCCAGCCGTTTCGGTTCTGGTTCATGTTGTTGTTGTCCATGTAGCCGTTCTGCGAGAACTGCGCAGGCTGCGACTGCTGCACGTTGTAGCTGCTACCGTTCTGACGGCCGAGATGGCGGGTGCTGCCGGTCGCGCTCGCCGTCTGGCGCTGCTGCTGCTGCCGCGTCTGCGGCGGCTCCTGCACGTAGCCGTCATCGCTGCTGCGACGGCGGCCACGAGATCCCGCATCCTCGCTGCTGCGGCGGCTGTCGGCGTCCGACGACGTGCTGCCGCGACGCCCGCCGCTCTTCTTGCCGCTGCGGCGCTCGTCGTTGTCGCCGTTGTCGCGCTCGCGCTGGTTGCCGCAGTCCGCCTCGTCGTCGTCGTAGCCCTTGCCGTGGAAGGAGCGGGTCGAGACAAAGGACTTGGTGCGCTTCGTCGCCTGCGTCTCCTCCTGCGCCCACTCCGGCGCATCCTCCGGCGGCTCGTCCATGTCCTCGTCGTCCTGGCAGACGGCAACAATAATAAAAGCGATGAGGGTCAGCACGAAGAGGATGACGAGGTAGATGACCCACCAGTTCTGCTGCAGCCCACTCGACGTGTTGGCCAGCTCGTACATGGTGCGGCTCGGGGCCTGGGACTGGCAGACGGCCCAGAAGGACGCCTTGCTGGCTGCTTGCGACGCCGCGTTCCACCTGCTCATGTTGAAGATGGAGTTGTAGGTGTAGTCGGCGTACGTGTAGCCGCCCTTGCCCGAGTTGTCGGACCAGGTCGAGGTGTCGCTCGAACCGACCGCGACGAGCTGCTTGCCGAAGTACTGGCCAGGACGCTTGTCACGGTTCGCCGTCGCGGTGCCGTCGAAGTAGTTGGGGAAGCCACCGGTCGGGCCGTAGACCCGCACGGCGGTGGAGGCGGGCTTCGCGTAGGTGTTGCCCACATAGAAGGTCACGCCGACGCCGTTGATGTAGAGCGGCAGCGTCGTGTCGTCGTCCATCTCCGTCCACCGGCCCTGGTTCCAGCGCCAGTAGCAGCCGTACGAGGCGCCACCCGTGCCGCCTGCGGTGGCCGGCACCGGGCAGTTCAGCGCCGCGTTGGCATCCGTGTCGGAGCCGAGGTAGGCGTACCACGTCGTGCCCGCGCCGGCCGCACGCGCGGTCTGGATGACAGAGAGGTGCAGCGCCGCAGTGGGCTCGCCCGCAACGTAGCCGCCGCCCTGCTGGCAGACGAGACGCGTCTGCACGACCGAGCCCGTTGTCTCGGGCACCGCGAAGCTGCTGATGACCGGCACGAAGGCAAAGGCATGCGCAATGTGGGCCGCCTCACAGAGGAGGAGGAGAAGAGTCGTCGCAGCGAGCGCCACCGAGGCGGTGGAACTGCGCGTTGCCGGACTACGCCGCATCTCTCTCTCTCCGTGCAAGTGCGATTGTATTGGTTGAAAAAAGAGTGGAAAGAACACGTGGGCCGAAACAACAAAAACAAATTTTAAAATAGTTAAACACAATAAGCAGCGGCGAACCAGTGAAAATAGGAAATTAATAAGAAAGAAAAGAAAAAACCTAGAATATACTCTGAGGCTAATGGGGAGAAGAAAAACAACACGACTCGGGATTATAACTGTGCGATCGGAGTGAGAAGGGCGTCAGACACACGATGCATACACGCAGAAATGTGAGAGTGTCACAGCAGGGGAAGGAGAGAGCGAGAGAGCGAGAGAGAGAGAAAGCGAAGGATTGAAGAGAAGGAGTGTCGCAGTGACGAAAACAACGGAGACAACTCAAGGTGATATTAATAACGGTGAGAGCGCCTGAGCCGCCGCGGAGACGAGACACCCAACATCCAGAGAGAGAGAGAGAGCGAGAGAGAAGCATTCCTGGGCCTGCTCTCTCCACGAATCCTCTTTCTTTCCATACAGCGTCGGCCTCTTTCTCGCATGGCCACTGTCCTTCGCGGACACCTTAAAAAAGATATTCTCACCTCTAATGCCGCGCTTCTTAGGCTCCGCTGAGGAGCAGGAAGGAGACGGAGGGGAGGTCGACGGCGGGTGCTACATCGGGTTGCGGGGTCCGATGAGGTTCCTGCTCACACCTCGAGAGACAACGAGAAGGATAAGAAATGAAGATCCACAGCACTCACTTCACGAGTGGCGCTCGCGCTCCCTTCTCTCGATACCGCTTGCTTGCTGCTACTGATGGGACCTTTTTTTTTTTGAGGGATTTCGACCCTTCACTGATAACTACTCCATAATCGAAACGAATCAGAGAAAAAAAAGCATTAAGTTGGCGGCCTTCCTGCGCTCCTGTCTTTACTCTTTTTTACCCGCGTGTTCCACAATTGTGTGCAAGAAAGGACTAACACAACGTCCCGAAATGGAAAGAAGCAAAAAACGAAAAAGGATGTGGAGGGCGTGGAAGAAAAAGAGTCACACACAAACACAAGACAAGGAGAGAACAAGGAACGGAAGAGAACAAAAAAAAAAGAGGCAGAACAAAAAAGTCATCGCAAAAAAAGGAAGAAAACGAAAAGGAACACGGTAGTCTACATCAGACACGGACTGGAGGAGGAAGAGAGAGAAAGAGTAAGGGATAAACAATCACAGAAGGCAGGAAAAAATGGGGAATATAGGAGGGACGGCGTCTTCAAATAGATAGGCAACTCCGTTCATAAAATTGGATTTTTTTTTCGCAGCCACTCTGATCGCTCTTCGCTTTTTCCAGTCCAGTCCTCGCCCATCCACCAACATCCCCCTCCTCCAAACTCTCCCTTTATATTTTCTTGTTTTTTTCACACCCTGAACAGCGGTGCGTGGTGGTGTTCTGCTGTCGATGCGCATCTCAGCCGGCAGCTCGAGCAGAAAGCAAAAATGAGAAAAACAAAAAATAGACCACCACGCACGAGACGCACGCGCACAGAGCAGTTGTCAGCGGTGAATCCTGGGCAACGTCATGCAGGTATTGAAAAGAGGCAAGGGGACAAAGGGGGAGAGAAAAACGGGAAGTAATGAAAGGGAAGACGAGGAGGAGTGAGGTATATAAAGTAGAAACAAACAGCAAGAAAAAAAAAAGGAGCTACAATGCAAGCAGGAGTTGCCTGTCGTCGTAAGGAGAAGATGAACACATGGAGATTCCAAAAAGCGGAGTAGGAAGAGGAGGTGGTGTGCATGTGCCTGTTTAGAAAACTGGCCGAGGTATGTTTTTCTTTTTTTTTGACCATGTACACCACAAAGGAAGGAAAGAAAAACAGAATGTAAGAAACAGTGGCGCGCGGCATCATGCGCTCGTCGGTTTAAAAGGGGCCAAATAAAAAATAAAATAAAAAACAGGTGTGCGCAAACAACCAAGACACAAACAAAATCAGAAAAGTACTAGCACATAATCTTGTGTGTGGTAAGCAAGAAGGAAATAGAAAGAAAAAAGTGAGAGCCACCAGCGTAGAAGACGATCGCACTCTTGGGAGCAGATGGAATTGCGCTGTACACGTCTTTCTAAGTTGCTGGAAAGCAAAGCGAAAAGAGAAAAAAAAAAACGACACGTCAATGATGCGGAGTGGGAAGAGAAGCAGGACAGGCACGCGCACGCCAGAAGAGAACAGAAAAATAAAAATAGGTACGAAACGCTGGTACTTCCTCTTGCCACATCGGTCTTCCATATTCCTCAGTCTCCATCCTTTAACTCTTTAATAAAATTAAAGAGGAGCTGGAAATGAGAGGAAGGAACGGCAAATAAGAAGCACTAGCCCAATTTTTCTCCTCTCTGACAACGAGAACTTCTGCTTCTTTCTCACGGCGTCTCCGCCACTCCGCACACCAACGTAGAGCAAAAAAAAAAAAGACAAGGAGCAAAATTTAGAAGGAACAGCTGTAAAAAAAAGGGGAAAAGAAAAATAAAGAACTTAAAAAGGCAAGAGGAAAAAGAAAAGTATCAAAGAGAAAGCACAGAACACAAAATGAAAGAGCGCAAGACTCGCTTCAATTTTGTTTCTCTCATCCCCAGCCTTTGCTGAGGACTTGGATATGTACATCTATTCGGCTACAGCGGGACCAAAAGGAAGAAAAGAAGAAGAAGGGGCAGGAACGCGAGAGCGGAAGAAAAAAGAGGAGCGGCGCGCTATGAGGAACACCAGACACACGATGTGGATGTGTGGACGTGGTGCTCTCCTGTTGCAGCCATCGTGGAACTTAACTCGTTGCTTTTCTCGTTCACCTTTCCACCCCCTCCTCTTCTTCCCCTCCTCGGTGGAGCCCGATCATAATCTCTTTCCCTTATTGGGCATACATTCTCTTTGGCTTATCGTTTTTCTCTTTTTTTTTACAGGTCGACGTTTGCCTCGTCAATCTCGCCGGCCTGCGGGACATCCACGTCGTCGAACGTCTGCGAGATCGTGCGGCCACGCGACTTGCGGCTGCTGCGCCGCTTCGACGCCGTCACGCTGGCGCCAGTCGACACGCCGTCGTCCTCCGGCGCCGCCTGACTGATCGCGGCGAGCTCGTCCTCGCGGAGACCGCCACCCGACACGTTGGAGTAGTAGCCGTCGCCCTTCTCGTGGTCGCCGTTCTCCACGACGTTGCCGTCGCCGTACTGGTTGCGGCCGTTGCGGCCAAAGATACCAGCGGCACCCATCGACATGTCCTGCGGGTCCTGCCGCTGCTCCTGGGGGTTGAAGCCGCGTCCCAACCGGCGCTGCGTCTCCGCGGCTGCCTGCTGCTGCTGCTGCTGCTGCACCGCCATCTCCCGCTCGCGTTGCGCTGCCATCTCCCGCTCGCGCTGGGCGGCTAACATCTGCTGCTGCTGGTACGCGGCGTTGCTGCGGGCCCCGCTCTCGTTGCTCGACTTCTGCGGCGCGTCCGACACGATGTACGCCTTACCCATGCGCTCGCGGAGCACCATGGCGTGCACTGGCGGCTCCTCCTTCGGCTTCACCGACGTAATGCAGCAGAAGATGATGATGCCGATCAACACGACGAGCAGAATGACGGCAACGATGAGGAAGATCACCCACCAGTGCTCCTGGGCCCAGGTAAGAGTCTTGAAGCCGTTGATGAAGAGCGGCTGCGGCATGCGGGTGGTCGTGGCGGGCTGCTGCGGATACATCTGCACCTCGCACACGGCCATGTACTTGGCAAGCGGGTTTGGGTTGTTGTTCGTCGGCGTCGCCGGCACATCCATGCGCAGCATCGCTGACGTGCCGTAGCCGTTGATGGTGTAGTAGTACCCACGCGGGAAGGCGTTCGGGGCCGCCGCCGTGTTGTTCCAGAAGTACTGCTCGTACTGGTTCAGCACCTGCGCGCCACCCGTTGTCTGGTACAAACCCTTCCAGTACGCCGTCCCCGGCTCGCCAAGGTAGCTGTACAGGTCGTAGTAGCCGTAGCGCCAGCGGTAGGCGCAGTTGGAGCTCCTCACCGTCGCCGTCGTCGAGGGCTCGAGGCTCTTGCAGTTGTTCGGGTTGGCCGCCGTCGGCTCGGCACTGGAGCCGATGTAGAAGGAGAGGCCAGTGCCGACGCCAGAGGCACCAACGTAGTACCGCATTTGGTTGTTGAGGGCCGTCGTCGTGTCGCTCGTCGGGACGCCGCCGCTGTTGAAGCAGAGAGTGGCCGTGGAGGCGTAGGTGACCGTCACGCCCTGGGAGGAGATGTAGCTGGGCGTCAGGGTGATCCAGCCGCGCATCTGGAGCAGCAGCAGACCCTGCAGCTGGCCATGGGCGAGCTGGGTGGCGCAGAGCAGCACCACCACCAGCACGGCCTGCATGAGGCGCGACGGCAAGGAAGAGGAGGGGCGAGACCGCATTGTGAGTGGCGATCCTGCGCAGCACGTTCTACGTCTTCTGCGCTGGTGTGTGTAAGCGTGGGAATGCGTGAAACAAAGGGTCACAACGAACTACAGAGAAACAAAAGGAAAAAATGCAAAGAAAGAGATAGGAAACTAAAAGAGCTGACAGCCGCAAGCAACAACGGAGGTAAAAGGAAGAGAAGAGTTTATACACAAGTAATAAGAACGAGAGACGATGAAAGAGAGTGCAGGAATGAGAGTACACCAAAGCAGGTCTACTGCCACGTTGCTCCGCTTCTGTCAATCCACAACACTCACAAGCACACACACACACAAAGTCTTTGTGCTTCAACAAGAAAGGAAAGACAAGAAAGAATTAGAAGTGGTTCGAATCAGGTGAAGAACAGAAAAAAAGGACAGGCAAAAAATCTGATCTCGTTTTTTCGAGCAACTTCTACTTAATTCTTCTTCTCTTTTTTTCGTTGACGCTGTTGTCGTAGAACGGGTATTATGTGTGCGTTTGGGTATTCGTGTAGCGAAGGGAGGTTGTGAAGGTCGTCACGGTTCGGTGCGAGGAGAATTACGCTGACGCGATTAGGGACGTATAAACAAATATACGAAGGTGCAGTTTTCTTTTTTCTTTTGCAGAAGGGGAGGGGTTCGTTTAGAGATTAGCACGTATGCGTTGATTTCCCACTAAGAAACACACCAAGTATATAAAATATACGTATTCCTGTCGTTGGTGTTTTTGTTTTAGAACAGAGCAGCGTAGCGGTGAGTATGGAGAAAGAGAGGTGGATGGTCGTTGGTGAACACACGCGAGGATAGCGGTAAGGGAAGGAGAGAGGGAGAGAGTGGGAGAAGACAAGGAGGAGAAGTGGGGCTGTTGTGCTTCAAGCGGTGAGAAAGGTGGCAGCGCGACGGGGAAAAGGATGAGCGACAACGTCACCGTTTCATGTACACTCCTACTTTGCTCCATTCGCGAAAACAGACACAGATAGACAAATAAGACCTCTTCTTTTGTAGAGTTAAAATCACCTGCTGAACATGGCAAGAGGCGCGAGAGAGCGGAGTAATCAGCTACTTGCCTGACGCTGTAGATGAATGTGCGTGTTCGCAGTGAATACGGCATTCGTCGTACATGTTAAAAAAAAAAACTCGTCTTATCGCCCTCTCATGCACACACTCACACACACGGCAAAACTTTAACGGTGTGCGACTTCGGCCTCTGCTACTTTCGTTTTTTATTTTTCTTCTCTCTTGGTGACGCACCGATACTCCAATAGAGCCAAGACGGTGCTCTTGATAACAATTTTCAGAGGATCCTCCAGCAACAGAGAGAGAGAGAGATAGAGGTAGAGAGCCTGCACAAAGAAGGGCGATGAAGCACCAGCGATACGCGAGACAAGAAAAAAAATACAGAGCAACGTTGCCAACTACGATGAAGGAAATAGAAAACAGAAGAGGCAGTCACGATTCAAGAGGTGGGAGAAGCGATAAGAACCGCCAAGAAGGTATACCGAAAGCCTCCCGCCGTCGCGTTGTCTAACACGGAGTGGGAGAGAGGATTCAGAAAAAAAATCTCGAAGAGATAAAGAATCGCGATACGGCGCAAGAGTATGCATGCGAGCGAAGAAAAACACCGTAAAAAAAGCGTTGTCTATTTTTGCGCTGTTGTCTTTCTTGATAGATGCGTGGCATGCTTGCTCACAATACGGCTTGCTGGTTCCTGCAATCGAAACATTTTTTTTTCTAGCCCTGTGTTCTTTCTTTCCTCTTCCCCCCGCGTAATGAAACAGGAAGCGTGCTTCGAACCTCTCACTTCTGGCACTGCCTTCTCCTCTTTTTTAAGCGTTTGTATAGGTGAAGTCTGTGAGGAGCTCCCCCAGCTATTCCCTGTCTTGCCACGAGGAGTCTGGTGAGGGAAGTTGATCAGATGTGGAGACAGCGCTCATTTTGCTGGCGCACTAAAGCACCACCAGCGTCATCACGCTCCCCAGAATCTCCACCCAGCAGAATGCGTTGTAGCGCGCGCCGGCAGCGTTGCGCACCAAGGCACGCGGCGACCCCTCAACACCGCCACCGCTGTCCCCCGACACCCACCACGTCGCCGCGAAGACGACACTGGCGAAGGCGACATCGCTCGCGAAGAGCATCGCTGCCTTCACCAGCGGGGCGTGGACCAGCTTCGTGTGTGGCCGACTGCTCCCCTTCGAGGCACGCCGGCTCGGTTGCTGCGGTGGTGGTTGCGGCTGCGAAACGTGTGAGGTGGAAGCCGACGCAGAGAGAGATGACGGCGGTGGTGGTGGCGTGGAGGTGTTGACAGGCGAGGTGGCCGCCGCCGCAGCGGCATCGTACCACCGCCGCACCGCCGCGTTCGAGACCTTCGTCGCCGCCCACTGCAGCCCCGCGAAGATGCGCCACGGCAGGCGGGGCAGCAGCGCCGCCACGAAGTAGCCGCGCGGCGTGAGGGCGGCCCACACAGCATCGGCCGCCGCGTGCCGCGACGTTCCTGCCTCGCGCCACTCCATGTGCAAGGGCTGGAGGCGGCCGCAGATACGCTGGTACCACGTCTGCACGGGAGCCAGATAGGGTATCAGCCGCGACCACACCCCACTGGCGGAGAGGCTGAAGTCGTAAAGGCCGTAGCAGCTGCTCACCGACGGCGGCACTGTGGCGCTGCCGTCGAAGAGGGGAGAGGAGACAAGATCGCGCAGGGCGGCAGCTACGCCCCCAGCTGGGTTACTGGTGCTGCCACCAACCAGCGGCACCACCAGGTCCATCGTCGTGCAGCAGGCGTGGGTGACGGCGAGCGAGGCCACGCACAGGGCACAGCTCGTCGTGCAGAGGCGCAGCACCACGGCGCTGTACTGCCACACAGCGGCACGGCTGCAGGTGCGGACGAACTGCACGTTGGGCACCCGCTGCGCCGCCAGCACGGCGTGGGCAAAGGAGGCGAGGGCCCAGGAGTGGCGCCGGCCCACCCGCAGAGCCCACATCGACGAGACGGACAAGGCACCGCTCGTGGCGGTGGTGGTGGTGCCTGACTTATTGCCGAGCCCCTCCTGCCCTCCTGCTTCCTCCTCCTCCTTCCTTCCATTCTCGCTACGGCGCCGGCGTGCGGTGGAGAGGGTGTTGTATGAGATCGTAATGCCCCCCTCGTCTGCGGGGTCGATCATCACGCCATCCGCCTCGGCGCCGTTAAAGAGTTCATCGCGCTGCACGGCATCCTTGGCGGCGCCCACGAGCTCGGCACGGTAGCGCTGCGCCACCACACGTGAGAGCTGGTAGACGATGGGGGTGGCGGCGAGGGCCACGCCGGCAACAACAGCGTGCCAGCGAAGCGTCTGTGTGACGTCGGACAAGAAAAGACGCGCCGCCTCACGAGAGGCAGCAGTGGCGGGTGCGGTGGTGCCGCTTGATACGGCCACCAACGCCCGCCCTGTCACAGAGTCCAGATTTACCATTTTGTTGCCGATCTCCTCTTGCCGGTATTCTAATTCCCTCCGATTGTTTTTTTTCGGCCGCAGTGTTGTCGCTGAGGCACAGAGAGAGAGAGAGAGAGAGAGTGAGAGAGAAAGCGAGATCGCTGAAGGAACGATACACAGCGTGCTCTAGAGTACTGATACTCACAACGATCTTCTACCTTTTTTTTTTATTTTTTTGATGAAGAGCACGAAGGGAGCAGAGACGCAGCAAACGACAACAAACGAAATGCACAAGGTTGTATTTCCTTATTCTTCCTTCCGGTATGTAATTTTTTGCTGTCGATTGTCTTTGCTTTTCCTAGATGCCTCCACACTTTCGGAGACGCAAGGAGTGACGCTGTGAAGCGCGAAAGTGGGCCAGGAAGAGAAACAAACACAGCGGTGGTACTGAAGAGAGAGAGAGAGGGAAGGAGGAGAGAGAGCCTCATGGAAGTAAAATGGGAAGCGAAGGGTAAACGCGTGTGCAGTCGCCTGCCTTTGTGGACTTTAGTGCGTGCCATTCGCGCCAAGCAGAGCAGGTCAGCAGCAATCAAATTGCCTTCATCGCTTAAAAGCGCACTCTTCATAGACGGATGCAAAGACGCCGAATGATCTCACCTTCGCAAACCGGGAAATGCGCAAAGACCGTGAAATGCTGTTTGTATTTTTTTAGTTTTTTTTTGTTTGTTTGTTTCCCTTTCCGCCGTTGCCCTTCTCGTTCATTTGATCGCTCTCGAAGATCTCCCTGGCGCTTAGGAGAGCCAACACCACCAGAGAGAGAAGAGGTAGAGAAAGAAGGAAGAGCTAAGAAAAAAAAGGTCTCTCCAGCGCAGCCGCATTACTGTCGCTTTTCCTCCGGCTTCGTGAAGGACGGTGGGGTGGTGAAGAGACGGCGACCGGACCAGTCCGGAATCGACGGGGTCGCCTCAGCTGAGGGGAAGCTGGCCGCATCCTCGGCGTGTGTTTCACTGCCGGAGAGACGACCTGCTGCGGCGTCCGCAGTGTCAGCAGCGTCGGTGCTGTTGAATGACGGCCGACCCAGCTCGTCAAACAAAGCATCAAGGCTCGTTCGTGGTGGTGGTGGTGGCGGTGGTGGTGGCGGTAGCCGTGAAGTGGAGGAGGTTTGCGACCGCGCGGCCTCTTCAGCTGCAGGAGGAGAAGGGGGAAGCTGCGTGGCCATACGACCTCCCCTGTCAGACGACGGAGAGGAGGATTCAGAGGCGTTGTCGTGTGCGCTGCCTTCGTCTGCGTTTTGCCCCTCGGGAGACCGCCCCAACGCGCTCGCCCTCGCATCCTCCGCAGCCTCTTCACCGTTCCCTCGCGCAGCAAGCACGGACGCGGTATCGGACGCTGTGGTCATCGCATCCGCCACGGCTGGGAGGAGAGACGCCGCCACAGCAGCAAGAGCGTCACGCGTTCCCGCAGTCGGCAGTGGCGGCAGCGGCGGAGGCACCATACTCTCCTCGCCTCGCCTCAAGATGTCTTGCTGCTCATTCTGATCGACAGAAGTATCTGCTGAGTAGACGGCGGTATGCCGCTGCGTGTGGTGTCGCGCAGTCGTGAGGGCCCGCACCGCAGCATTGGCGGCGGCACGATGCTCCGCCTCGCTGCGTATCTGCGCCACCGCCGCCTGCGCCTTGCCTCGAATGACCGTCATGACCACCGCCAGCACGTCCTGCGCAGACACGAAGAGGTCGCCGCCGCCGTCGCTGCTCCTGCTCTCGCTGCTGTGCTGCGGCAGCGCGAGCACCTGCGCCTCCACCTCTGCATACACGGTGTTCAGCGTCCGCTTCACCCGCTTGCACTGCTGCTGGGTCGTCTCCTCCGGCATGCGGACGTCGGCGTTGGCCTGAAGGTGCTGCAACTTCTCGTTCAGCTCCGTCAGCACGTCGATCTCCGCCCGCAGCTGCCGGCGGTCCCGCTCGTGGTGGAACTTGGCGTCCTGCAGGGCAGTCTGCAGGGCAACGATCTGCTGATCCCGCGCCGTCACCTTCGCCTTCCACTCCACCATCACAGCGCTCACCCCGCCCTCGCCATCAACGGCGGTCAGGGCTGCCTGGCGTCCCTCGCGGTACCCCGCGGCGTGGCCGTCCGACTTGCCGGCGGCGTAGCGCTCTTCCGACACACGCTCGAGCTCCTGTCGGTGCTGGACATCCCGCTCCACCGCCTTCAGCCGCGTCCGCTCCGCCTCGTCGCTGCGCTGCCGCGTCCACAGCTCCTGCTGCACCTGCAGGTCCCTCTCCAGCGCCTGCGCCTTGTCCGCTGAGCGGCCCATCGCCTCCAGCGCGCGTTGGTAGTTCGTGTTGGCCTCCTCGTAGCGCTGCCGGTAGCGCTCCAGACTGGCGAGAAGGGCGTCGCGGTCCTTGACGGTGTCCTCGATGGCGACGTCCGCCTGCGGGGCGAGGCCGACCACACGCTTCATCACGCGCTCGAGCTCGGCGTTGTTGCGCTGCAGCTTGCCCTCGATGTCGAGGCGGTCGACCTTCTCGTAGAGGGAGCCGAGTTGCAGCATCACCCGGTCCAAGGAGCGCTCCATTGCTTCTCCCAACGCGGACTGCGACGACGCCGCCGCTGCTGCTGAGAGAGAAGAAGCGTTTGCTGTGGGTGGAGCTGCGGGTTGCTGCAGGGTCTGGAGGAGGAGGTGCTGCAGCAAGGCACTTGTGGCTGCCGCCGTTGCTGCCGCCGTTGCTGCCGCCGTCGTATTTGACGCATCGGGCACCGCCGCCGCCACCTCTGGTTGTGGTTGCGTGGTGAGGGAAAGGCTGCTTGGTGGCTCTGGCGCCGCCTCGTCCACTTCCTTCTCGCTCTTGGTCACCGCCTCTGCACAGGTCACATACACCACCGCAGGGCCATCCAGCTGAGACGCTGCGACATCGTGCTTGCGTCGCTGCCTGCCCGACGAGGAAGAATGCGCCTGTGGGGGAGAGGCCAGCTCAGGGTGCCGCACACGCGTCTCCTCCGCAGAGAGGAAGACAAGCCGGGACTCCCCGCTGCGCATGCCGACCAACGCAGCCTCTAGCCCCTCTCGCGCTGCCCCCGAGCCAGGCACCACCTCCCGCGGTGACGACGGCGGCACAGCATCTACGCGATCGGCTGGCAGGCAGTACGGGGTGGTGCGGCTCACCCGGCGCAGTGCCCACGTGCTCCAGTACACGCGAGTTGCCATCCCCATTCCCACACATCGCCCGCTACTGTCTCCCTCCACCCCATTTCTTCTATCACTCTCGGATGATTCTCTGCCTGGCAAGACACGCACCGTTGGCACTGCCGCCGACGTCTGCCCAGCCCGCTTGGCGAGCGCCGCGGCGTACTGGCCGACTGTGTACACCGCCACGAGGAACTCGCTGGCGTTGTCGCGGTCAGGAAACATGCAGGTCCACCAACACCCGGTCGAAGCAGAGTTCGCGGCTGCTGCACCACCACCACCGCTACTACCAGCAGGCGCGTGAGGCGGTGGGCAATAAAAGGAGAGGAACTGGGGCCGTGTGCTGTCCTGCTGGAGTTGCAGGGAGCCGTTGCCACCAAAGACCACGTCAGGTGCGTCGAGGGCAACCTTGCACAGCACCTGCCGGTTTGCACTCATCAACAGAAGCAGTGGAGTCGCGGCGGCGCCTTGCGGAGCGGCTGAGGCTGACCCGTCCTGTTGCTGTTGCAGCAGGCGTTCACGGGCTGCGGCGGAGGGCGGCAGTGGCTGCGGCGCTGGTGCGGTGCTCGGCGCTGCCGCTGACGATGGCACGCACAACGCCAGCATGGCGGTGCCGCAGGACAGCTCGCCGCGGTAGGCCTGCACCACTGCATGCGTCGCCGTCGTCAGTCCAGACCCAGCAGCACCAGCGACTCCACCGCTCAAAGGAAGGGTGTTGGTGCTGCCGGAGCTGGAGGAGGGGCCCTCGTAGGTGAAGCGAGGGGCAAAGAGCGCGTCTGCAGCGCGGCCCACCGGTTGCCCCTGAGACGCAGTCGGAGCTGCCGGGTTCAGCGATGGGAGAGAGGAGCGGCCAAGGGTGGCTTGCATGGCCGCATCGAGCGACCCACGAGAGGCTGCCGTGTCCTCCGCCGTCCCTGCAGAGGGCGGCCGCACAGGACCACTACTGCTGCTGCTGCCAAACAGCTGCGACGGGTTGTGGCGCGTGGAGGCCACCTTGCTGGTTTGCGGAGGAGTATCTTCCACTGGGGCGGAGTTCGACGACTGCGTCTCCCTGCCCGCCTCGCACAGTGCCGACGCCGCCGCCAAGGAGGGCGTGTCTGCGCTGGTAGAGTGCAGGGGATCGGCAAAGAGAGCTTCTGCGCCGCGTGTGGGGCCGCGGTGGGTTGCTCGGCGAGGCGGGAAGTCGTCGTCAGACGCATCGCTGTCAGATGAAAAGAGCGCGCGTCCTTTCATCACGAAAACTTTACTTTTTTTCTTTTCCTTGGGCTGCTGGCTCTTCAACAAAGAGAACAAGAAACGACAAGGTGGGCTGTTTAAGCTTGTTTTAAGTGGTGCGTTATGCACTCGCCACCTCTGTACAGACGAAAGGCAGCTCTCTTTAGGGTAGAGAGTCTTCAACAGACGATAATAATAAAAATAAAAATGCAATTGGGGATTGGAGCAACGAACGCAAAGGTAAGGACGCCAAGACAGAGTAACTAGTAGCAGTTGGGTGAGTGTGTGTCCTTGAGGGCAGCAGTTGCCACCCGCGTAGAGAGAAAGGCGTTGCAAGGACAACACTACGTGAGCAGTGCTGGAAAGACGTGCACAATGCCGCTGCGTGCACATTTCGCATCGGTGCAACAACATTAAAAAAAGGAGAGGAAGAAAGAAGAGAAAAGAAAAGCGGGGCGAAGAGTAGCGTGTGAGGGAGGAAAGGAGATGCGAGGTGCCAGTTAACAACAGCCTGTTAAGGCGAGGGAAGCAGAGAGAGTGCTCAGACAGCAATTCCCATATGCCTTTGCCGTCCGATATCAGAAAAAAAAGTTGGAAAAATTGCAAGCAATACAATGTCCAGAGACAAGCCGCGAAGAAGTGCAATAATGACACTTCTAAGAATCGCCTTCACGGACGTATAGAGAGCGAGCACTTTTGTGTGTCGTCAGGCGCGCCACACCTCGATCCCTCTCGCAGGCGCGCTGCACAGACACCGCCGCATACCGCAGAGGCAGCCAGCTATGTGATGGGGGAAGAGGAGGAGAAGGAGGTGAGCGAATGGTCCGTAGAAAGCCAAGTCGCTTCCTCTGCTACTATTGTGTGGATGCTTCTACTACTCATGCTGTGCTGCTTCAGTGTGCGCAGATGAAAGACGGAGTCGCAGGTACAACGAAACAGAAAAAAAAGGCAAGTATTTGTACATGTGTATCTTACCCCCTCTTGCTCTAGATTGTTTTGTGGTCCTGTTGACTCCGTTGCTGTTGTGGCGTACATCAAGAACGAGGAAGACGCGGTTGTTTTACATAACGCAGCACACGCGTCGCGTGCTACGACTCCCTGGCGGAGTCCACTCAAGGAAAAAAAAAAGGGTCTTGGCGAAAGAAGAGGTAAAAGAATGAAAGAGTTTCTCCGCGCAGTGTCTAGATGTCGCTGAAGGTGTCGTCGCGGGGGTTGTGGCGGATCAGCCACTCCGCCAGAAAGTCCACCGGGTCCTCTGGCCGCGCCGCACACACCTCCAGCAGCCCCTTGTGCAGCAGCGGCAGCACACGCTCTTGCAAGTAGCGGGTCATGGGTTTCTTGCGCGCCTCCAGCTCCGCCAGATCAGCAGCCCGCAACGCAGCCAGCGTCTCCTCGTTCGTGGTGCGCGTCTGCTGCTCCTGCGCACACTCCGTCGACTCGGCGGCTGCCTGCGCGGCGACCTGCTCCGCATGTGCCCTGTCCTCCTCCTCCTGCAGGCAGCGCTGCCGCACCGCCTCCCGCTGCACCTCCTCGAGGCTCTTGCCAAAGTTGTGAGGGGGGCCGATGATGACCTGCCGCAGCAGCTGCTCCGTGTCCCCGATGGGCACCTCCGCAAAGGCAGAGGCGGGCGGCGGGGCAGGGACGAGCGGCTCATGGCCCTCCACCGTCACAAAGTGCACCTCGGCACGCCGCTCCGGCCCGGTGATGCCTTCGATGGTGGCCGTCGCCGCGGCACACTCCCAGTAGCTCAGCACTGAGTAGGTCGCCTCCTCGTACTCCCGCTTGTAGGTCTGCAAGTCCTGCTGGAAGGTCTCGACGTCCACGGCGGCGCTCGCCAGCGGCGGCTCCGCCAGGCTCGCGTTGTTGGTGCCACCACCGGTGCTGTTGCCGCTGCCGGTCATCAGCTGCTCCGCTGCCACCCCCATCGCCCGCATGCGACTCAGCAGGTAGGTGTCGGAGGCCTGCAGCACCACGACGTGGTCGGGCAGACGGGCATCACTCGCCACTTCTTTTGCGGCTGCAGGCCCGGCAGCCCCGCCCTCCGCTTTGCTCTCGCCGTCCGCACCACCACCGCTCGCCGCTGCCGCGGCCCCCTCGCCGGCATAACGCGGCTTCAACGCCTCCTCCTCTGTTGCTGGCGGCATCACCGCCTCGTCGTTGTCCTCGCCAAAGACCATCCGCGCCAGCTCCAGTGTTGCCGGCACGCCATCCAGCACGAAGCCCTGCACACAGCAGTCCGGCTGCGCGAGTCGCCAGCGCAGCATGATGGTCAGCGCACGTGCCTGGAACGGTGCGTTCTGCAGGCTCGCCTTGAGCTGCTGCAGCTCCTCCTCCTCCTCCTTCGACTTCTGCGCGTCCTTGCCGGCGTTCGTCTTCTTCTTGCCACCGCCAGCACCGCCAGCACCGCCACCGCCACCGCCGCCCGCGCGCCGCTTCGGGTTTGCGTCGGGAGTGGGCGGGCGGGGGTGCAGCCGCAGCAGCAGCACCCGCTCCATCTCCGCCACCTTGTTGGCCCACGCCTGCACCTGCGGCTGCTCTGCCCACCATTCATCCACAAAGCGCGTCAGCGCCTCCTCCTCGGCCGGTGAAAGGTTGAAGGCGTCCGCGGCAACCTCGCGGAGGGCAGCCGCAGCACCAGCCGCAGCGGCGGCGTTGGCCACCGCGTTGTTGCCCTGCCCGTCGTCCGTGTTGCTGCTCACGTCGCGCCCGTCCTCGTCGTCGTCCTCGCCGGCGCCAGCGGCGGCGGTGGCACCCGCAGCATCTCCCATCGCTCCCGCCCCTCGCGGCGTGGCCTCCGCTGCGGCGTCCCACTCCCGCTGCTGCCGCACGAGCACGCGACGCCGCTTCAGCGCCAAACGCCGCGTTCGCTCCGCCTGCACCACCGCCGCCTTGGTCATCTCCGCCCGGCTGCGCAGCGCCGCGAGCGCCGCCGTGTACTCGGCCACCACCGACGCGAGGGAGACGCACGGCAGGCCGTAGTGCTGGGCGACACGCGTGGCGAGGTAGGTCTTGCCGACCAGCGGGGGGCCGACGAGGGCGATGCGGAGGGGCGTCACCGCGCGTGCCACAGCGAACTCATTCGCAACGGCGCGGAGGTGTCGGCTGAGGCCACCCTCCGCCACCCACGTGTTGGGCAGCCGCGCTGCGGCCCCGGTGGTCTCCTTCTTCGCTGCCGCCTCCGGCTCGGCGTCCTCCTGCCGCTCCATCAGCGTCTTCATCGACTCCGCCTCCACCCGCACGTTCAGCGTGAAGCGGTCGACGTCGCGGTAGAGAGGGTAAGCGGAGGGCGGGACGGGCTGCAGGGCACAGCGGCCGCCAAACATGCGGTTCACCCCGTTCACAATGGAGGTCCACGTGTTCGTGTTGGTGCCGTCGGTGGCGAAGAGATAGCGCCGCTCGGGGAAGGGCAGGCTCGATGTGGGGCAGCGGAGAAGCTTGCGCACAAAGCAGGCGAGATCCTGCGCGTGCACGAGAGGCACCCGCTGACTGCCGTCGCCGAAGATGGGCAGCACCGCTGCGGCAGCTGAGGCCGCCTTCTCCGGCTGCGCCGACCACGCCAGTCGGAAGAGCGGCTCAAGCGCGTCCTCCTCGCAGCCGTAAGGGAGGCCGCTGCACACCACGAAAGTGTCAAGAGGCAGGCCCTTGGCGTGGTGCGCCGCCGCGACGGCCTTCTCGGCATCACGCCAGCTCATGTAGTGCAGGTGCGGCACGCGGCGGTTGTACTGGTCCTCCGTCAGCACCTCCGCACCGCTCTCGCCGTCCGCAGCGTCCGCAGCAGCAGCATCGGCGTCGCCGTCGGCACTGAGGCCACCGGCGACGTCGCCCGTCGAGCCACCCCGCACCGCATCGACGACGGCGTGGCGAGCGGCGTCCTGTGCGGCCTGCACGATGGCCTCGAGCGACTTGGGTGGCGGGGGCGGGAAGGGAGCCGCCACACCGCCCTCCGCCTCCTCGTCCTCCTGCAGCGCCGGCCCGTCGTCCTCCTCCTCGCGGTCGCCATCGCCGTCCTCGTCGGCCGCACCGTCGCCGGCTGCACCGCCGCTGCCGTTCGCCCCGCTCAGCGCCGGTGTCGCGTACCACGTCATGAGGCTCGACAGCAGCACGAGCCGCTTCGGCCGCACAAACGCGGTCTGCAGCTGCAGGAACTGCACCACCTCCAGCACCGTTTGTGCTTGGCGCAGCTCCACGACGATCCAGTCGCTTGCCAGCAGCGCGGCCCGCGTCGCGGCGACGTCGTGGCGGGGAAAGAAGGTCGACGTTGCGGAGGCGGAGGAGGCGAAGGCGGGCTGGGCAGCGTCCGTCGGGCTCAACACACGCGACGACTCGGCCGTGCCGTGGAGGGCGGCCGCCGCAGCGGTGTTGCCACGGCTGGCGTCGTCGTGCAGCGGCGCCGTATCAGCGCGCGACACCTCAAAGGTAGAGAGCGTTCCGCGGCTCTCCAGGTGCACGCTGTGGCCCGTTTCGTCGGCGGCCTCATGACCGCGGAAGGCCTCTGCGGCGGCGCTGCTGGTGTGATGAAGGCCGTTGGCGGGGGCGGCGGTCGAGCGGGTGGCGGCGGCGTTGAGCTGCTCGGCTGCGGCGCTGTCCCAGGTGCAGCCGTAGACGTGGTAGGTTGCGGGAAACTGCTGGAACTGCTGGAGGACACGCTTGCCGACGAAGCTGTCAGCGTACGAGATGAAGACGTTGATGCGCGGCATTTTCCTTTTTTGTTTGTTGTTGTTTGGGGTGCAGAAAGTACTAAAGCCTTGACAGTTTTTTTTTGTTTTCCTTCACTCTTCCTCGACGCTTGACGCGGCGATGCGGGCACAAAAAAGTAGACGTTCGGTGGGCAGAGGAAGAGGGAAAAAAAAAAAGACACGAGAGACACCCTGGCGATGCCAGAGAAAACCATGCCGTATGATAAAAAGCGAAAAGCAAACGGGGAAAAGAAAGGGCGAGCGGTGAGGCAGATGCAGAACACGTGCAGAGAAAAAAGGAGCACGAAGGGGACGCACTAGCAAAGCGTTGCACCTGAACACATTCTCTCTTTTTTCGAAGTAGTGCCCTTCCCGATTTTCCTTCTCTTGACATTGTGTGCACTCAAGTCGCTCAAGACCGCAAGTCGAGGCAGCATCGCAGCCAAGTGAAGTAAGCACATCCGTTGCCTTTTTTCCGTCGCAACTCGACGTTTCCACCGCGCAAAGCTCAGCTCCTCTGATTCTTTGAAAAAAGAAAGGGTGAAGAGGGGGTTCTGCATGTGTATACGTTATAATAAGCCCACGACTCTCTTGCCACAAATCTGCAATGTCTTTGCAGCGGGCATAAGTTCTCTTCTCGCACGCAACTGACGTGCGTCTTTGCCCATGCATTGCCTTACATGATTGTCGTTTTTCTTTACTGAACAGCACCGCATCAGTTATTATTCGCCACGCAACTTGACACACCACACACAAAAGTGCTCTGCCGCTCTTCCACTTTTCAGTCTAGTACTTGAAGAGCATGGCCAGCAGCAACACTCACCGGCATGACAGTCCTCCACCACACCCAGCCTACACACAACACACACAGAGACACACAGCCTCTCATCCCACCCAGCCTGCCAGCAACAGCTGAGGCACGATAAGAAAACACAATAACTAACAAAACAATTCAAAAGTTGTCCCGCCTTCTCTTTGGGGAAAAAAAAAATACAAAAACAGTGAGAGGCGCTCGCGAGGACCATCCGGCAGTTGGCACGACTTCTCATCGCCTCTCCTCTGAGCCGCTCAACACAACTCGACAAGAAAGAGAGAGACAGAGACGCGGCACAGACAGAGAAGAACACAACAACGCAGTAAACAAACCACGAAAGGGGAGAAAAAGAAACAAAAGAAGTGATAAAGCTCACGCACATGTGCATCGCGGACAATCAAAAACACCCAACAGATCAGCCGTCCACCCGAAAAAAAAAATAAAAGAAAAAAACAAGATAGGGAAAAAGCGTCCACGGAAAGAAGCGACTCCTCCCTTTTAAGTTGAGGTAAGTGTGCAATCGAGGGGATACAGAGTAAAGAGAAGAATCAAACAAACAAGAAGACATGTCAGGTTTGTTTCTTGTTTCCCCTACTCGCCAGTGAGAAGGTTGGTAATGAGCTTGGTGACAAGACGCACCTTGTTGCGGGTCTTGCGGTCTAGGATCTCGTGCGGCACGGTGCCCAGCGCCTCCAGCACCGTCGACAGCTCTCGCCTCACGATGTCGTACGTCATCTGCTGCTGCGCGTCCTTTTGCGCCTGCGCACGAATGGAGCGGAGGTAGTCGTCCCACTCGACGTAAAAGTCGCCGAAGAGCTGCAGGCGCAGCGGGGCCGACCCGGTCTGCGCCGTCATCTCGAACGTCAGCTGCAGGCAGAGGCTGAGGAAGAGGGGCAGGGTGAGCGTCTTTGGCGACGTCAGCGTCGCCGCGTTCTCCTTGCACACCGGGTGCTCCAGGAAGGTGAGGAGGATGCTGATGTCGTCCGTCGCGAGGACGGCGGTCACCGCCTCCTTCCACTCCCCCGCCGTCGCCTTCTCCACCGCGGCGGCGATGATTGCCTCGGGGTCGATGGCCGCCGCAGCCGCGCCACCGCCGGCCGCCCCGGCGCGGGAGAGCTGGTACTGTGCAAGCGTCGTCTTCACCTCCCCCACCTCCTCCTTCAGCGAGCGCAGCGAGTTGGAGAGCTTCTGGCGGAAGGCCTCGGCCTCGGCGAGGCGCCGCTCCGTCTCCGCCGCGGAGGCGTCCACCGTGACGCGGTTCATCTCCTGGTAGCGCTTCGTGGCCGTGCCGATGCGGCGCAGGCTCTCGTCCACGACACGGCGGAAGCCCAGCATCGACTCCGTGGAGTTGAGGTCCTTGATGATGGGACCCTGCACATCCAGCTTGCCCGCCTCGTTGGCTGCCCGCTCCACCGCCGTCTGCAGCAGCTTCGGCAGCAGCGCCTTGAGGGACGCCGAGGCGGCCGTTGCGCTGTTGTCCTGCATGTCGCGCACAAAATTGGTGATGCTGAGAATCAAATCGCGCTCGCCCTCCGACATGACGCCGAACTCCGCATCGCTGCTGCCGGCGCTGTTGTTGTTGGCGGCACCGCTGGCCGTGGCGGGGGTCTGGCTAGCCGGCGAGGCCACCGTGGAGCCGGACTTCTCCAACCGCGCGCGGTTGCGCATGGCGAAGGCACGGCCGCTGTTCTGCGCCTCGGTGCGGTAACGCGAGTCCTGCAGCAGCCGCATCGTGTCAGACACGTTCCTCTGGATGCCGACAAGGTCGGCGTCGATGACGCTCACCTGCTCGCAGAGCCGCCGCGCCTGCGTCTGCAGCAGCGCCGAGACGATGTTCTCCGACAGCCCGCTCGTCTTGCTCTCACCCGAGAGGGACGAGGAGACGGCGGTGATGGGGGTCATGGCCACGTTGGTCGAGCCGCCCGCCGCAGCCGAGGCGTCGCCGGCACCACCCGCCGCCGCGCCACCGCCGGCCGCCGCCATGGACGGGAACCAGTTCATGATGGAGTCTGGCCGTGGGGCGAAGAGGTTCGACGCGCCGGCGAGACGGCTGGAGCTCGGCATCGACTGCACAAAGCCGTCCTTGGTGCGGATGGTAATGAAGAGCTCGTAGCTGACCGACTTGCTCTGCGTCGTCTCCGACACCTTGCCGACCGAGGTGGTCGAGCACAGCGCCGGACCCGCCATGAGCCACGACGTCGTGCGGTACGCCTTGAAGAGAGTGTGGTGCGTCTCAATCACGACGGCGTAGGGCCGGGTGCGGGAGCAGAGCGTGATGTACTCCTCGTCGGCCGTCACGCTGATGTCGTACTCCTCGTTTGGCTCGTCCTTGTGCGAGAAGTTGAGCTGCTGCTTGAGGGTGAACTTCTGCGACTCGCTCTGGTAGGCCCAGAAGCGGATCTCGCGGTTGCCCTGCGCGGCGGTCACGATGAACATCTCCTCGCTCGTCTCCTCCGAGAAGTCGTGGTGCTGGAAGAAGCAGGCGAAGGTGGGCGTCGCGTCCTCGTGCGGCTCCCAGACGCGGCCAAGAGCGCTCTTGCGGGTGCGGGTGGAGATGAGGTCGAGGTGGGTCGTCTTGGCCGGCACGAGGAGCAGCTGGGCAGACTGGTGGTAGTCGATCACCGGGTACTTCACGGCCGTCTTGGGGGCCAGCGCGATCTTGCTCTTGACGGAGCCGGTCGACTCCTCCACCTCCATCACGTTCTGCTGGCCGAGAATATAGAGCCGCTGCGACTCGCCAGCCGTGGAGGCGAAGCCGTCCTCGTCGAGCGTCGACTCGACCACGGAGACGGAAATGTCGCCGTTGGCCTGCGTCGTGGGGCAGATAATCGCCAAGTCCCTCCCACCGACGGCGTAGAACAGCGTGGGGTGGCTGGTCATCTTCTCTGTCGACACCAGGTGTGCTACCGAGGCGGCCTTGATGGTAGTGTCGTTGTGCTTGCCGTGGCGGTTGAGCACACGCAGCACGTTCGTCTGCTTCACATTCATGCACAGCAGGCGGCGGTGGCTCGCAAGGACGGGCTTCGTGCCAGGCGCAAAGTTCGCCGCGGAGGTCTTGCTCAGCGTGACATCCGACTTGCAGGGCTGAATGTTCGCCTCACTCGTGACATAGTTAAGCGCGTCCATCCTTTTTGCTTGTTTTGGGGGGAACGGATGGAAATTCCTGTCTAGGTTTGTGCTGCTCTGTTGTATAGGAGAAACCAAAAAGGAGAAATACGTTCTGTGTACAGTTGTGCGATTATTTATTAGCGTTAGTTGAAAAAGTACAGGAACAAAGCGAAAAATGGACGTGTGTAGCAGAAAGGTGACTTTTGGTGCTTCTTTTTTCTTTTTCTTTTTTTCCTTTCTGCCGATGTCGACTGCACATGGATCGGTCAAGGTATACTGAGAGGCCGCAAAGCACAGCCAGCAACCCACACCCTTGACTGCGACAACGACAAACGGTGGGAAAAAAAAACCGTGCAAGCTCCGCTTTTCAAGTGTCGGCTGCTCTGTCTCTTCTTGCCTCTACTTCCTCCACCCTTTTCATACTTCTTGAGGTTGTGACCTCTTCTGACAGCTAGGCTTTCTAAGCTTTTAAGACGCTTAACTCCTTTGGCTTCGGAGTCTTACACGTGAGATTTATAGGGGGGGAAAAGAAGGAGGGCGGCGTGGCAGAGAAAATGGGAGTCGCTGAAATGACGCAAGTAACAGTGCGGCAAGACGCGCCTCTCTTTTTTCAGTCCTCATCCGAAAAAAACTCGACCAAACGCCACGCACGCCTCTCAATCGTTCATCACGTTGCCTCCCTTGATGTGCCAGATGCGCTCGCCTTTCTTAAAATCGGCCACCTCAGCCAAAACGCGCTGCACGACCAACTCCGGTACCGCAAACGCAGAGGCGTCGCCACGGCTTGCGCGTGCGGCTGCCGTTTCGGGCGGCGACGTGAGACCGCGCTCCCTCACGACTTCGTCGAGCCGCCTCACCAGAGCGTGCATCTCGAACATCCGCAGCTCCAGCACGATGGCAAGAATTGCGGGGCGGTAGTAATCCACCAGCGGCTCATTGAGCGACTTAAGGATCCACGTCGTGTCCGTAAACTTCTCCAGCGACTGCTGGAGAGCGGTGCTCAGCATCACCTTTGTCGCGTGCGGGTACCGCGACTCCTGCGCACGCATTACCATGTCCTTCACGCGCATTTTGTTGATCACGCCGTGCTCGGTGAAGATCTCACGGATGTAGTTGCGGATAGGAGCCAGGTCGGCATCCTTGAAACTCGAGTCGACTCCGCTGACGTTCGGAGAGCTGTAAGAGGAAGCCGCGGTGTGGGTGGCGGGTTGTCCACTGCCTCCAGAAGTTGCCGAAGAGCCCGCAGCCGACTGACCAGCTCCTCCGTACGGCGAGGAGGCTGCCGAAGAGACACCGAGCGGAGGAACCACACCGCGCGCAAGGAGAAACAGCTGCGGGGGAGGGCGGCTCGCGGCGATGTAGGGAATGTGGGCCGCAACCTGCACACACCGCCGCTTCCACGCCTCGTGCTGGCTCGCCTCCTCGGCTGCAAACGTGCTTCTGAAGGCCCGTGCCGCGGCCTCCCTGGTGGCGCGGTCTGCGGACACGTACTTCAGTCGCCAGCACCGCTTCGCCGGGTCGCGTTCGCCGTCGTTGAGGACTGCGATGGTCACTAAGATGTCCTTGATAGAGCGTCTCGAGGCGGACGACGATACCAGCGCGTTCAGCTCCGCTCGCGTCACGCTTGCGTCCTCACTCTGATAGAAGCGCGTTAGCACCACCTCCCGCAACGCTGCCACGGTGCCGCGAAACTGCTCGCTGAAGCGGGTAATCCACACACCATGCATCCACACGGCACACGTCTTGAGCGCGTCGACGAGCTGCGTTTCCGGCACAGACGCCATTGCTCTGACGACTTCGTTGGTCGTGTGGGGGACGACAACTGTCTGCAGGAGCGGCAGCGTAATAATGTGGCAGCGCTGCAACAGCTGCATCGTCTGCTCAGCAACTGAGGTGCGGTTGGCGAAGCGCTGAATCACCATTCCAGGGTGCGACTCGTCACCGCCGCCAATGCCGCCCGACTGGAGAATTTCGGGAGGGAAGAGACTGTTCTCAATTCTGCCAGGTTCCGCAACCGGCTTCGACCCGCCAAGCACCGTCTCCAGTGTGGAGGAGCGCAAACGGGACCGCATGGCAGAGCTTTCGACTGAGGTGGCGCGGAACAGTCGCACCTCGCGTCCGGTATCTGCATCTCGATTCAGCACGTAGCTGCGTTGGCGCTGCAGGTCTTTTTGAATTCGCTCCGCAGCTGCGAAGCCGGGGGTGGCGCTCGCGTTCGGCTGGCTGCAAAAAGGTTCTGCAACGCGCACGGCGCCCGTAGAGAGGCTTGGAATGTCCAAAGCCGGAGTAAATTGCTGAATCGTGGACACCGGCGTCAAGTGGATTCCTTCTCCGGCCACAAAACCCAGCATGTAGTCCGACTGCGCGCGAAAGGGCTGCGACTGCAACGTGTAATTGTACGTGTTTAGCCGCTGCACGTCCATCTGGCTCAGCAGATCGCCAGCCCCTTCCTGGGACGGTTTGAATGAAGGCGAGCCGAATGTATCAAGTGAACACTTCATCGTCAGACGCGATTCGGGGCCAAAAACAGTGCGGTCCTTGCCAGCCTGGCTGGGTGACTTGACGTCATCGCTCGCAACGCCACTGGTGCTATACAACTTCACCTCCGTCGCCTCGTATGGACGCTGCTTGCGGCGCAGAGGATACTGAAAGATGTGGGCCTGGTGTACGAGCGACGGGGAAAAGTAGACATTAAACGACGCGACCACCTCATCATCTCCGATATCCACCGGACGCGAGCCAAATTTCATCGCTCCTAAACCCGCAAAGTAGAGGAAGCAGACCTAAGCGACGAAGACTGGATAATAAATAACAATTATCATAAAAAACGCATTTCACATAGGTGGAAAACAAAAGTGTAGAAGTGCAGAAGATCAAGTGAAGCGCTTTTTCTTTTTGTGCTTCATGCACTAAAGAGGTGCATGTGATTGCCAGAAAAACATTTGTGACGTGCTCCATTTTTCGCTGCTGTCACAGCAACACCCGGCTTGCGAGATCGAAATATTTTTTTTTTTGGATACGAGGCAGCACGCCAAACACTTTCCAGGCACACGTGAAGCACCGCAGCAGCATGTCGGAAAACTTGCCATGTAGAGGACTTCACCCTAGTAAGAGCTTTGCTATGCAATTGACATCTTTTTCTTTATGTTAATGCACAATGGTGATTGTCAAAAAACACAATGAAGAAAAGGCACAGAAAATCCCAGATTTTTTTTTTTTTTGACAGGCCAAGTAGATTTGGACGTAGCGCTGGGAAGCAAAGTAGAAATACGTCAACTTACTGCCCATACTTTCACGCACATAAAACACAGAAAGGAGAAAAAAAACGGATTTCGCAGTCGGTAAATTTAAGGGGAGAGGCATAAGAGCCGTGAAAAGATTGCGGGTCAAAAGCACGCCGACACAAGTCAACATTACCGCTGCAACACGATCTGGATGGCTCTTTTTTTTTTTCCTCTCTCGCCATCGCCATCTATTTTAAGCAAACAACAGTAAATTTCAGCAGCGCCACCTCTCCTCCCGGTAATTATTGGCACGACTAGCTAGGTTGACAAGAACTGCATTCACCAATAAATTGCAACGCTAGCAATCTACCTGTCGTGCTTTGTGACTGCTCTAACTAACACAAAGAGTAAAATTAATTGAGCGGCAAGCTATTAACAGCTTTTCGGGAAAACTGATAAAAAAACGACACCCGTTACTCATCTGATACAAGGCGAAAAAAAAAAATAGATCATTCAGTCTCCACGAGCCTAGCGCGCACCTCCACAAAATAAAACAGAAACAAATTTTTTTATGGTCGATCGTGATCAAGGTCAGGGAAAATGCACGAGAGAAAAAGTAAAAGCGGCTGAGTTTTTTAACCCTCTGCAAAACAGATAGAAGAATGCAAAAAAGGAAATGTCATTTTGCGCCACTGCGCAGACTACTCGTGCCTCGGCCTTACCTTTCGTTTTGGTGTGCGCGCTGCACATCTTTGCTGAAGGGTTTGGTGATAGCTAACAGTTTTGAAAGTATTTCTGCTCCATAAAAAAACTGCAGGCGCCGACAGCAGAGAGAAGGAAGAGAGAACAATAGTGCGACCAAAAGAAAAATGAGCCGCCTTTACAAGATGACAATCTCAGTCGTGCTTTGCTTGTCCGTAAATCCGCTTCACAAAGAAAGACGCAGAAAAGTATCCAACTGTCCCACCAACAATGGCCAAGAGCAGAGAGAAGGTAACACTATAAGAAAAGTACACGACCCACATGTAGAGCCCATACATGGACGATTTGAAGAAATAAAAAAACACTGCGTAAGCAAAGGTGTATAGGGAGCAGGAGGCGCCAAAACCTATCGACATCCACTTCCAGTGGTGATTTTCAGTGGTGAGGAGAAGAAACGTCGAAGTTACAGCAACACACGCAGTCACTGCAACGTAAAGAACAGTGGTAATCGTTAAAAAGCCATATAAGTGAAAAACCTTGTACGACCAAACAGAGCGGAACACAAAGGAGAACTCTACAAAAATTGATATGAACGGCAGCACTCCGCTCGCCAAGAGCAGCGTCCGCGGTGCGAGAAGCTTCCGCGGCGGCCGGGGAATTAAACGCGGGATTTGGTTAACGTGGGGAATGTTCCGCCGCCTCTCGGTGCGACGAAATATGTACCGACTGCAAAGAACGCCGGCCAAACACAAGGGGTATGCAACAACGCCCCACAGCACCAAGACAATTATGACGCCTTTTAAGTAAGGCAGTTGTGCTGTCCCGTAGACAAGCGAAAAGAGGGACGACGGCACAAATGCAACAGCGTACGTGAGAGGCGCGATCATAAATGCCACGTGAAAGGCGCGAATCCACTTCGACGCCATTGGAGGCGCCAACAAGCCGCACCCCATAAATTGATACCCCGACACATAGCCGGCAACGGCGGACGTGAAGACGTAGCCCAGCACTGAATATGTAACCAGATTGTGGTTGAGGGAAATTCGGTAGTTGCTCATCACCGAGAGAATAATTCCCAGTGAGACGAGAAGGAGCAGTTGGGAACCGCATCCTAAAATTCCGCAAAAGATGCTTGTGTGTCGGGGAACACGAAAGACATCTGCGTAGAGGCAGCGCCAGCCCGATTCGTCGATGATGTCCTGCCCATCAAATCCCAGTTGCGAGTCTTGCTCCATTTTTGCATAATCCGATCGAAGAGCGCGTGTGACGATGAGCAGAATGACACAAATCAAGAAGAAGACGATCAGCACCGAATTGATCACAGAGACTAGGCGAGTGCGCGGTCCCGCGTAGCGCATTTCAAACACGGTAGAGAAGCGATTGGCGTACTCGACTGGTGACTGCTCAAAAACAACAGAGTACGTAAATTCGTAAAGGACGCCGGGATTGAGCTTAACAGGCGACTCGGTTTTGAGCGTGACATTCACAATCTGGTTATCGTGGACGCCGATCACAAAAGTGCGGTGAACATAAATGCTGTATTCGTTGCGGTCCTTGTTTACCCGCCCGATAGCTCCCCAGACAGGCATGTCATCGATTTTCAGCTCGTAATTGTAGTCGCGGTCAATGTACTCGTTTAAGATGCGAATCTCATCTTCGCCTCCTTTGAAGTTGCAGAGAATGACCGAGTCAACGTTCTTGTTGAAGGTGATGTCAGTTTGGAGGTTGTAGCTGTTGTCGCCCGCCAGGAGTTCGCCGAGGGTAAGTGTTTTATCGCTCGCAAGCAGCGGGCAACCCGGCGCGCCTTCATAGTCGTATGTCTCATAGGGATTTGCGCTGGGACTCATCTTGTCAGCGAATACACGCACTTCATCGCCGTCTTTGTAGGTGCGGCCTGCCTGGGCTGAAACAAACGTAGCCAATACCAGTGCGAGAACTGTGAAGGCCAGCAAAAATCGAGTTTGGCGCGCCATGATGGAGTAAAAAAAAAAAAAAGGTTTCTAGATGCAACAAAAGCAAGGTGATCTTTTGATTTTCTAATCTGAAGCGCCACTGTGCAGAGTCGCTGTTGTTGACAAGCAGTAGTAATTTATTTTTGGAAATGTGTTTTTAAGTTTTTGCAGAAATACAAGGCCAATCTAGTCGAGAGCAAAGGGTAATGGTTTTTTAGAAGCACTTTTGGAAAGTGCCACAAAGGAAAAGAGCAGCAGCCGCTTTCCTAATTTTCAAGGTTAAGTTTTGTGAGTGCAAAATTAAAAATGTTAGCAATGTGGGGCCGCAAGCGGAGAAAGACAAGGAAAGAAAGAGGAAGTTGAGTGGAGAAGTCTGAAACTGTAGGACAAGCTGCATCGAGAAACTGGATTGCATAAAGAAGCGTTCGTCAATGTGGCTTGTTTCCGTAATTTTGCTGCACTTACCTTTCGGGCCGATGCGCTGCAAGAGAGATTGCAAATGCTCTTTTTTTTTTTACTAAACAAATTGTCGCGTTGCCAGCAAAGAATTACCAATCTTTGAAGCCAGCATGACACAGCAGCCGGTTGGACTTAATTAATTGCAAAGCTAATGCTTTGTTCTAACGTAAAAGGGGGAGGTTTTATTGACCAGCACCTTCCGCCAACTAAACGCGCCTCCACGCTTACCAAGCGCTGTTTTCGTCCCAGCGTCTCCCGCGCTCTTCCCCGGCTTATCGGGAACTAAAATGAAGGGGGGGGGGGTTCTTCATCCTTGGCTTAGAGGCAGAGCTCTTTGGTTAGCCCAGGAATTTTCTACTATCCCAAAGAGGATCCTCTATCCCAAAGGGAAACCTTAGAACAAGACGAGGAGGTTTTTTTTGTGGTAGAATGGTCAGAGGCGGAGGAGAGGAGACATCGTCATAGGTAAGGAGGACGGCGCGGTGACAGCATTCAGTCTGCGGAAAGAGTCAACACAGTTGCGGCGAAGCTTTTTTTTCTTCCCTTTTTCCGTCGCAGCATAAAAGTGGACAGGTCTTCGTTATTCTCACTCTTATTTTTTTTTCCTTTTTGCAGAGGATTTTAAGGGGATATGCGAAGCAAAACAAGTCAACACTCACGCAGTCGAGAGTTCAAGAAGAGGAGGTCGACGCGAGGTGTGTGTTTTTGTGGACGCGAAAACAGCGAGTACACCCGTTGCCGGTGTGCGCTTCGCAAGGGGTATAAGGGAAGGGAGAAAAAATAGAGATAAAGGCAAAACTATTGAAAAGGTTCAAGTACCCTGATCATGAAAAGAAACAATTGGAAAAAAAAAAGTAACTATTTAGATGCGCACCGGCTCGTTTACATTACATGAAGTGTATTTGTGTAGGCGTTGTGCCGCGGAACCTGATTGGAAAGAAATAAAAGGAAAAATTACTTTTGCGATTTATCAGAAGTCAATGAAGTGGCCCATCGGGATCGCCTGGAAGCGGCTCTCCTCAATGCCGGCGGCGCGCAGCGCATCCGTCAGCAAGCGCGGAGGCTCATCCAAGGGCTCTTCTGACAGCTCGAAAGTGCTCCAATGCACCGCCATCGCCCTCTGGATGTGCTGGTCTTGGAAGATCTGCACGGCGTGCTCGGGGTCGACGTGTTCGCGCCACAGAAACTTCCGCGGCGCATAGGCACCAATGGGCAGACTGGCCATGTCCATCGGCCCAAAATGGCCGTAGATGCTGGTCGAGACATCCGCGTTGTAGGCGGTGTCCCCAGTGAAAAAGTACTTCTTATACGCACTCCACGACTGCTGCGACGTCGCCACGTCCGACCCGCTGTAGGACAGGCGCGGTTGTTTGTCATCGGCGGTAGTAGCCGGTGTAGTCGCTGCGGTGGACTCATCGCGCTTCCAGCCAACGCACCACCCGCACCAGAGTGCTTCGTTGTTGTCAAAGAGACCCCGTTTCCCCCAGTGCTGCGCTGGTGTGCAGCCAATGCGAACGCCGTGCAGCTCGCACTCCTCGTACCAGTCCAGCGTCGTAATGGACGTCGAGGGAATGCCCCACTTTAGCAGGTTTCGATCAGCTTTGAGCGGAAGAATGAACCGAGCTTCCGGGAAACGCTTCACCACCGCCTTCAGACTTTCCTCGTCCATGTGGTCGTAATGGTTGTGTGAGACGGTGACGATGTGCACAGGCGGCAGCTGGTCAACAGTGGTGGCGGGCGGAAAGAGGCGCGTCGGCCCCGCAAAGGACACCGGTGAGGCGCGCTTCGAGAAGACCGGGTCAAAGAGGATGTTGATGCCGTTGGCGAGGCACAGCAGCTGCGTGGCGTGGCCGATAAAGTAGACGCGGTCGGTGTGACTGTCGCTGGCGGTGCGGCGCCACTCCGCCACCGACGCACCCATGTCGCACGGTTTGTGCCACTCTTTCCCAAACGCCTTGTATCCGCCTTGCGGCTTGCTGTGGATGTGCGTCATCTCCTTGAGCAGCTGCTTGAGGTGATCCCAGTTCCATTTTGGAATGCTCTCAATGTGGCCGTAGTTCTTGAAGTGCTTGCCATTGCCGTACCGATTCGACCAATGCGTGCCGTCCTCTGCCTTCTTCAGCGGCTCAAACGGCGGCGACGACACTTCATTGGAGTAGGGCTCCGGCATTGATTTTTGTTTCTGCTCTCTTCGTCCTTCGCGGTGAGCTTCGTAGTTTCCTTCACTTATGAGGCGGTGATGAGGAGCGGAAGAAACGGGAGATGTGCGTTGAGGATCGAGCTACACGCAACTTGCGGGGGTACAGCAACGGGCTGGTATGATGCCGGAAAAAAGGAAAATAAAGAGTTGAGGAAAGACCGTAGGTATAGACGATGTGAAGAAAGAAAAATGAACTGGGAAAGGGGAAGACCGGTTTGTTGCAAAAAGAAAACGAGTTGTTACGTGTATAGGTGTGAGGTTGGCCACCGAGAGGTTGAAAGGACGAGCGAGGGGAAGGCGAAGCACGTTACCAGCGGTGAGAGGAGCGCTTCAAGTGTCTTAGCGGATGCCTAAGCCGTTTTTTTTTTCATTTTGTGCGGTGCAGGTTTGGTTCAGCAAAGAGGAGAACGTTGGATAGAGGTGAGAACGTGAATGGCATACAAGGGTCAAGAAGAGAGCGCGTGAGCTGCAGCCGGTGGTTGGCGCGTTTCTCACGACGTGCACCGGCTATCGCGTGTTCGCCGATCCGCTTCTTCAGCGGTGCGTCTCCCTTTCGTGCTGCATTTAAAACGCCAACGCGGCGGTGGCGATGCTCGCTGCTACAATCTACATAAGCGATGGTTTTTGGAGAGAGAGACTGCGCCGCAAGCCACAGCTGCACGCAGTGTTGCAGTGGTCTACGTTGATTCCAATTCTCTTCCTTGACGATTTTCTGCTCTCTGCTTTTCTTTCTTTTTCTTCAAAGAGCAACACGCTCCTACGTCTGCTACGAGCTCAGAAGTGAAACGCGGTTTGCGAGAGGGCCCACACTCGGAAGTCTTTGTCTTGAAGCAGCGCGTAAGAGAAAAGCACTACATTGCGGTGGAGAGGTGTCGAGAAGCAAAGAAAACGCAGGCGCCACTGGCGCCGCTGAGATCATGATGTTTGTGTGGGAGAGGGAACAACGCGATGGGAGGTACATGTATGGGTCACCGTCCGCACACGAAGGGGCAGGGGAAAAAAAAAAAAGCATGTAGGAATAGCACGTGAGGGGAAAAAGCAGCAAAACAAAAAAAAAGTGTTGTGACAGGATCAGATGGCGATCATCACGCTGCGGTGGACGCAGCAGCTGCGCGCGTGGCGTGGGTAGTGTGGCGGTAGAGAGACACGTGGCGAATTAAGAACTTTCTCCACCAACATTCCGAAGGCAGAAGTAAAAAAAAAAAGGTGAATCGAAGAACTCGTTAATAACAAGGGCTTCAACGAGTTCTCAGAAGTCAATGAAGTGGCCCATCGGGATCGCCTGGAAGCGGCTCTCCTCGATGGCGGCGGCGCGCAGCGCATCCGCCAAAACCTCTGGCGGCTCATCCAAGGGTTCATCGGCGAGCTCGAACGTGCCCCAGTGCACCGCCATCGCTTTCTGGATGTGCTGGTCCTGGAAGATCTGCACGGCGTGCTCGGGGTCGACGTGGGCACGTGCCATAAACCACCGCGGCGCATAGGCGCCGATGGGCAGACTGGCCATGTCCATCGGCCCAAACTGTGCGTAGATGCTGGTCGAGACATCCGCGTTGTAGGCGGTGTCCCCGGTGAAGAAGTACTTCTTGTACGCACTCCACGACTGCTGCGACGTCGCCACGTCCGACCCGCTGTAGGACAGAGGCTGCTGCTTGTCGCCCGCTGTGGTGGGAGTGGCGGTCGTAGTAGTCGGCGTAGTCGCTGCAGTGGACTCGTCGCGCTTCCAGCCAACGCACCACCCGCACCAGAGGACCTCGTTGTTGTCCGTCAGGCTGTGCTTTCCCCAGTGCTGCGCTGGTGTACAGCCGATGCGGACGCCGTGCAGCTCACACTCCTCGTACCAGTCCAGCGTCGTGATGGACGTCGAGGGAATGCCCCATTCGATCAAAAAGCGTTCCATCTTCAAGGGAAGTACGAAACGAGCTTCTGGAAAACGCTTCACCACCGCCTTCAGACTTTCCTCGTCCATGTGGTCGTAGTGGTTGTGTGAGACGGTGACGATGTGCACAGGCGGCAGCTGGTCGACGGTGGTGGCGGGCGGAAAGCGGCGCGTCGGCCCCGCAAAGGACACCGGCGAGGCACGCTTCGAGAAGATCGGGTCGAAGAGGATGTTGATGCCGTTGGCAAGGCACAGCAGCTGCGTGGCGTGGCCGATAAAGTAGACGCGGTCGGTGTGACTGTCGCTGGCGGTGCGGCGCCACTCCGCCACCGACGCACCCATGTCGCACGGTTTGTACCACACCTTTCCAAAGGCTTCGTAGCCGCCCTTTGGTTTGGCGTTGCCGCTGCACATCTTCCCCATCATCCACTTGAAGGCCTTCCAACCGCCCGGCGACGGCGGGGTGCCGGCGCCGTAGTTCTTGAAGTGCTTGCCGTCCTTGTCGCGGTTGGACCAGTGCGACCCGACCGCGGCCCGCTTCGCGGTCTCAAAGGCAGGCTTTTGCATCTCGCTCTCCGCCATGTAAGTGCAACGAAGCGGTTAAAGCGCAACTTTTTTTTTTTATCAAAAGGGGGAGAGGCGTCAGCCGGCGCTGGTTCGGGGCGGCAACGAGCAAAAATGGAGGTAAGACGGTGCGGAGGTTTCTGTGAAATGCCGCTCGCTGTGTTCGTGTGTTTCGTGGTGTTCTGATCCGACGTGGCTCGATGGGAAGAAGCGCTGCGGCGGAGTGAGAAGGAGGAGAGGAGGGCAAAGAGACGAGGTTGACGAAAAGCTAGCTACGCTTAAAAGAAGAAAAAAAGAGGCAATACAGCACGAGTGGTGCGTCAAGTCATTTTCGCGTGCGAATCAACAGGAGGCGGCTGAGCGCGAAGGCGATGCATGGGCCCATAACGCGTTCCCGCACCGCACCTTAATCGTGAAGCGCTCATGTTGTGCTTGTGGTACGTTGTTACTGTAATTCGTTATTCTCACGCGAGGGAGGAAAGAAAGGAAAAAAGGAGAGAAAGAGAGGTGCGCGAGCGTCAACAGCGGCCCGGTCTTGTGTGTGTGCCTCGAGCGACGGCAGTGTCCACGCCTCGACGCATAAACGCATGCACAGCCATCAGGAGGACTACAACTCGTGGTAGACGTCTTCCGCCATGGAGGACGGCAGGTGCACGGTCTTGTGTCCATTGTAGATGAAGTTGCGAGGCGGCTCGCAGCCCACCACCTCCGTCAGACTGTACGCCTGAATCGCCGACTCGAAGGCACCGACAAGGAAGAGAGCTCCAAACGCCGGGTAGGCAGCGGCACACGAGATGCCAGCCACCACATCGCCCCGATCGGCGTCCTCGGCGTCGTCGTCCTCGCTGCTCGCCCCGGCAGGCTGCTTCTGCTTCTCCTCCGCGGCCTGCGTGACGCCCTTGAACATGTCCGCCAGCTCCCTCGCACCAAACGCTCCCCCACCGTCACTGCGCGTGCGATCCGAGACGAAGGGCGTGAGGGTGAAGCGGCGCGCGCAGCGCAGCAGCAGCTCCGGCTCGTCGTACACGTGCCACTCCTTCACCAGCCCGTCGTCGAAGGAGCAGGAGACAAAGACGTCGGGGCTGCGCAGCACGCAGAGGTGGCGACCGAGGCCGCGGTGAGCCTGCTTGTTGTCGGTGAGCAGCCGCGGCACGTAGGACTCCGCTGCGTCGTGGTCTGCCTTGCGGGCCCACATGCAGACTTTGCCATCCGCACAGCTCGTGAGGAGGCGGTCTTGAGGCGCCAGCACACGAAGTGCAAAGCACGCCGTTCCTGGCGTCCGCAAAAAGGCTAAGGGGTAGTGCACCGGCACGACGCACGACAGCGGCACCCGCAGCTCGTTCTTCACCTCCCCGCCGTCGAAGATGACGGAGACGGTCGTGCGCGTCAGTCGCGCCGCCACGCCGCTCTCTGCGCCGCAGTCAACCAGCCGCACGGTGTTGCTCACCACGCCGACAGCGGCACCGTTGGTCAGCACACGGCCATACTTTGGCTTCCACCCACTCACTCTCTCCTCGGCAGATGCGGCCTGCTGCTGCTCGTGCTCTTGGGCCCGTTTCATCTCCGCCTGAACGAGCGGCGCGTCAAGGATCCAGACGTGGTGGTTGACCAGCCGCGCCGCGCGATACTCCACCACCTTCTCCGACTCCGCTGCTGAAGAAAAAGAAGGGGCAGCGCCGTCGGTGTCGGGCTGCGCGGCCGCCCAGCACTGCAGCGCACAGGGCAGCGGACTGCGCTGCGCCTCGTCCCAGCAAAAGGGGTGGCGCACGGCGTAGTGGGCCGGCGTGTGTTCTTCTTCGCTGCTGCTGACAGCGTCGGGGCCACGCCAGGGCAGCGCGTCGAGGGCCCAGACAAAGACGCCGCCCTCTGTCCCGCCAAAGAGGCGATTCGCCGCCACGTCGATGTCGAGGCAGTGTACAACGCGGTCGGCATCCCGCGCCGGCACGCGCCGCGTGGTGTCCTCGCGAGCAAACGGCGAAAGCGGCGACAGCATCGAGGCCATGTTGGTGCTGCAGACCAGCACGTGCTGCAGGGCGTATGTGCGCGCCACCACGTCCACACGCCACAACCGCACCACGCCGGCGTCGTCGCCGGTGAACACGTAGACGGCGACGGGCTCCGCCTCCTGCACGTGCTGCCCCCACCGCTGCTGCAGCCCCTCCATATTTGCTGTATCAGCCGTGAAGGTGGTGCCTTCCCACAGCTTCAGGGAGCGCACCGGGCATGGATGGGGGAGGCAGACAACGCCAGACGGGGAGGGGTGGAAGACGCTGAGGGCGACGGCGTTGTCGCCAGAGGAGGCGGCAGAGGCGCAGAGGACGCCGAGGTGGTCGAGAGCTGTCACCGGCTCCTCGCGGACATGGCGGTGGAGGAGGCGGCGGCCGACGCAGTTCACCGGTACCCGTGGCGGTGCTGCAGCCGCAGTCGGCGTTGCGGCTGTTGTTTGCATGAGCCGCACCTCGCGTCTCTGAGCCTCTGCCAGCCCCGGCAGTGCCTCCGCCCCGACCTCGGTGAGCAGCACGTGGAGGAGGTGGGGCGGCAGCAGCGGCATGAGAAACACCTGCCCATTGTCCGTGCCGAGCATGAAGTACTCCACCTGCGAGCACGCCTGCAGCACCGCTGCTTGCTGCGCCAGCGACGACACCACAGCCTTGTACCGCGCTTCCGCCTGCGCGTTCGACGTAGAGGCTGTCTTGTCTGAGCTTTGCACCCAGCTCGGCGGCACGACCCAGGTCAGCAGCTGTGCCGCCTCTTGAGCTCCCAAACCCGGCACAAGGGTGTAGGCGAGGCTAGCCACGAAGTTGTAGTCGCCCTCGTCGAGCGTGAGGCCCGCATTGCTGCTCGTCTGCTGCTGCCGAAAGGCTGGTGTGGCCACCGCGGCGGCATGGGGCGTAGCGGGGACGTCCAGCGTTGGAAAGAGCTTCCGCCGCGTCCACATGGCGGGTAGATGAGTCTAAGGAGGTGGTGGTATTTGTAATATGTGTGTGTGCTACTAGTGCTGCCGTTCTTCACACGACACAAAGAGATCGGTGCGCACACATAATGACGCGTGTGGGACGAAGGCAAGCGGGGGAGAAACAAGAAGAACTTAGTAAGGAGTAGTGTGCATGCAGCTGACATCTTCGTTTCCACATTTTTTAGCTTTACGCTGGCATCCGCATCGAACGGCTCACCGCACATGCGTCGACACCAAAGGCGGGGGATGTCGAGAAACAATAGTACCGCTACGGCGTCCGCTTCGACGCTATCACACATTCTCTCAACACCGTCTGGTTCATGCGAAAGACGGGCCTAAAAAAAAACCTTCTCTTCGCTGGCTTGCCTTGCCCGCATCTCTTCTAAAAGAGAAACACAAGTGCCAGTCTGACTGTGTGTGCGTGTTGTCTGCATGGTCGGTGTGCTATTTCAAACCCACACACACAGGGACCAAGACAGCAATCCCTATTCTTTTTTATTTATTTCTTTTTTTCTATAAACTGGCTGCTGATGCGTCGCCTTTGTTTTGCGACACCCACGAACACCAGGAAGGAAAAATGTGACTCGAGGTGTGCAGCAAGGAGGAACGCGGAGGAAAGGGACGAGATACCAAAGGACCGCCGCAGCGCGGACTCACCCGCATTGCACTGACTTCTCTTCCTCTTCTTTTTTTGCCGTTTCTCTGTTGACGTGGCAACACTAAAAGGCAAGGGGGAAACAAATAGGAGAAGAGAGAGAGAATCAAATCAAAACGTGCGCTGGAGTTGTCGGCGAGGCGGGCTTTGCTCTCTTTTCCCTTATGTGTGAGTGGGTGAGTGAGTGTGAGCGGGGCGCTTCGTTGGAGTGCCCGCTACTCCACTTACCCTCTCCTCGTGCTCCTCCTCACACCCGGAAAAAGGAGTGCACAACAGTCACCTGCACACGGACGGCTGTCCACGGGACTGTTGCATACAACAGCAACAACAATACATAAAAAAAATTGATGTGAATCACGACGAAGGCTTCGAGGGTGAGAGTGACGGAGGTGCTGGTGCCACAACTTAGAAAGAGAAAGAAAAAAAAGAGGAAGAGGGTCGCAGACGCACGCGGCCACACCCCGCCTCTCTTCCCCTCTGAACGACAACACGGGTGAGCCACAGTAAGAGCGCCGATGTCTCCCACAAGCCCACCGCTAAAACTTCGGGAAAAGAAAAAGAGGAGACGGAAACCGGCGGAAGAATCACGCAAAAAGGAGAAAAGAAAAGAAAAGAGGAGAAAGGGAAGAAGTGGGCCGACTTAAGGGCTTTCCACAGTAGTCAGTCCCCAGTCAACGCGTCATGGAAAAAATGAACGGTATATATATAATTTTTTTGGAGTGCTTTTCTTTTGAAGGGGAAGAGGGGACTCCGGTATATAGAATGAAGATTCCCCTCTCCGTGTTGCCTCGCCGCTTGTGGGCAATGAGCTGCACCGCCATCGCCCCGCGAGGAAAAAAAAAGGAGAAAACTTATGAACAAAGAACAGAGGCGGAGTATCACGAACGCATGAAAACGAAGAAGACAGGGGAAAGGCAGCGAAACACCACCGCCTTGTCACACAGACACAGCACGGCAAAATGGGGTTTGAATCCCCATCTACTGGAGAGCAAGCAAACGGGTCCCTCTGTGGTGGCGTCAGGTGCCCAATCAGCGCGAGCCGCCACGAAACTGCGGGTGGTTCACGGTGCCGTAGCCGCCGCCCTCCATGTTGTAACGCTGCGTTTGCATCCGCTGCCCCTGTGCGTTGCCCCTCTCATAGCTCTCCCCGCTGGTGCTGCCGGCGTTGGCCCAGTGCGGCGCCGGCCCGTCCATCGGGCTCGTTGGCGCGTACGCGTAGGGGGACAACGTAGCGTCCGGGACCCGATTTAGTGGGGAGGGTGTGTCCCACTGCTGGTGGGGCTGCAGCGGCGGCGCATTCATTCCTGGGCCGCTGTCGCCTCCCTCCGTCCACACTGCCTGCCCGCTGCCGGGGCACGACTTGGACATCATCTGCTGCTGGTAGTGCTGCTGCTGCTGCTGCTGCTGGGGGTGCGGTGGCGGTGGTGGGCGGTGCGCCGGTGCGAGAAAGGAGGCTGGCATGTTGTAGTACTCGCCAGGCTGCATCGCGGCGGCGGAGAGAGGACGACCACCGGCACTTCCCTTCGAGGGCGGTGGTGGGGCGGAGAAGATGGCGCCGGTGCGGTGCTGCGGTGGGACGTACGTGGGCAGCTGCGGCTCGTTGGCCGGCAGCGACGGCGACGGCGTCCCACGCGCGTCGAGCAGCGCGTCCATCTCATTGTACATGCCCGAGAGGGCCGGGCTGGAGACGTAGCTGTAGCGGTCCCCCGGCGACGTGCTGCGTGGGGGTGGGTAGTGGGCCTGCTCATAGGTGGACCTGCCACTACCCCCACCACGTCCGCCGGAGCGTGCATTGTACATCGCGCTCTCCACAGCGCTCAGCTGCCCTCGGCTAGCCCCGCCTCCGCCGTCACTGTAGGCCACGCCGCGCATGTTGTGGCTGTCGAGGTGGGAGTAGTAGACGGAGCTGGTGCCCGCCACGGCCGAAATACGACGCGGCGCCGCGCTGCTCTGGGAGAAGCCGACGGTGCTGACGTTCTGCGAGTCGTCGCCGTTGTCGGGCACCGCACCGTAGGAGCCTCCGTAAGAGGAGTGGCGCTGGTCGTGCGTGAAGGCGCCATGAGCAGCAGCTTGCGGGGACGAGAAGGCGTGACTGCGCTGCTGCTGGTCGAAGGTTGGGGCCTGGTAAGGGTAGGAGGCCTGCGCGCCGCCGCCACCGCCCTTCATGCCCTCCGTGGGGTACACCGCGCCTCTCCCTGACGGTGGCGGGTAGGCGGAGGAGGGCAGCGAGAGGGGCGGCGGTGGTGGCTGCGACGTGGGGCCGCCGGTGTCGCTGCTGCCACCGTATGGGATGCCTGGTCCTCCAACTCCACCTCCTGCTGCGTCGGGGTCGGTGCCCGGCATTGGTTCCTGGTAAGGGATGCCGTTGCGGTCCGTCACGAGGTGCGTCTGGTCCCCCAGCTCAATCGCTACCTCAGAGAAGAAGCCCGTCAGCGCCTCCCGCGCGCTGCGACGCCGTGGCTGCTGCTGATGCTGCTGCTGCTGTGGCTGATGCTGTGGCTGCTGATGGACCTGCGGCGGCGGCGGCACGCCGTACTGCGTCGGCGAGGTCGGCGAGAAGGACGGCGACGGGCTGTGAGGAAAGAGGGCCGCGGCGGCGTCGGCGTGTCCGCTCTGGCTTAGTGGGCTGACGAGCCGCGGTAGGGCCCTGCTGCTCAGCTGGTGGTGGTGGGCGTGATGGGGGTGCGGACCCGGACGCGTGGGCCCCGGCTGCGCTGATCGAGCAGGGTCGAAGGGCATCCCTGCCGTTGAAGCAGGTGGGCCGCCAGACGACGGCGCACCGGTTGGGGAGGTGAGGGTGGTGGACGGGGAGCGCAGGCTGGAGAGGCTCCCGGTGCGGGGCACGAGCACCGGCGACATGACGGTGCTGTGGTACGGGTCGTGTGTCACCGGCCGCAGCGAGCCGAGCGACCCATGCCGGCTCCTCCCTGCCCCGCCACGCCCGCCCGACACAACGCTGCTGACCGGTGGCGACTGCATCGGCGAGCGGAAGGAGAGACCGGGGGAGTGGTCGTGGCTTGGGTTGGCGCTGCGGCTCAACAGCGGCGTGTGTGTCGTTTCGCTGGGCGGGGACTGGGCAGAGCTTCGCGCCGCCTCAGGCAGCGGGTGGGCCGCCGTCGTGGGTGCCCCTCGGATCGTGCCGTGGGGGTCGATGAGCGCCTGCGGCCGCATCAGCATCCACGCCGTGGGCGGCGGAGGGTGTGCAGCGGCGGCGTTGCCTACCCGCGCGCTCTCCTCGGAGAGCTGCGTGGTGCCGTCGTGGCTGCTGGACCGGCTCGTGACGGCCGTGTTGCCGACGTTGCTCGGACTCTGCGAGAGGAGCAGCCACTGCTCGGCGCTGGGGTAGGCGTCTTCCGCGACGTGAAGGTTCACCATGTCGTCGTCCTCGGAGCCGAGGGTTGGATGTGTCGGCACACTCACGCTGTTGCGCTTGCGGGAGCCGCCCATGGAGAAGGCGGTCCGCATCGTAAGGTGGGTCGGGCTCGAGGCGGAGGCGGCCACGGCGTGCGAGATGGGCCCCGTGACGGAGCTCATCGGCGACGTTACACCGGTCGAGCCGGAGTGAGCGGCCCCACGCATTGGCGACGACATCTGTCCTCCCGTGGCGGGGCTGAACCACGACTGCTGTGGCGGGCTCAGCACCGGTGTCGAGTCAGCCGAGGTTAGCGCTGCTGCTGCCCCTGCACCGCCCATTGAACTTCCGCCAGCCAGTGTGGCCGACGCGGCGGTGGTGCTGCTGGCGCTGCGGAAAACCTGCGGCGGGAGGACAGGGACAGACGTGTAAGCGCCGATCCGCGTCCGCGCCGTCGCCGTCGCAGCCATCACCGGGCCACGGGCGGGCGGCGGCGGTGGCGGGGAGGGCTCGCGTTGGGCACCGACCTGCTGCGCCGTCAGCACCGGTCGCGACTGCACCGCGGAGCGCGGCACTGCGATGAAGCCGACGGACGGCGCTGATGCTGCTGCAGCCATCGTTGATGCGGCCCCGCCGGAATAAAGTGGAGAGTGGGTCGGGATGCTGGAGCGGTGGTGGCGCGCGGTGCTGCCGCTGCCCGGTGCATCATCATCAGCCGTCCCGTCGTCGCCGTGGACAGCTCTGCTGCTGTTGTTGTCGAGCGTCTCGGCCGTCTTGGCGTATGGGGCGGCGGTGTTGCCGGCCGTGAAGGGACCTTGCGCGCCAACCGAGGAGGACGACGAGGAGGAGTGGGGTTGCGTATCGGCTGCTGTTACTGCTGCTGCTGCTGCTGCTGGAGACGTCATGTTTGTCACCTTCGTTTGCCGCGGCGTTCGCGGAGCATCGCCCTCCACAACCCCGGCGTCGGAGTGGGACGCCGTCGCCACAGAAGACGACGAGGTGCTGGCTTGCCGCATTTCGAAACTCGCACACACACAGATGAGCTCACACGACCTGTTGCTGAAGGATTTGTGTGGGCTGTGTTCCGTGCGTGTGAGACAACGGGGCACGAAAGCCAGACTAAAAAAAAGAGAGAAAAAATGGAACAACGAAGGAGCCGAGGCGAGCCGCGAAGAGGCGCAGGACTGACGGCCGGACAACACACACGAATTCCAAGAGAAAAAAAACGGGGATGATCGATGGAGCACCAAAGAAAAAAAAAATAAGGAGAAAGTCGTAAAGTCAACCTTAATTTACACCCACCCGCACGCAAAAACAAACAAAAATGTGACCACGCACAGACGGCGACACTCACAGAGGAGCCGGAAGAAAAAAAAAAAAATTAGCCTGTCCTTGAGAGAGAAAGGGGGGAAAGACAAGACGGATGGGAAATGGCGTAAGGGGAAAACAAAGAAGAAAGGTATGTGGTGCACCTTTCCCTACCAAAGGTGCACGTTCAAAAGAAGAGAGAGAGAGAGAGAGAGGCACACACACACGCGCGCGTGAAGTACACTGTCGCGGCTGCGGTGAAGGAGATGAACACGGCGGCCGAGAGTCCCCAAGAGGAAAGAGGGTATAGAAAAAGGTCAAGGGAATTCTGCGTATTCGCCGTATCTGCCCTTCAAAAAAGGAAAGAGAAAAAAAAAACACAGAAAAATTTGGGAGAAGGGTGTAGCAAAACTGTCAAGAAACAAGAATAAACGACGAAAAAAAAAACCCGGACCACGAGAGAAGAGGAAAAGAGAGAGAGAAAGATGAGCGCACCGACACACACACACACACAATTTACAGCAACGACGGGAATATGTAAAGCAAAAAAAGAAAAAGATAAAAAGACACAGCACACGCAAACACACAACGCTTCACGCAGGAGAAGAAAAAAAAACCCAAGAAGACTAACGAAAGACAAAACTAAAAAAAAAAAGAGGAAAGAAGTAAAACAAAACGATGTATTTAGGCACTACGAAGCTGACTGTTCCTCGTGTGTTAACCCTTAAAAAAAAAAAGAGGTGCAGGGGACAGTATAGCGAAAAGAGAGTGAAGACAAGAAGAAGGGAATAAACGGGGATAAACAAAATATTCACGTAATTAAAGGCGTATGCCCCTTGCCTGCAACTGAATCGCCGAGAATTCAAATCACTTCCCTTTTTTTAAATTTTCTATCGATTTGCGGATCTTTACCTCTACTCTGTGTGTTTGTGTTTGTGATCTATTTCGGTCTTTGTATCGTGAAGTGTGCTTGAATGCGGGGGAGAAAGACGCTAGACCTTTACACCACAAACGCAAGAGAAGAACAGCTAGACTGGAGAGAAAAAAAAAAATAAACGGAAGCCACAAAACAAAAGTAAAACAACAAAAGAGAGAGAGAAGCGAAAGTGATTAAGGGCAGAGACACGTCTGCTCGCTAGATCAGCGAATGCAGTCGACGCCTTTTTAGGCAACGCGAAAAAAAAAAAAGATTAAGTCAAACTAGAGGATTTAACGGAGCAAGAAAAAAGGAAAATTACAGTAGATAAGGAACAGAGGAGTGAGCAATATAGCGTTGAAGCTTCTCCGAGACAGCTGGCGGCACTGTGTGTCAAGAAATTGTACCTCAAGAAATATCGGAAAAAGGAAACAGAACGTTTTTTTTTCTTCTACCGAAGCGACTGGGGAACACCCACGTGACTTCCCCACGTACACCTTCACTGGATCAAAGAGGGAAGAAAAAAAGAAAGAGGAAGAAGAAGAGGAGCAACCTGACGATGTGCAATGAGAAAAAAAAAAGCTACGAAATCAATTTAAACAAAAGACGCTGTGAAGAGAGAAATGACAACGTTGAGTTCAATATCGACCTCCGCACCAGCTGTTAAATTAAGAAAAAAAAAAAAACAAGACAGTGAGGCAGAGGGCAGCTTCGGTGTCTGCGAGTGTGTGGATGTGCACTCACCAGCGCACGATTCCACACTTAGAGAGATGGGAGGACAGCAAAAAAGGGAAAAAAAACACTAAGAGATGATCGTGGTCTAACAAAGAGAGAAGTAGATCAAAACAAAATAAATGGGCCACCCAGCAGAGAAAAAGAAAAAGAAAAATGGGTATATTAATAAAGAAAAAAACGATGCAACGGTTCTATGTGATGAGAAGACTGAGTTGTTCTTCTTAAGCGAGGCCTTTATTCTGATTTTGCCGAGCACCAAAGAAAAACGCGTCGGTGCGCAAAGCACCAAGACAGCAAAAAGAAAAAGAAGATCAGATTTGAAATAGAATAAAAGAAAAAAGAAAATGTGACGAGAAGGAGAAAATAAAAAAAAAAGCAAGTCCGCTACGTCAGGCAATCAGGTTGCGACCGCACACACGCTGCTGGAGTCGGAGAGAAGAAAGAGAGAGAGAAGGAGGAAATAAGTGGAGCCAGCGGCTAAGGAGGCAGGAGGGAAGACAGTCACAAAGAAACAAACAGCCGGCAATCTACACTCACTCACTCACAGAAAGATAAATGTCTCTAAGAGGCCGTAGCGCTTAAGAGGGAAAAAGGACGCCGCGGGGAATCGCACCCGTTTTCCGCTTTAAATAACGAAGAGTAAGAGAGAGGAAAAAAAAAGCAAAAGGGAAAATAGTTTTGATTGATTTGGCCCGCGTAGTCGCTCTCCCTCCGTGCGTGTGACGTCGACGTAAACCTCAGGTGGGGAGGAACTGAAAACGGCAGTGCTCGCGAACAAAAGACAGAAAAAGGCAGCGTAAAACAAAGCAACCCAACAAAGATGTCGTGAGGAGGAAGGAGAACAAGAATAACAAAGTCAAAAGAAGGAGGCACACGTTGAAGAATATTTGATAAAAGACTAGCGCAGCTTCTCGCTCACACACAAGTAGTCGTGCAAGACTGTCTTGACAACTGGCGATATCCGTCTTGTTGCAGACCAGCCTCTGTGGCGACAGGAGGGAGGGGTGAAGGGAAAGGGGGAGGAGAAAAGAAAACAAGGGAGCGGGGAGGAGAAAGGGAAATAGAAAATTGGCTCGCCGATGTGCGGACGCCGTACACCACCGCCTCTAATGTTTTTTTTTTTTCTCTTCTTCTCTTTGAAACGAAGAAGGCTGCGTGCGTACGTGTGTGTATAAGTCTCGTACTAAACCTCGAGAAAAAAACACACACAAAAAAAAAGAGCAAGACGGGACAAAATATCTGTGAGAGAGGGGGAAAACGGAAAGAAAAGTGAGAAACAAAAAGGCGTAAGAAGGACGGAAAAGGCCACGGAAAGAGAGAAAGCCCTATGACAAAGAAGAAGACACAGTGGTGAAAAGGTATTTGTTGATGGCAACTAGCTCAACAGGGAGAGGTGACAGAGAGCGGAGAAGCACACGGAGCCAAGTAGATCGCAAAGAAAAAAAAAGGTTGAAAGTCAAGTTAACGATTAACAAAGGAGAAACGGAGAAGTATGGTAGGGGGAAACCGCGGACTGCGATGGAGTCACAGGCACGTCAGCACACACCTATTGCGCTGGGCGAAGAAACAAAGAGAGAAGGAGGCCCTACCCCGGAACACTTAAGCGCAAAAAAAAAAACGGAACTTGGGTCGCCCACAAACACACGCACACACGCACACGCAGAGTTCACGAGACAAGACTTTCTACCACGGCCTAGCTGCAACTCTGTTCGTGAGCGAGTGGGTGACTGCGTGATGTAAGAGAGAGGGAAATATAAAAAGAAGAAAACGGTAGACAGAGAGGGCGGAACGTCACGAGGCGGTAGTATTTCGGATTTTAACTTGAATGAAACTCGGAAGGAGAGAAAGAGAGGGACGGAGATTGGCAAAGTGTGCGTTACACCAACAACGATTACGTCTCGTTCTCGTTCAAACAAACGTGTGACGAAAGGTTATGCTCAGTAGGATCAAGTCGGAAATCGAAGAACACACGAGAAATAGAAAATAAAAAAGCGCGCAAGAAGTAGAGCAAAAAAAAAGCCGACGCAAGGCACAGGCAACGACACAAACGAATAAAAGGGTGTCTAACGACGTGAGAAGAGATGTGAGAGAGCGAAGAAGAAACAAAAACAAGATAAGATAAAACGCACAATATGAAGTAAGCAAAGAAACTGTATTGTGTTGAACAACGACTACAACATAAAACAATGACGAATTTATGTTTACCCCCTACGCACGCCTGCAAACATGCACTCGCACACTATTTTTTTTTTTTTGAGAAGAGATGCACAGACAAGGAGATGGTGAGAGAGAAGGCCAAACCAACACGGGTTTCGTCCCTGCCGAGAAAGAAAATAGGTATAGATGGGAAGAACACAATGCGAAAAGAGCGGGGTGAGAAGGCTACCCGAACAGGGCCAATAATTATCACCAAAGAAAAAACACTTATTAAAGGAGCACGCGAACAATTGGAGAAAATGAAAAAAAAAAGACAAAAAGACCCAGAAAGAAGGAGAGAAGAGTCACGCAATCACGCGGAGAAAGTTCACAGAGAGAGGGGGAAAACACAAGAGAAAATGTGGCGTAAGAATAAGAGTAATTTGATCTCGACAGAGCCGAAAAACGGAGAGAACGAAAAAATAAGAAAGGCTGGTAAGCGCTAAAGTCGTGAAAAGAAAAAAGGCCGCAGGCAGGGACGGAGAACGAACACGTGGAAAGGCTGCCTTAAAAGAAAAAAAAAAGCGTAGACTAGAAACGAAAGAACGAAGGCGACGACGACACCGAATCACAAAACGTGCACTGAGAGAGAAACAACACACACACGCACAAACACGCACACGCCCGCAAAGAAGAATTGAACAATAGTGTAGGATGAGGAGAAAGAAGGTACAAAAAAAAAAAACCGCTGCTCGAGAGTGATGTGCAGCTGAGTACTACCAAAAGGAGAGTTAAAGATAAGAGCAACAACAAACAAAAAAAGAATACAGGGCACAACTGGCTGCGGGGACAGCGAGTGGATAGAACGAGAATGATAACAGTGCAAGTACAGAGAGAAGGAAGAAGGAGGGGTGATGACCCGCCAACACCACAACGTAGAAGGAAAAAGAAAAAAAAAAGAAATATATATTTGCAACCACAACAAGGAAAGAAGCTGAACCCCCGCCGCAACTACGACAGAGACGGTCAGTCAACAAGAGAGCGACGCAGTAGAAAAAAAAACCAGTAGAGGATGTGGTGTGTACGTGTCTGTGAGGCGAGTAGATGAGTAGAGAAGGTATCGATGGTAGACGTTGAGTTCCTTGTTTGCCGCTGCACTCTTTTTGCTACCTTCGACGCACAGAGGCTTGATTGAAGAGAGTTTTCTTTATTTGGCAAGCTATAGTGGAGAACGCACAAAGCCGAAAAATAGGGAAAAACAAAACAAAAAAAAATGCCAAGGGACCTGATGTTCCCAACACTCTTTTTTTTTCTTTTGTCTGTCGCAACACGCCGCTTTCCTTGTCTCTTCGCCTTCTCGCGCTTAATCTACTAGGCTGGAAAGGGAGGAGAGACCGCGTGCCACTGAGTTGCCAAAGAGAAAAACAATACACGCAAACAAAACAAAACAAAGAGAGAACGAAGGAAGAAGTCAAGAAAGTCAAGAAAGTCGGCCAGGCAGATGACTCTACGGAAGAGAAAGCAAAATAAAACAAAAAAGATACACGCACACGCAGAAGTAGCTATATAGACGCACACAAAAAGAAAAAAAAAGGTATAGGAGACACGTGAAGCAGCGAGCTGTGTTGATGTGTGCGTTTTGCAGTAGGAGAAGGTGGCAACCAGCGTCAAGGGTGCATCGTGTATGACAGCGAGTAAGTCGCAGAGGTAAGAAAGGGAGGAGAGAGTGAGAGGTAGTGCAGAGAAGGAGGGAAGATGAGTGAGCATCTCAGTGACTGGGTGCAACAGCGGGCAGCTCTGCGAACACATTGCATTCTCTAAAAAGGATGATGCACTTGATGGCTGCGACATCTAACGTCGCCGTGCGTGTGTTCGCATCAAGGCACACCGCACCTTTCCACGTAAACGGCTGACGAAGACCAACTTCTTTTTTTTCCCCCTTACTCTTTTCGAAATTTTTGCCTTATGAACTGCAAGAAGTGAAGTATTTAAGAGAGAAACAGTTCAGAAAAAATGTTTTGGAGGGTTCGTGTCGACCAAATTGTCAACGTGAACGAGAAAAAAAAAAAGAAAAAGGAAGCAAGGAATGGAACCCGTTGCTCAGCATGAACTTCCCTCGTTCAATTTAGTGTTTCTCTTGTCGTCTTGTCGGCTGCGTATTAGTCACAGCAGTTGTATGCGGTTGTGTGAGAAGAAGTTGCCCCGACACCCGCGCTCGCCATCTTTTCTCCTTTCACCGCTGCCGGTCCTCTATTACCTCTTCCTTCACTCATCCGGTGCCGACTGAAGGTGCGGCGTGAACAAGAGGAAGGGCAAGAGAGAAGCAGCCAAGAAGAGAGGAAGGTGAACGGGGCAACGTCACACCGTTCACAAGGGGGGAAAAAACAAAGATACGGAGAAGCCAGGGAGGAGATAAAAAAAGGGGGAAAAAAAGTAGTGCTGAGGCGTGACGGAAGAGGCAGCGGCGGACGCATAAACACTCACAGGCCTTTTCCCCCTCCGCATATAGAGCGAGAGGGGGAAAAGATTGTAGCGTGCAGACTTCGTGCGGCTGGAATAGCATGGAAAAGAGAAGAATGGAGTAGAAACAGATAGCAAGAAAGAAAAAACAAAAAGCAAAGGAAGATGCAGGCCACTCTGTCGTCGCATGGAAGGCAGAGGGACGGTAGACAGGGAGGGAAAAACCCATCCTCGTTCCCCCTCTACGCATCACTTAACAAGAAGGAATAGTAGAAGACAAGAATACGAAAAAAAAAATACCCGAAAAGCCTCGTCTTGTTCCATAGCAGAAACAACGTAGTAGCTGAGATAGTGGGGGAGGCAAGATGGAAGAGAAGAGAGGTAGAAAAGGCGGCGGTGTTGACTCCTAGCACGCAACACCCAATGCACAAAAGCGCAGTGCGGCGCCACGTGCCATCCGCCGAGGAGGAGGTAAAGCATGCGTAAGAACTAACATAATAATAATGATAAGACACGAACGAGACGTGCGGCGCATATCCCTTTCCCCTCCTCCCTCCTCTACCAAAGAAAAAAAAAAAAGAAACACCAAAAAAGGGCGAAAGAGAAGTGTTCTGATGAGTGTTACTGCTTTTCGGCTTTTTTTTTTTTCGTCTCTTCTTTTGATTCTTTTTTTCGGGCCTCATTTCTTCGCGCTATCATTTTTTTCTTCTATTAGCTTCGCTGTGTTGTGTCGTCCTCTTCTCTCTCCCCCTCTCAATTCTACTGACCATGTCGATGGGGGAAGCGACGCATGCGACCACACACACAAACACACACACACGCACACACACACACGTGTGTAGATAGAAAGAAATATAAAAAGAAAAGTAAAAGATCACCCAGGCGCACAAAAATTACGTTACGAGACGGAGAAACCGGGAGTCAACGTGTGCTCACCGTTGCTGCGTGCTTCGTCTGTGCCGGGCACACATACGCACTCACAGACCCACTCACGCACCGTTGTAGCTAAAAAAAAAGGACATTCGGGACGAGTGCTATGAGAGGGTCATCGCAGTGAGAGGAAAAAGAAGAGAATAGAAAGATAGAACTTTTATACTCGAAGGAAAAGCTTTCTAAAGCCTTCACTGAACGACAGCGGCGAGAATTGAGAAAAAAAAAAAGCGGCAGAACGCCACAACGATTCCCCTTTTCTCATCGTCTTCAATTGACTCTGCGGAGCCACACGAGAGGGCCAAACGGCAGAACAAATGTAGGTGAAAGAGAGAGAGAAGGGACGTCACTCACTGAAAAGTTCGTCGAAGATAAAATAGAATTTTTTTTCATTGGTCATCAGGAAATCAACAAAGACGAGAGAAGACATGATGGACACCACCGCCGCGACGGAAAACGGATCGAGCAAGTCGATGCCCTTTTCTCTTCTGCGGCCTTCCACAAGCACTCCGAAAGGCCACGTCATACTTCGTGCAGCGCTCTCTCTCACTCCTTGTCTGAACACCATGACGTGCACCGGCTCCTTTATCGTTGGTCCCTTGTCTAGGAAGAGAACAAGGAAAAAAAAACGAAGTGGCGACGGCCTTTTTTCTGGCGCTGTGCACTCTACCCTTTAGTGTTCTTTCTGTCGCGCAAGAGGGTCAACGAAAAAAGCGGGCACCAAAGCAACGAAAAAACGCTAGCGCTCGCGCGCGTATATGCCGGCGTGTACAGGCACAGAGCAAAAAAAAAAAAACAGAAAAGTAAGAGAGTTTATATTTAAAAAAATGAAGCTGGACATCGTGTGACCGCTTCGCGTTATCAAAGTTCTTTAAGAGAAATCTTAAACAAAAAAAAAACTGTGTGTGTGTGTGCGTGTGCGTGCGTATTATGCGCGCTGAAGTGCTCATGTGGCCGTCACGGGTGTCCGCCCACGATTTTTTATTTTTAGCAAAAGAGGCGCTGTAGGAGAATGATACGGCAGAAAAATTTCCCCGTTGGAACACACGTTGTCAGGAGAGAGGGAAATTAAGAGGTGAACCACCACTAATGAGAAGGAAAACGTTCGCGTCCGAGAGAAACCGCGCTACTACGCACCGGGAGAAGGAAAAAAAAATAAGAGGTGCTGCGCAGATGAACGAATAGTAGAACACATAAAACAGGTAGTGGGTAGTGTGGAGAGAGGAGATGAGATCGGTGACGCGCGCGCGCAAAGGAGAGAAGTAAAAAAAGAAAGCGTTTTTTTTTTCTGACACCGCGTCCACACAGAGCCAGCGCACACGTCTGATGGCAGAAAGCTATCTCGACTCGAGTAAAGTGGGAGTACACAGGTTGCTCCACAACAGTCTCACGTTCATGAGACCGAATCGAGAACAAACGAAAAGAAAAGGTGGAAAAGGCCCTTTTTTTGTCCCCAGAAGCAAAAAGCAGTGACGCGGCGGTGTCGTCGCCCATGTGCGCTCGTCTGCCTCACTACACAGAACACAGAGGAGGACGCAACGCACCACCGTCGTCGAGTGACACGAAATGGAAGAGGAGGAGACAGGCGGTGCCTGGGAAAGAAAGAAAAATTGCTTCTGGTGGCGGAGTAGAAAAAAAGTCGCCCACGTGGTGTAAGAGAAAAAAAGGAAAGAAAAAAGAACGGCGTTACACGTGTCACTCGTGACACGAGCGGAAAAAACTGAAAAAAGATGGAAGACGCAAAACGATTGCATAAAATCTTTGTTATAGTTTATAGAAAAAAAAAGAATAGTAGTAGAACAAGGGGCCAAGGCGGAGTAGAAAAAAAAAGACAGGAAAGAGAAAGAGGGGGCGTACGACGAGTGTGTCCACCTCCCCGTTATCAATGCACTACCGGCTTTCACTCGTGCGATCCGCAAAGGCACACATACACGTTAGAGGCGTACGCGTGGCATCGGGCAGATACTTCTCCCTCTCGAAGGTCAGACACTGTGTGAGGGAGAGCGAGAAAGCGAGTGCCATGATAAAAGCTGGCAGCTTCTAGAAGGAAAAGGAAAAGAAAAGAAAAAAAATATCTTTTTGCGAAGCTGAAGTGGCAAAAGAAAGATTCTTTTTTATTTCTCTCTTTTCCTTTCTACTGTTGTTGGAGGTAAGGGGGTGGAGAGCATTCATGTCGCAGTGGCGGCAGTGGTGAGCGAGACTCATCTGCCCGATAAGCTGCCCTCTTCGTCGAAAAAAAAAAAACCAGAAAAAATAAAAAGACGTACGAAGAAAAGAAAAAAACGAGAAAACGTTCCAAACAAAACAACCAAAAGAAAGTGCGTGGGTTGAGAAAGAAGTCAAAGAGAGATAAGGCAATAAAAAAAAAACTTTTATGGCTCGTCTTACTGGCTGAGCATCTGCGTGTGCAGCACGTCGATTTCGCCGTAGCTGGTGTGGTCCGACGGGACGTGAAGGTATTGCTCCTTCTCGTAGATGTAGAGCAGGTTGTCGTAGAACTTCGAGTACGGGTTGCCGCTGTTGCCGCCCGGGAGCTGGAAGTACATGTGGTGCGTCGAGTTCCACAGGTCGTAGAGCTGGCGCATGCTCGCCGCCTGCGTCGACTGCATATTGCCGTTGATGGAGTTGGCCGAGACGTCGACAGAGCTCTGGTCGCCGCCCTTGTTAATCTCGCGCTGGAAAATGGGGTGGACGAACTTCGTGGACAGCATCTCGTGCAGGCCGTGCATGCGGTTGAGGTCCTTGCCCCACTCCTCCTTGTAGCCCGTACCGGCGTCGTTGGCCTGTGCCTTGAACATCGCCACGGCGAAGTCCATGCAGGGCTGTGTGCTTGTCCAGTCTTGCATGTAGTCGGCGCACTCGGCCGTCATGCGCGCTGACGGCGTCGTCAGCATGCGGATCATGTAGCGCCGCGACGGCGACCACCGCGTCGACCCGGTCGCCTTGAGCACGTCGCGCGGCAGGATGGCCATGCGCTGCAGCCACCGCCAGAAGAACGATGTCTCGACGCTGCCGATGGTGGCCATCGAGTTCCAGGCAAGCAGGCGGGTGGCCCAGGTGGTGGCGAGGCTGTCGTCTGCGATGGCGGCCGTGAAGGCGGCGCTGGCGACGATGGGGCGGTACTCGTTCACCCAGATGTTGCTCTGCTTGTCGAGCTGGATGTCCATGTGGAGCTGCTGCGTCGAGTACGCGGCGCTGTTCGCGGCGAGGAGGCTCTGGATGCGGCCGCCGCGGTAGGGCCAGGCGAAGTCAGCGCCGAGGAAGTAGGGGTAGCCAGCAGGGGTGATCTTCTGGTTCGCGCACGAGATGGCAGCCGCCGTCCCGTCGTACGGGATGCTGACGTGCGGGACGTACGAACGGGGCACGCTCGTGAAGGGCATGTCCGCCTCGACAGGGACGTAGGTCGACCAGGTCGACGTCTGCAGACGGCGCCTGATGAGGGGCATGAGGGCGGTGAGGTCGAGGCTGGAGGCGCTGACGGTGACACCGCTGGCGGCCATGGACTGCATCACGCTGGCGAGGCTGCACGCCGCCGTGTCGTCGACCGGGGTGCCGCTGGCAGTCATCAGGATGCGGCACAGCAGGTCCGGCGCGTCGAGGGCGAGGGTCGGGAAGAGACCGGTGTGGCCGGGGTTGCGCAGGGGGTGCTTGCCGGTCACCACGTAGGCGAGGTTGCCGTTGACGTCCGCGATGGGGATGGAGAAGCCCGGCGCACTCAGCTTCTGGAGACTCGTCATCAGCTTCTCCGCTGTGTTGACTGCTGGGTCGGACATGCTCATGAGGGCCCCGATGGACTCGTTGTCGTCGTGGCGCAGCGGGACGGCGAACATGGCGACCTTCAGCAGCGACGGCATGCCAAGCATCTCCGACACGATCGGGCCGAGGATCGAATCCTGCACGTTCAGCACGATGTCCTTCTTGCCCTTCACCTGGATGCGCTCGAGGCGGTCGACAAAGACGCGCTGCTTGCCGCCGTACATGTAGGTCCCCTCCGGCAGCCCGGAGAGCGTCGTCGGCGGGAAGACGAAGAGGTCCTGCAGGTCCGTCATGCTCATCGTGATGCCCCATGCGAGGTAGGTCGTCCGCGCAATGTGCGCGCCGGGCAGACCAATCAGGCCGACGCCCGCCGTGTCGAAGGGGATGCCGTCGTCTGTTGGGAAGCTGAGGTGGACGTAGTACCAGACGGAGGGCTGGTTGATGGTGAGGTGGGGGTCCGAGGCGGCCATCGGGTTGCCCGAGGCGTCGCGGGCGGCCCACGCGTTACTGGCCTGGATGAAGCGGTACGCAAAGACGGTGCGCTCCGCCATGTCGCGGAAGTACGACCGCATCGACCCCTCGTCGCCGCCGAGGTAGAAGGTGGCGAGGCTCGGCGCGGCGAGGCTCCGGCTGGCGCTGGTGGCGGAGGCCTGCAGCTGGGTGCGCAGCACTGCCATGATGTAGTCGTACGTGGCACGCTCCGCCGCGATGTTGTAGCCCTCCGCCTGCTGGCTGCTGGTGAGGAAGGCCGTCTGCGCCGCCGTGATCTCCGCCGCGGTGAGGGTGCTGCCGTCGGGGTTCCACAGCGGCTCCACCAGGTTCAGCATCTGCGCCTGGTCGAGCACCGTGTTCGGCTGGCTGGAGAAGTCGGGGTACATTTCGGAGGTCTCGTCGTAGGTGCGGTTCGTGCCGGCCCAGATGGAGAAGCGCGAGCCCTCGACGTCGATGTTGGAGCTCATCTGCCACTGGAAGAGGCGGGCGGTGAGGCAGAGGTCGACGGCGCTGAAGGGGTCGGGCTGGTGGAAGTAGAGGGGCCGCGTGCTCATGAAGAAGAACTCCACCGGCCGCTTCGAGACGTGCTTCATGTACAGGTTCGCGCCATCGGCGAAGGCCTGGAAGTGGTCGAGTTCCTTGCTGTTCGTTGCGTTGCAAATCGCGTAGGCCGCAGCCCGGAGGTTCAGCGTGCGGATCGACTTGTCGGTGCTGACGCCGTCCTGGCCGACGAGCCGCGACAGCTCGCCCTTGCCCACCACGCGGTGGAACTCCAGCTGGAAGAGGCGGTCCTGCGCCTCTGCGAAGCCCTGGCCAACGAAGGCGTCGCGCCGGCTGCTCGCCTTGATGTGGGTGAGGCCGTTCGTGTCGCGCACAATCGTGATGGGGCCCGACAGACCGTCGATCTTGGTGTAGCTCTTGTCAAGCGGCGGGATCTGCTGGCTGAGGCTGTACATGGTGAAGCCGAGGATGCACATGGCGAGCAGCACGAGGAAGACGATGAAGGGAAATACGCCGAGCATACACACCCGCAGCGCACCGCGGCAGCGCGTCGTGCCGTAGCAGCACATGCCGTAGTTCGCCAGCCCCATCGCGCAGAGCGAGATGAAGATCAAGATGAAGATGACGAGCACGAAGCAGATGCAGCCGAGCACCACCGGCGCGACGCCGAAGGCGAAGAGAAAAGGGAAGTGCTTGAAGCTCTTGCCGGAGAGAGAGGCGAGGCAGCAGGCACCGGCGGCGATGCTGATGATCGACGTGATGAGAATGGCGAAGAGCAGGAAGACGGCAATGACGTTGCATGCGCGGTCGCACGCCGTGGCGTCGGCCTCGCCAGCCAGCATCTGACGCATGCCTTTCGACATCGGGCTCGACTCCTCGCCGTCGTACATGTAGCCAGCGCTGCCCACCACTGGCTCGTTCGACTCGCCCTTTTCATTCGAGTCCGACTTCTCCGACTTTTCCATCTTTTCCGACTTCTCAGCCTTCTCTGGCTCCTCTGCTTTCTCCGCCTTCTCCCGGCGAGATTCCTCGACGTGACTCATTCTTGTGCCCTGCATTCCGCTGTATCTCCTGTTCTGCTTGTGTGCTTGTGTGTGCCGCAAGGAAAGGGCGTGTAGAGGGGTAGAAAATATAATAAAAGAACAACGACTCTGCGGACGTGTGTAGCTCTGCTTAATGCTTTGTCTTTTTCTTTAATGAGCTTTTTTCCTTTATTTTTCTTCGGTGTCCTCTCAATCGAATCTTGTAGATGAGAGAAAGAAAGGGAAAAATTAGCACAAAAGACACGTGGCAACGCCGATGGTGTGCTTCTGTGTGTGTTTGCGCGTTCGTCTCTTAGAAAAATCGTGCCAGTAGTCGTTCACGAAAAAAAAAAAATGAGATGAGAGTCGGAAAGTAAAACGTTTTCAGGGATCAAGAGGAGAGTCAAACACGCAAAGCAGCAAAGTGGGGGAAAAAAAATAAACGTGGCCAGTGAAAGGAATAGTTCAGTGGGAGGGAAACAGAAAAAAAAAAAGACTTTGCGTTGGAAAACAAATTTAAGACGTTGGCAGCGTCAACTTACACAAACAAAAGATACGTTATCAGGAGGCAGTAAAAGAGAGAGCTCTAGTTTAGATAGGATCCACTCAGTGCGAGTGTACGTACGCTGTCTTTTTTTTTTAGTTACCGCGTTTCTTCTTTATTTTCTTTTTCTTTTTTGATTCGGATTTTCTTGATTGCAGCTGTCACCTGTCTTGGCGTTTTATTAGTGCCTTAGGGTACTGATGCGGGTACTTAGAAAGCGCAAAAGACACACGTGTTTGGGTGTGCGCTTGTGTAGCTGCGTGGATAAGCTCAATGGTGAAGGAGAAAAAAAAAAAGGTTCTGCTGGCTGCGGGGGAAAAAGCAAAGATAGCACAGCGAAGAACACGTAGAGGTTTAAAAAAAAAAGAAAAAACGTTGTCAGTTCAGGGAGTACGCCGACGCAGAGGTGAGAGCTCTTTGAGGGTTCGCGTTTTTTTTTTGTGTGTGTTAGGTTGCGGATTAGTCTTCAATTTATTTTCCTGTTAGTTATAGGTTGGCTACGTTGATGATGGAAAAGTGAAGCGGAAAAGAATGTGAGTGCGATGGAGTGGTTGAACCAGAACGTTTGTCAATAAACGAAAAAGTCAACAGATCCGCAGAAAAAGAGAGGTGAGAAGGTTAGAGTGGACGGAGGTACAACAAAAAAGAAAGAAAAGATGGGAAACTAATGCCGTCAGTGTCAGCAAGGATCAGGCCCGCGTGAGCGTAGACGTTCAAAAGCCGCTCTGCGGACAAAAATAATTCGAAGCCGCCAAAAACTCACATCGTATAAAATAGTTTTTTTTTTTCATTTGTTTCCATTTTCTTGTCTCCTTTGAGAACGCAGTGCACGTCGCACCGCAGACCAAAATTAAGTAAATATACAAAGTTCATTTGAAGAGCAAAGCCGGGAAGCAGGCAGGAGTGGAATAGTCGGCGGACAAACACAGACACGCTCGCCTCTCATCTCCGCGCTTTCCTCCTCCAGTCACGAAGGCTTCTCTGCTTCCAGCCGCCCACCCGAACGATCGCGCTTCACCCCCGCCGCCGCCGTCGCCGTGCTTCCGTGCCGCACCCGTCGCAGCAGGGCCCGCACGTACTCACTCAGCAACACCATCCGCTGGCAGCACTGCACCTTGGCGACGGCGTCGAGACGCACCATCGCCTCGAGCTCCTTGACCCGCTCCTCCGCGCGATCAAGGCGGCGCGGCACCTCCTCGGGCGACAGCAGCAGGGAGAGATCAGTGGGCAGTGACGCAGCCCCGGCTGGCTGTGGTTGCTGCGCCGCCGCCTCGCTCACACTGCGTGGTGCCGGTGCCAGCGTGGGCGGGGTGCGACTAACAAGCGCGACATACTCGCTAAGCGTCACCAGCTCCCGCATGTGCTGCCGCAGCAGGTGCTCGTAGCGGCGCGTCTGCAGCGCCTCCATCTGCAGCCGCATCGGCAGCTCCGCGCACCGCACCTGCACGTACCGCATCAACTCCGACGCCGCTGCGTCACGTGCTGGGTGTGTGTCAGGGGCGAGGGGAGACATCACCGCCGTCCAGTCCGCCGGCGTCAGGAGAGAGAGCGACGTGGACGGCAACGAAGCGGCGGGCGAGGCGGGGCAGGCGAACTGCCGGCGCAAGTCCTCCTCCACCATGTCCAACACACTCGACGCGGTGCGCGACATCTGCAATCTTCTTCGTTGTTCTAAAAGTGTAAACAAATTATACGCTCCTTGTCCCTCCTGAGACTGTTGCGAGCGAGTCTGCAAGCGCTACGCCAAACGGCTTTCTGCTCTTTGCTTTGTTTTTTTTTTCTTTCTGAGGCAGCGAACGGCACTCTCGGACGTCTACACCGCTACAGCAGAACGTCTACACCACCAAACAAAAACAGAATTCCGGAGGAAAAGGGGTAAGAAGAAGAGAGAGATAAGATAGTTGCGCTGAGCAGGAGGAAGGCGAGGCTAATCAGCTCATTAGACATTCGAGAACGAGTGCGTCCCAAATGAGGATGCCACGATAAGCCGCCTGAGTTGCAACAGAGAAAGCAGGCATGGCTCGCACGCCATCTTTCACGCCGCAGGTGCGACGCACGACGTTCAGCGAATATAACTGGAGCAGAGAGCACACAGGAAACGGCGTTCTTCGGGTATGTTGGCGATCCCGAGCCACAACTCAAAAGCCAGCTAAACGGCGCGCCTTTCTTTTTTTTCCAAGCTATCGTATTCCTTCGCAAAACACCCACGACGGTGGGTGTATCGTGGGAGAGCTTCATAGGTGTCGAGGAGTATCACCACCAACGACATCCCTTAAATCAAATAGAAGGGGGAAAGAAAACCGGAAAAGAACCTATTTTCCAAAGGAAAAATTAGAGCGCAACATCCCGTCCCAAGAGACGAAACACAAGAGTAGAAAGGAAGGTGAACGAGTCTCGGGGATGAGCGCTCCGTTTCGCCTACTGGCCGCTCGAGCCTCCACGCCGTACGCTTTTCTGGCAGCCTCAGCGACGGCATCAACATGGGGACAGCATCAGGCACAGTCACAGCAGGCGAAGGGAAGAATTATAATAATAATAATAGAATCGTGCGAAAAGAAAAAAAAATTGAAAAGACTTTTATGTATAAAAAAAAATAACACTGCACTCATTGGTATAATGAGGAATGCAGGAAATAAATAGGATGATGAGGGGAATGCCGACCGCGAAGTTCGCCACGCTCACAATTACACGGACTGCAGCTCTCCCTTTCATCGAGGCAAACCGAATTGAAGCCGCATTAGACAGCACTGCTGCCTCTGCACGACACCGTGAGATACACACGCACTCAGGAACCCGCCGCAAACACGCTCTCGAGCTCATTTGAAAAAAAGTCTTGTGGAGGTAAGTGAAACCTACCTTCTCCAAGGCAACCTCGCTGCCAGCGCTGCGTCGAGGCGGCACAGTGTAATGACCACGCGTGTTTCTTCTCTTGTTTTCTTGATGCTCTAGACCGTCACCACAATCTTGCCCGAGTGCTTCTGGCTCTTCAGGTACTCGTACGCCTCCTTCAGCTGCGCCAGCGTGAAGCGCTTGTCATCCAGCACCGGGTGTATCTGGTGAAGCTCCATGAGCTGCAGCATGTCCTCGAAGTCACGGCGCGGGCCGACCTGCACACCGACGAGGTGCAGCTTCTTCATCAGGAGGAGATCGAGACGGAAAGGCTCCGTTGGCGCCATATCCAGCAGGCCAATTTCCGCGATCACACCGCGGCGGCGTGCAGCCGTGAAGGACTCGTTGAGGGACGACAAGCCAACCACCTCCACCACCACGTCCACGCCGCGGCCGTTCGGCGTCAGCGCCCGCACCGCCTCACCCCACTTCGGGTTCTCGCGGTAGTTGACCCAGTCGCCCGGCTGCACCACACCAAGGCGCAGCAGCTCCTTCAGCTTCGCCTCGCTGGACGAGACAGCAAGCACGCGACACCCGGCCGCGTGCGCCAGCTGCGCCGCGAGAGAGCTCACGCCGCCCGTGCCCTGCACCAGCACCACGCTGCCAGGCACCAGGCGCTTCTCACCGCTGTTGAGCGCCAGCCACGCCGTCACGCCGGCGCAGGGCAGGGCTGCGGCCTCCTCGTATGTCATGTAGTCCGGCAGCAGCACGGCGTCACCGGCCTCTGTCAGCACGTACTCGGCGGCCATGCCATGGCAGCTGTCTCCGCGGGTGGGGAGCAGGCCCGCCCCTTCGATGTAGTCGCCCTCAAGGTGGTTGAGGCTGAAGGTGAGGGCCACACGGTCGCCCACCTTGAAGCGAGTGCACTCCGACCCCACCGCGGTCACCTCACCCGCGCCGTCGGACAGCGGCACGACGTTGTCTGGCGTGGGACCGAGCATGGTGCTGCTCGCAACCATGAGGTCGTGGTAGTTGAGAGAGACCGCCTTCACACGCACCACCATCTGCGTGCCGCTGGGAGTTGGGATTGGCACGTCCTTCTGCAGCGTCATGCTGGCGACGCCCGCACCGGCCTTGGGAAGCTGCCACTGCTGCATGGTGTGTGTGTGTGTGCTTGTGTGAGTGTTGAGGGCTGAAGAGGTGTTGAAAAGAGGAAAAGGCGAATAGGAGAGAGAGGTCACTTGAAGAGAAGCGGAAGCGTGCCAGAATTGTTTTCTAATTGGCGTTTTTGTGTGTATGTGCGAGTACATTTTTTTCAAATAATAATAAGGGGTGAAAGATGCAAAGGGACAGTGAAGAGTGAAAAGACACATCGGAAGTGGTTTGTCGCAAAAAGTGGTTTTGTTGGGTGAGCAGGTAGAAAGAATAATGCGACGAGCATCTGTGTCGTTGCTGCTCTTCGCGCTTTGCCACAGTGTCACCACCTGGCTTCTTGTACAAAAGGCGAAGGCGGGCTGAAAGTGTAAAGTGTACGCGCGTACACGCCAATGCTCCATCGCAATCTTGTGTTCTTGCTCCTTTGCGACAGCGACCCTCTAACTCGCTGCCGTACAGACACAGCTGAAGGCTTTCCTTAATGATAATTATAATCCAAGGTACATAGTCGCGGCGTGCTGCAATACACAACGACATGCTTTCAGTAGTAGCTACAAATTGTTTTGTTTTGTTGTTGCTTCGAAGAGTTTGAAGGTGCGGAGATGTGCACATCAAAGGCTACACAACTCCACCGTACCACCTCTCAACCTTTTAGAAACCCAAGGAGGTTGCTCCACGTCAACTGACAAAAGGAGGAGAACAGATTAGAAAAACAATAGTAAAGGTTGAGAAAGAAGACAAAAGATAAGCAAGGTGAAAAGTGCTTTTCGGCCAAATAGCGACTGAAAAATCAGGGAGACCGTCTTCCCTGTTTTTGTTTTTTATATTTCTCTGCTTACCGTGCCTCAAGAAATGACGCGAGAGACGGTTGTATAGTGAGACACGCCGTTGCGAATGCGAGACGGAAAGAGAGAGCAAGAGGAAAAAAAGCTCACTCTGCAAAGCCGACGAAGCTAAAAATGTTGCTGACATCACAGCTGAGCTACCCTTCGCTTACCAGCCCTCGTTCTCACGCGTTGTATCGCGAAGGTTTCTTCAAGTTCCCGCGCACCATAACAAAAAAAAAGGAAGAAATAGGAGAAAATAGAAAAAGTGAACAAGAAAACAGAATGTTATAATAATAATAATAGTGGCCCCACCTCTGCCTCGATCGTCCTCCAAGTCCAGAGAGAGAGAGAGAGAGAGAGAGAGAGAGAGAGGAGAGAGAGAGAGAGAGGTATCGGGAGCGAGAAAGAGAGAAAGAGGGAGAAGGAAGTAGAAAAGCCCCACTACACCCCACAACACCTTCGTGAGTATGTAGCGGACTCCTTTGCTTGAGTCGCGACCGTGTCTGTGTGCGTCTGTGCGACTTTGTAGGATCCAGACGGCAGCCGACGCAGCATCGCACTCACCACAGGAGCCTCTCGCTCCCGTGATAAAAAAACAAAAATGAATAAAGGACGTATCGCAACGACGTTGTTTCCTCCTCTTGAGCTTTCGGTCTTGCTGTGAGAGCTGGCGAATTGGCGCTCACTACCCTATCCGTTGCTCACCCTCGTTGCAGCACGAAGGCACAAGAAGCATCACGCAACGCATCGTGCGGTCTCCCTGTCCTTCTTTTTTGTTTTTCCGCCGCTTTAGACCGTCACCACAATCTTGCCTGAGTGCTTCTGGCTCTTCAGGTACTCGTACGCCTCCTTCAGCTGCGCCAGCGTGAAGCGCTTGTCGTCGAGCACCGGGTGTATCTGCTTTTGTGCCATGAGCTGCAGCATGTCCTCGAAGTCGCGGCGCGGGCCAACGTGAACGCCGACCATGTGCAGCTTCTTCATTAGGATCTGGTGCAGGTGGAAGTCGCTGGAAGGAGTCGTGTCGAGGTGACCCACAATGGCAACGACGCCGCGGCGGCGCGCGCAGGCGAGCGACTCGTTGAGGGACGACAAGCCAACCACCTCCACCACCACGTCCACGCCGCGGCCGTTCGGCGTCAGCGCCCGCACCGCCTCACCCCACTTCGGGTTCTCGCGGTAGTTGACCCAGTCGCCCGGCTGCACCACACCGAGGCGCAGCAGCTCCTTCAGCTTCGCCTCGCTGGACGAGACAGCAAGCACGCGACACCCGGCCGCGTGCGCCAGCTGCGCCGCGAGGGAGCTCACGCCGCCCGTGCCCTGCACCAGCACCACGCTGCCAGGCACCAGGCGCTTCTCACCGCTGTTGAGCGCCAGCCACGCCGTCACGCCGGCACAGGGCAGGGCTGCGGCCTCCTCGTAGGTCATGTAGTCCGGCAGCAGCACGGCGTCACCGGCCTCCGTCAGCACGTACTCGGCGGCCACACCTTGACGGCTGCCACCGATGCAGGGCTGCAGGCCGAAGCCTTCGATCTGATCGCCCTCGTAGTTGTTGGGGCAGAGAATAAAGGCGACACGGTCGCCCACCTTGAAGCGAGTGCACTCCGACCCCACCGCGGTCACCTCACCTGCGCCGTCGGACACCGGCACGACGTTGTCCAGCGTGTCGGGCATGAGGTTCGACTCGGCGATGAAGTTGTCGCGGAAGTTGAGGGAGAGCGCCTTTATGCGGACAAGAATCTGCGTGCCGCTGGGGGTCGGGATCGGCACGTCCTTCTGCAGCGTCATGCTGGCGACGCCCGCACCGCCCTTGGGAAGATGCCACTGCTGCATTGATGAGAGTGACGGAGGAAGAGAGAGAGGGGGAGAGAGGGAAGGGAAAGGAACAATTAAATTAGTTGCGGTAGCGCGAGACGAGAAAAGAAAAGTTGCAGCGGGTGAAGAGATGCGAGCGAAGCTTGACTTGTGTATTCTGGAGTCGATTTATTGTTGGAACGCGTGGCGGCAGAAAACGTAAAAAGGAAGGAAGAGAGGGAGGGACGTCAGGATAGAGAGCGTAGGAATGAAAAGAGAGGCACTTCGATACGTTGCCGGTGCCGCACAACAAACTGTTTGGTTTATCTAGACACCTTTTCGTCTTGTGCGAGAAGCGTGTGGTGTGAAGGGAAGTTGTTGTGTCGCATCAATACGGACTGGTGAACAGGCACATCGTGTTTTTCCCCTGCGTTCAACTTTCTTACTTATATATTTGAAGTTTTTTTTCTTTTGGTCTGCCAGTGATTTCTTTTCCCCCTTTTCTGCCAAGGCGGCGTGCGAGTAGATCGCTAAATTACATGTGTGGGAAAGAGCACCACAGAGAAGAGTTGACGATGGCGTTTTTCATATGGACTGTTGCGCAATGGCGCCGCTGCGGAGAAGACTCATGCACGATATCAACCGTTATTTACGCGGAGGCGGAGGCTTCGGGACGTGCTTCGGTGCCGCCTTCTCTCCCTTTTTGGCAACGCTGTTCTTCTTCGGCTTTGCTGCGGCTGTGGTCGGTGGAGCTGCGGGCGTTGGCGTCTGCACCGGAACCTTTACCTCACCCGCGGGCTGCGGTTGTGGAGGCGCACTCGTTGCCTTGGGTGCCGCCCCGCCGCCATCGCCGCCACTCCCGTTGCTATCCTTGCGGTACCGATCGAGGTCCTGCGTGTAAGACTCCCGCTGCAGCAGCTGCAGCGTGGCGGTGTACGATTCGGTGTTGCTCTGCAGCCGCTCGTGCATGCGGCGGCGTCGGTCCTGCTGCAGCCCTTGTGCGGTTTGCAGGACGCGGCTGACGTCGTCCCAGTGGGCGGCGAGGTCGCGCTGCTGTCGGGCCTGCGTCACGTCCCGCGTGTACTGCAGACCTTGGAAGAGCTGCAGCACGTCTCCTACTCCGCCGCCTACAGCCGCGTCGGCGTCCTCGCCAAATGTATCATCGCGCTCATTTGAATTGTGTGCTGCTGCGGCTGCGGCTGCGGTGCCCGGTCGCGACTCGGAGCAGTGCAGTTGGAGTTGCCGCACCAGCCGCTCCTCCTCCCGCTCCAGCGGCGTGGCGTGCTTTGCGCTGGTGGATGCGCTGACAGAGGCCGACAGAGGCCGGCCTGCGTCCTCTCTGCTGCCGTCACCGGCCGCCAGTGAAGGAGAGGAGGGGCTGCTACTCGTGGTGGGAACACCACCCGCCCGCGCCGCCTCCATCAGCTCGTGCGCACGTCGACTGCCATGCCGACGCGCTGTGTGTTCTGCCACAGGCGACGCCTCTACCAGTGCCTCCGACTCTTCTTCACCTTCGGTGTCTCTGTCACTTGTCAGTTGCGCACCATCGAGGTACTCCAGCGCCGGACACGCCGCCTGCACGGCCGCCACGTAAGCCTCGTGAGAGCCGCCGTCACTCTCTACATCACGCAGGCATGGGTTTCCTCGCAGACTGAGGTAGCGCAGACGTGCACACGGCAGCTCCTTCTCTAGCAGAACATCCAGCAAGGGCAGTGCATTGTCACCGAGGTCCAAGTAAAAGAGTTCGGTCAGCTCCCGCAGCGGGGCAGCAGAGGTGAGAGAGTTGTGGTGCACGACCAAGACACGCAGATCCTGCAGCAGCTCCAAGCCCTCGAGGCTTGCCAACGCGTTGTGCTGAAGGTAGAGGTGGGTGGCGTTGAGAAAGCACTGCACCGCAGCCGTGGAACTCAGTGCACGCCCTGGCAGCTCCACGACACGCGTCTGCAGCGCGGCGTCCGCCATGCCAGCCACGCCGCCGACGAGGTCGGTCTTGTCCAGCACATCCGTCACACCGCAGCGACCACCCACGGCGCGACCGACTCGTGCGCCAGCCGATGCAGCAGCCGAGGACGGACGGCGCAGAGCAACCGCAGCTTCGGTGTCGGGTGACGGTGCGGCTGCTGATGTTCCTTCGTGTTCTGCCTTCGTGGCGTGAGAGGAAAAGAGCTGCAGCTCCTCCTCGTCGGGGTCCTCGAGGTTGAGGGAGGCGTAGTAGTCCACCTCCTCTTGTGTGAGAGCTGGGGCGGACATGGTGCGCCTGGGTCAGAACACAACTGAGAGAGAGAGAGATAATATGAGATGGGTGGCGGTGCACCACTAAGATCCAGTAGAAGATGGACGAGCAAAATGATCAACCGCCTGCTCAAGAAGACGAAGAGGCAGCGGCCGGTGTAAAAAAAAAAAAAGAGGAGAGAGAAAGAGAAAGAGGTGAAGGTGAAGGGGCAGAAAGTGTGCAGCGGTGACGCTGTGTAGACGGCTAGGCGCTTTGGCCGTTCGACGGGGCAGAGGCGATGAAAGAGCTGCACCGCTGACACTCTATCCGACACAAACGCACGCTCAAAGGCGCAGTTTATAAAAAGGCGAGAGATCGTTGAAGATATGAGAGACTGCTCCCTTATACTTATCACTGTCTGTATTGAGCTGGTGAACGGTTTTTTTTTTGTTTGTTGCTGTAGCCGTCAACGCGATCTCAGCGAAAGCGGTAGGAGAGCGTCTCCTCTGGTGTGCCGTAGTAGCGGTTGAAGGTGAGCTTCACACGCAGCGGCTGCAGTTGTGCGGCGAGAGGGCTTTGCTGATCGCCGGCTGCGGTGACGGCCGCCACGAGGGCCTCGACAGCGGTGCGTGTGGTACTGCTAATGTACGACACCGGCAGTCGCGACGGGTCTAGGGCGACCTCGAGGATGCGCTGCACCGCCCCTCGAACCGCGTCGGCAGCAGGAGAGGCCATGGCACGCTCACGCGCGTTAAGGGCAACCGCTGGCCGCGCAGGAAAGGAGATAAAGTGCAGCTGCAGCAGCAACGTGTCGAGCTCGTGGCATAGCTCCATGCAGGAGTGCAAGCCCGGCGCGTCGCGCATCGCAGTCCGCACAAGCCGCTCCAGGTCGTAGACGGTGCGCATCGCCTCTGCCTGCGTGAAGCTCAGCAGCGCATCCACGGCAAAGTTGAGAGTGTAGTAGGCGCTGCCCAAACCACGCGAGACGTACTGCAGGTGTCGGGCCACGGTCGGGCCGGGTCGCCCCATCCACTGCGCCATCTGCGAGTCCTGCGTGTCGCGCTGGTGCAGCAGCTTCTTCTGCTCGCGCAGCGTAATCTGGGCGTAGTAGAGCGAGCACGTGTAGCCGAAAACGTAGCTCCACACATCGGCGAAGCTGATGCCACTCGGCGCAGAAGACGCGGCGCCTTCTGAGGTGTTTGACACCTCCTCCACGTAGAGGCGCCGCCGCCGCTGCCAGAAAAACGTCTGGTAGCTCCACTCCGTCGTGTTCGTCACCGGCTGCACGTAGACGCTCAAGTCGCGTGGCTGCAGCATCAGCGCGAAGGCCTCGGGCAGGGTAAAGTCGAGCCGAAAGGAGGCAAACATGTCCAGCACATCGGCGGATATGGTGGCGGTAGTCGCAGTGCTGCCCTCCGACGCAGATCCTTCGGGCTCGCGCCGCACGACGGCAGCCGGCAGCACCACCAGCCGCACCAGCTCCCCCAACCGCTTTCCACGCAGGGCATCCGCGAAGAGCGCCGACACGGCTGGCGCCGCCGTCCCGGTGCGTGCAAAGGCGGTCGCTCCGCCGTCAACCCAACGCCGTGCCCACCACCGCGGCTCGCGGAAGAGGCGCTCGAGAAAGTTGTTGACGAGGCGCTCCTGATCGCGGCAGAGGGCCACGTCAATCACGAGTTTCAGAGCGTGAAGGAAGGAGCAGGCGGTATTAGTTGTTGGAGTTGTGATGAGGCCACTGCGAGGGAGAAGGGCAGCACCGCCACCAACGCTCTCTGCTCTCTCCCGCCCTTCCTCGTTGTTGCTGCTCCACAGCAGCCCGGTACTGCGGCTGGGGTCACCTGGGGGAAGGGCGTGCAGCGAGACAGCAAAGAGGTCGCGTAGCCGGCGCTCCTGCAGCCGCTGCACCGCCACCCCTATCGGAATAAGCAGCGCCGTCGTCACCCACCGCGCGCACGGAATCGTCACGTTAATCCAGAGCGAGTGGCGGCGGCGGCCACTGCGGGACGTCGATTGCAGACCAGCGCCTCTTCTCCCGTCGTCTTCCTCGTTGTTGTTCGCGCTACTGCCGTCGTCGAAAGCGTCCTCTGCTGAGTCGGCAGCCGCGTTGACAAAGTGGACGTCAGGCGTGGTGGCGGACTCCGTGATGTGCAGCGTCCAAATCGACACGGCGTTGCGCTGCAGCGGGGAGGCCGCCGCACCATCGGCCGCAGCAGACGCAGCGTAGCGCACCGGCTCCTCTCTGTCCTCCCCTTCTTCTTCATCGAAGTTCCCACTGCCTCGAGACTGCCGCGACCCGCTCCGCAGTGCTCGACGCGCCGCACGGGCCGGCGAAGTCGCAAAGGACGGCGCACCTGCCGCTGCCTCCTGCTGAGCCACCGCCGCGTCTCGCTGCTGCTGCCACCGCTGCTGGCCTGGCAGGGCCTCCATGGCGAGAGTGGCGAAGCCGAGGGGGATGGTGGTGGGGAAGTAGACAAAGTGCTGGTCGCCAGCGGCACTGCTACTCGGCGGGGCGATATGCAGACCTGCGGAAGACCGCGGAGAGTCCGCCCTCCACTCCCCCAGCTCCGTTGGCGCCGCAGCTGCCCAGCCGTCGCTGTTGTGAAGCGGGTCCTGCATCACCACCCGCCGCCGCACGTCTTGGTTCGCCTGCGCGTAGGCCAGCACCGCCGCCGCCGCCTCCCCGCCGCCCTCTGCCTCTCCTGTGTCTCCCTCAGCAGTCCCGTGCTGCCCTCCCGACTCGTACAGGATGTAGTGCAGGATGTCCTTCACGCTCTTCTTCTGCCAGCGCTGCCACGACATGGACGAGGCTTGAGGCACTGCCGTCGCTGCCGGGCCGCTCTGCTCCGCCTTGGCTTTCTTGAAAGGCCCCACCACCGGTTGTGGTCTTGCCGGGGTGCGGGAGAGCGCCACCTGCTTCTTGCGCCGCGTGAAGCTGGCGAGGCTGCGCGAGACAAAGGTGCGTGCGGAGCGGAGGGCAGCCAGCGCCACCTGCTGCTCCGAGGTTGCCGTGCGCCGATCGCCGCTCGTGCCTCTGCTGCTGCTGCTTTCCTTCACGGCCTTCCACTGCGCTGGCGACGTCGTCGTCTCCTCCCGCCACGCCTCCTCTGCACCGCTGTTGTAGTAGCCCACGCAGTTCAGCAGCAGCGACAGCACGTCGGTTGGGTAGTGGCGGGTGGCGTCGCCGATGCGGACGTGCGAGAAGGAGGAGCGGAAGAGGCGGGGGAGCTGACGGCGCCACACCGGTGGGTCGATGCCGCGCACCAGCCCAAAGATGGCCGCCGTGCTGAGCAGGACGTAGGGCCACGCGGTGCAGAGCAGCAGCATCACGTAGAAGCGGTAGAGGTCCATGGTGGGGGTGTTCTGGAGAGCGCTGGCTTGGATGATCAGCGTGTCCAGCAAGCGCGCCGCCAACTCCGCGAAAGGAGGGGCAGGGGAGGAGGACACAGCCTGCTGCTCTGTCACTTGCCGGCACGGCAGCCCTTCAAAGCAGCCGCTCTCCTCCACCAGCACGCGACACCGCTGCAGCGGGACGCTGTTCTCCTCAACAGCCAGCACCACGTCCAGCAGGGAGTAGGGGGAGGGAAGAAGGGCGTCCTCCTCCTCCTCCTCGTTGAGGTAGCGTGCGGCATCGGCGCAGACCACCACAAGATACTCCTGCACCTGCAGCACCCACTGCACGTAGTCGGCGCACACAAGCCGCAGGACACGCGCCAGGCGTCGCAACGTGTCCAGCCCGGCCGACTCCAGCGCTGCCGCAGCCTCCTGGACGGACAACGGGTCAGGTGCTGGCGTTGCGTCGGCCGACTCGAGTGCGATCGCCGTCTCCACGCGGTGCACGAGGGCCTGCACTGCCGCAACGTGGTTGGCGACGTCGAGCAGCTGCTGGAAAGCGCCGAGGAGACCCGGCGGCCACGCCTGCGCTCGGACCTCCGCTGTCACCGCCTCTGTCAGACACCACGTGGGCGAGGTGGACAGGGAAGGAGTGGCATCAAGCTTGTCCTGCGTGGTCGTGGCTTCGCAGCTCGCTGAGCGGTCTTGACGCACTGCGCAGAGAACGTCGAAGAGAACGGCCCGCTGACGAGCGTGCCGCCGTGCTCGGTCCATTGGTAAAGAGGTGGGCAGGCTGCCGGATCGTCGCCCGCGGGTGGTGATGGTGCTTGACCGACGCGTGGCCTTTGTTGGTTTTGCTGCGGACGGAGGCAGGTGAAAGGCAAAGGCCGCTGCGGAAGCCGCTGCCTCAACGCTACCAACAGCTGTGCTGCTGCCCGCCCATGATGCGTCATACGGCTCGAGTGGCAGAGCGCCGTGCTGCAGCTGGTCTGCAACGTCACTGCCCGCCGCCCCACGTACTGCCAGAGAGACAATATTCACCGCTCCTGCTGCTGTCGATGGGGACGGGGCTGGCTCAACAGGACCACCGCTGCTGCTCTGTCGCTGCCGCTGGAGAAGTGGGCGGGGGACGTTGCCTTGCAGCGGCGCGTAGTGGGCGAGGGAGCCGACACCACCACCGACAGACCCGGTGTTTACCTCCTCCGCCTCCTCCGTGTCACTCGCTGATGAAGACGAGGAGGAGGACGGCGTCGCTGCTCGGCAGGCATCGAAGTACGCCTCGAGACTCTCCACGTCGTCTTCAGCAGCAGCATCAGCAGCAGCAGCAGCGGCAGTGTTCGAGGCGAACATGGCTAAGGTGTTTATGAGGAGAGAGGGAAAGGTGAAGTAGGGTTGTATGTGGTGCTCACACAAAGATGAGCGAGAAGGTCGGGTGAGTATCTCTATCTGTTGTCTATTCTCGGCGCCGCTAATAAGTATGAAGCGAGGCGACAGGACGAGTTCTAAACGATACACTCGCGTATGAGTGCCAGTGAGCCTCGTCTGGACTCTCACAGGGCGGAAAAGGAAGACAGAGAGACGGCAAGGGAGATGGAGGGAGTGAAAGATGTACCGTTTAAAGATAAAACAAAACACGCGATGATTTGTCGCAAGTACGCAGCGCCGGTCTGCACGTCTAAAAAGCCGTCTCTATCGCCAGCTGCTCTTCCTTGATGCGTGGGCGATAAAGCGCAACAACGAGTCCCCGCGCGTTCCTAAGTAGTGCCTCTCTGCCATCAAGGCGTGCTTCTCGTCCTCTTCTTCTTTGATAAAGTGCGAAAATGCCTCGCCGAGGCTACCCCGCTGAGAGGGGGACCGCTACAACCACCAAAAAAAAAGAAAGATGATAAAGTGCAAGAAGCCAAAAAAAAAAAAGTAAGAATAACTCACGCAAACACAAACATTGCGCCACCGTAGCAGGAGGAGAGAGAGAGAGAACGAACGGGCCTCTTGGCCTTCCTCCACTGCGCAAAAAAGACAGAAGCCTTAACTAGCTCAGCGTTGCACCTGCGCCGAGAAAGGTGTCGAAGTTAAAGGTCGCCGTGCCGTCGTGGTCGAAGTCGAAGTAGTTGAAGGCGTCCTTCGCCTGGGCCATGAAGACAGACAGCTCAATGTAGTCGTCAAAGCCGAGGCTGCCGCGGCGCTGGCGGTCAAACTTCCGCATGACTGCCTGGAAGGTCTCCTCGCTCAGCGCAAAGCCGCTCAGCCGAAACGCCTCACGCGTCTCGGGCCCGTCGAGCCGCCCATCCCCGCTCGTGTCGCGCTGCTGGAAGCCCTGCTTCATGGACGAGATGAACTCGTGCAGGTGCGCAAACTCCTCCATCGTGATGGTGCCGCTGCGGTCGAGGTCGTAGCGGCGGAGCAGCATCTCCGTCGTGCCGAGGCTGAAGCGGAAGCCGGCGCTGGAGAGGGCGGCGTTGAGCTCGTTGACGTCGATGCGGCCGCTGCCGTCGCGGTCGACCGCGCGGAACCAGCTGGTGAGCTCGGGTGGCGCCTGGTAGCCGTGTGGGGCGTAGGCACCGCCACCCATGCCAACCCCCGTCGCCTGCGGATGGTAGGGCTGGCCGCTGGGTGCGCCGTAGGCGGGGGCGTTCGGGTAGCCGCTCGGGGCTCCGTAGGGGTTCATGCCGGGTGCGGCCGGCGGGTAGCCGTAGCTCGGGTAGCCAGCAGCCATGAGAAGGAGTTGAAACGAAGAAAATGATGCAAAGAAAAAAGGACGCTAGAAGGAGCACAACGAGTACGAAGAGAGGGAAGAAACAATGATGAACAGCGCGGTGGTGACAGACGGTGGGCGTTGGTGAAGCAGAAAGGAGGTAAAAATGTCGAGCTGGAGAGAACGAGAGAGGCGGAAGGACGATGAGTGCAGCCACCTAAGGCGCGAGAGGGGGCGATTTGTCGAATTGCAGGAGGGTAAACAAACAGGCAGATACGACGGCTGAGTACAAGAGAAAGGAGGGAAAAATTACAAAGGGAAACTGTTTTTTCGCGCGAGTGAGGGTAGAGGAAGGGAGACGGGGAGGCGAAGAAAAAGGTCAACAAGGAGGTAGTACGAGAGCAGCCAGTCCACTTCAACGAGTTAGTCAGAATGCACAGCAGGAGAGGGCTTCTCTTCTTGGAGCGCCAGCTGTTGGAAGAAAAAAGAATGCTGATGCTGATCGTCGTGTTGTCTTGTGCACTTTGAAGCTTGGAGCCTCCGGTTTGTCAGCAAGACCCTTCCTTACTTCTATTCCCGCGCTATCTGCGCCAGAGACCGCGAGTACGCGTAGTGTGCCTCTCTAAGCTTCGTTGAGCACATTGCTTTCTGTTTCGCGTCGTCGTCCTTCTGTCGCGATACCCGTCTGAGTAAGAAAGAAGCGTGTTGGTGCGTGTGCGTGTATGCGTTGTCCACCGAGGCAAGTGACATCTGAGCAAAAGGGAAGAGAAAAGAGTTGCAAGATTGTGAAGGCAGCACGGTAACCGAAAGAGGAAATAGAAGAACAGGTGGGTAGCGAGAAACAAGAAACGCAACAGTGGGGGTACATCACGATCTACGCTCGTTGTGCGTCTTGATAACGAAAGACATACACGCACAAGAGAAAAAAAAATGCACTCAACCAATAGGCAATGAAAATGACAAGCAAACGAGACCAGACGGGCCGCAGAGGGAGTAGGAAGAAAAGACACAAGTGGGCGCTCAGACAAAAAAAAAAGAGGAAGAGAGTGGAAGAGAGAAGGACACACCACTGCCAAAGTTCAATGCCCATAAAGCGAGAATGTCACGCAGTGGATGAGGCACTTCTTCCCTTCTCGGCGGTTTTTGCACTATCACACACCTTTCATTTTACAGGATGGAAACGCTGCCCGCGACGTACGTGTCGAAGTTAAAGGTCACCTGTCCCGTTCGCTGGCGGTCATAGAAAGAGAATACGTTGCGCACCTTCGAGATGAAGATAGACAGCTCCACGTAGTCGTCAAAGCCGAGGCTGCCACGGCGCTGGCGGTCAAACTTCCGCATGAGCGCCTGGAAGGTCTGCTCGGACAGCTGGTAGCCACTCGCGGTGAGGGCCGCGCGCACCTCGGGGCCATCGAGCCGCCCATCCCCGCTCGTGTCGCGCTGGCGGAAGCCGCTCTTCATGCTCATGATGAACTGATGCAGCTCCTGGAACTCGTTGAAGGAGATCTCGCCGTTCTTGTCCTTGTCGTACATCCGCAGCAGCTTCTCCGTCGTCGCCAGGCTGAAAGGGACGCCGGCAGACGAGAGCGCCGCGTTGAGCTCCGGCACGCTGATCGACCCGCTGCCGTCCGCGTCGACAGCGCGGAACCACTGCACGAGCTCGGGGTTGCCGTTCATCATGTCCGTCACCGGTGCGTAGATGCCGTTGGCCGACGGCGTCGCCTGCGGCTGCCCGTAGGAGTACTGCGGCGTGTAGGGCAGCGGGGAGACGGCCGGCGGCGCGCCGTAGGAGTTACCAGGGCTCGGATAGCCACCGCCTTGCTGAGGTGGGTATCCGCCACCAGCCTGGGAAGGTGGGTAGCCGCCACCGATCGGCGGGTAGCCCGCATTCGGAGCGCCGTACGGGTAAGCCATGGCGTCTGCTTGTGTGTGTGTGGGTGTACTGGGGGGCTAACGAGATTTATGGGGAAGACACGAAGTAAAAGTAGAAGAAGTGGGGAGTGGCAAATCGCTAACGGGAGAGGAAGAAAAAGAAGAGAAAAGAAAGCGCAGCTGTAGAGCGAGAAAAGCCTTCGGTTGAGGGATGGAAGGCTCAGACGTGCAGACAGGCTAACGGGCCGTCAACGCGTTAAGTAAGCAAAAGAAGGAGCAGTAGGAGGTGTAAGAGAGAGATAGTGACGACAGAGACGGAGACGCATGCAGGCATCGTAAAGAATCTCGTCCACACTGCACAGCACCAAAAATAGAGAGAGACGGCGCGCATAGTCGCTGAAAGTGAAGCTTGCAAAGAAAATGGCATTCTTCACATTAGAAATGATGATAATAGAAAGCACCTAGTTTTATTTCTTTTCCCGGCACGCGGTCTGACAGCTGGATATTTGCACCATTCTGCATTCCCTGAGTGACGTGGCTCCTCAGTGAAGCTCTCCAAGACCTCAGCTGTCGGAGGAGGTGCAACGCAACGACTAAAGGCCCGCCTCTTTTTTGCTGAGTTTGTTGTTGGATGCATAAAAGAGCAAAAAGGAAGGGAGAGCTGCGGGGCCGCGAGACAGACACCGCGACACCCAGCAAACACACCTGCGCTGTACATGTGCTACACCACATCAGAAGAAAGAAGTCCACACCCAATGACTGTCAAAGAGCACGAAAAGAAGCAATAAAACAATGACGCTCATCACAACGCCGGCAGCTCCGTGCCTCCACACGATATCACCGCAGGTGGGAGAAGTCCTCGAAGAGGTCGTCCTCGTCGCTACTCACACGTGCCAGCGACGGACCCGCACCCTGCTGCGCCACATCGGTGTCGTGCACGCGGAAGTCGGCGTCCATGTCGACGCACTGCTCAATCGCAAAGAGCAGCTTCACCGCCATCGCGGCTGCTGAGCTGTAACGCGGCAGGCGCAGCCAGTAGAAGCACGTCGAGGCGTGTGGTAGCCGGGCATCGTCGCACAACCCCGCATCAGCGTCGTGGCTCTGTGGAAGACTGGGAGGCGGCTGCCGAGGCGAGGGCTCGCCACCTCCATGAGCTCCCTGACCGCCTCGCTGCCCTGACACGAGCTGCCGCGGCTGCAACACCGGCGGCGGGACTGTGCGGGCCATACGCGGCGACAGCTGCGACGGCGGTGGTGGCGGTGGCGTGAAGCCGAGCTGCGGCGGCGAGGACGGCTGCGTCTGGCTCGTGGTGCTGACGCCGCCGCCAGAGGCGTAGACTGGGTGGCGACCACCAGCCCCAGTCCCACCGCTACCACCGCCACTGCCACCACTGCCCAGTCGGTTCTGCTGCAGGGCGTTGTGTCGCACGAAGGTCCCGCTCCGCCCACCCGCCTCACCGCCACTGCTGCCGCTCTCGGTGTTCGGCGGTGGTGGCTGCGGCGTCATCACGTTGGCTCCGCCCTCCGCGCCACGTCCACGCGCGACAGCAGGCGGTGGCGGCGCACGCGGCGTCAGCGGTGGGATGGCGTGCACGTGCGGTGCGTCGTCTGGCATGATCTTCAGGTGCGTCCCCGGTGGCAGCCGCTCACGCCCGCTGACGAAGCGCATGAAGAGGGCCCGCTGGTGACGCGTGAAGCCGCGCAGCACCTCGCGCAGAAAACCGATGCGAGGGTCGGCGGCGGACAGCCCCTCAAGGCGAGCCGTGTCCACGAGGGCGTCGGGGTCGTAGTCGCACTGCCCACAGACCAGCTCCTCGAGCTCGTACCACTTCAGCCCAGAGACGCTGCATAACGGCACCACCTCGTGGAAGCCCTGCTGCAGCGCACGCCGCTGAGCCGCCCCGCTGCCGTAGAGCTTGTAGGCCCGCACCAGACGTGCGTAGAGGGCGGCGTTGCTGACAGTGACGGCGATCTGCGTTCCATGCGGCACGAGCTCCTCCACCACGCCAGCGTCATTGAGAAGCGAGAAGCCGCCAGGACACAGCTCGGCGAGCTCAGCGTTGCGATCCGCAATGTCTGCGTCCGACATCACCTTTCCCTTGTCATCCCCCGCCACGGAAACAAGCTGCTCCACGTAGTCCACGGCGTTCAGCGTCGCCACGTCCACGCGCGCGACATCGGCGTCGTCGGCCACCTCGCCCACGAGGTACTTCCACACCGCGCTGGGCAGGTAGAGCGAGAGGGGCTCGCCACCGCGCAGGCAGCCGCCCATCAGCCGGCCAAGGAAGCGGTACATGAGCAGCTCCACGGGTGGCGCGCAGACCGGGTTCAGCACAAAAGCGTCCCGCACCTCCCCGAGCTCGCTCGTCATGTTCGCTGAGGGCAGGAAGAGGGTGAGCGCCGTGCTCATCAGCTCGCCGCACATCTGCGTCAGGCACTCGCGGTACGGCCCTCCGACGTCGTCCGCGCCCTCACCGTAGAAGGTGGCGGCCCACATCTTCTTGCTCGTGATGAAGAGCGCGGGGGTTTTGGTGGACAGCAGCTGGAACACCTGCCCAAACAGCGTGTCACGCATGCGTCGGGTGAGGGAGGCGGTCGGGTCGCGCACCACCGTGAGCGCCTTGCGCCGGTTCACGCTGAGCCGCACGGCGTCGCCGCTGCCGTTGGTGGCGTCGAGCGACCACTGCAGCACCCGCAGCGCCGTCCACGGCGGGGCCAGCGCGCGGCAGGCGGCCAGCGTGTGATGCAGGCGCGAAAGGGTCCAGCCGTTGCCGAGGGGGCCGTCCTCCACCGTCAGCGGCAGCGAGGCGGCGTGGGCGAAGGGGTGGAGGAAGGCGGTGAGATGGGCAAAGAAGAGCAGCGCGGCGAGGTGCGGCGGCAGCTGCGCGGCGTCGAGGCCACAGGCGCTGCACGCGTCCCGCTGCCACGACGGTGTGTCGTGCGACTGGCCCGCCGCCGCCGCTGTTGCTGCTTGTGGGTTGCCGTAGAGGGCAGGCATCGTGTAGCTGCGAAGGCTCGTGGGGTGCAGCTCCTGCACCTTGCTGGCGTAGTAAAGCAGCCGCTGAAGAGCTGTGGGGCTGATGAGGCTGCGCGACAAGACGCTGCTGTCTTTTTGCTGCTGCGCGTCGTCGCTTCCACTGGCGCTGCGGTGCTGACGTCGAGGCTGGGTGATCAGCTCGACCAGAGCGGTGCACACGGCGTGTGAGCCACCGAGGGCTCGATAGCTCCCGTCTGCAGGCGGGTAGAGCAGCTCGTCTTCGTTCCACAGGCAGACAAGAGACGACTTGGGCTCGAGGATGATCACCGGCACCAGTCCTCGAACCTCCTCCATGTTCACACCCGTGAAGAGCGCTGCGGGGGCGGAGCTGCAGGCAGCCGTGGTTTCAGTGGTCAACGTTGGCGGTGCCGCATCCCCACCACTACCACTAACACTGTTGCGCTGCACATCCAAGGACGCCGGCGCTACCGCTGTTGTCATTGCCGCGCTTGTTGACGACCCCAGTGGAAGTGGTGTGGGGACAGCCGGCCGCCCGCCGGCTCCACTACTCGCCGTCCCTCCATGCGCCTCGACCAGCTGGTCGCCGTTGACGGTGAAGTGCATCGTGCCCGCGTCGCAGTCGAGCAGACAGCCAACCACATCGCCGCATTTCCAGGCTCGGCGTGCGAGGCTGACCTGGTGCTTGTTGTGTCGCACCGTCATGCGGGCCGCGTCGAGGCCCCACGAGGCGGCGTCGTAGCCCAACTGCGGGCGGCCAGCAGCGGAGGAGGCGGTGGCGCCGCCGCCAAGCAGCGCCGGTGCGGTGGGAGTGCCGCCCTCGCCAAGAAGGACCCCGCCGCCACCGCCCTGCTCCTCCACGGCCTTCCAGGCGCACCAGCCAACGTGGAAGGTCGGCTCACCAGGCAGCACCACCTCGAAGTACCACTTACCCGACGTCACCGCCACGGTGGCGAGGAGGCGGCTGACTTCTTTTTCCGCCTTGCACTCCCGCGCCGTCACGACGGTGGCGTTGCCGTCTGCGCAGATAAGGCCGACGTCGAGGGGGCCGTAGCGGCCACGGGTGTGCTGGGCGAGGTGGCGGCAGATGGAGGGCAGTGCGGGGTGCGTCAGCCGACCCAGTGAAGACGATGCGCCATTACGGCCACCACGACTATGCCCCCGAGCTCTGAGAGCCGCTGCCTCACCAGCCAGCACTACTCCGTCTACAACCTCCCCGCCGCCACCGCCGTGCTCCGCAGCGTCGTCGGTCTGCGCCACGAGGTCGTCCGCCATCACCAGCTTCCACACACGGGCCGCCTCCTCTCCCACGTACAGGGACGGGTCCACAGGCAGGCAGCCGGGAGGCGGGGAGGAGGCAAAGCTCGTCGCACCAAAGTTCACCTCGCAGCTGCCCTCCCCGGTGCAGACAATCACAGGAAAGAGCGCCACCTGCTCCGCCCGCTGCTGCGGCGACAAGAAGCTGCCGTTGAACTCCGATACGAGGCGGCCGTTCAGCAGGCAGCAGAGGCGGTTGCGGGAGATGTCGAGCACGCAGCCAATGACGTCGTCCACCTTCCACTTGGTGCGGGGGCTCGACTCGAGACTGTACCCCTTGTAATAGCGCAGCGCACGGCCGCCGTCGAAGGACCACGACTCGGCGTCGCTGCCGAAAAAGACGCCGGCGCCGTCCGGGCCGGCAGCGGTGACGGTCGGCACGCAGCGCTCCGTCGCCACCCCGACGAGGATGTTTGCCGCCAGCGTGGCGCCGTTGGCCGAGGCGGCGGCGGCGTGCTCGCTGCGGCTGATGTTCGTCACGTACACCTCCCAGTAGACGGCGCCGGTGGTGAAGCCGACGCTGCTGCGCACCGCCGTCGCACCACTGCCCCTGCTGCGCGTGGCGGTGGTGTCCTCGGCGCTGGCATCGACGCCACGTCCGCCGCCGCCCTTGACGGACCACAGCCCGTTGCCTTTGCGGGTGACGCCTCGGGGGTAGGGGCGGCTGCCACGGCGGCGGCGGGCACACTGAAGGCCATCGCCGTCCTCTGCGCTTGCCACTTCCTCCTTGGCGAGCGAAGGGGCGAGAAGGGAGGCGGAGGCGTCGACGGCGACGAGATCGACGCCACGCATCGCACCTCCCTCCCACACTCCCGCCGCATCCTCCTGACTCGGGTCCGTCGTCCCTGCCGGTGCGCCGCGCTGCGTCACGGGAGGTTTTGCAGGCATCTGCACTGGTCGTTTCGCCGCGGCTCGCTGCCACGTGCGGAGGAATCGTTGCCAGCGTGCGCGCAGCATGTCCACGTAGCTGCGGCCAGCCCACGCACAGTCCACCTGGATCGCCGTCGTCCACAGCGCCACGAGAGCCTGCACATACGGGCTGTACGTCCCCGTCACAACGGAGACGAGGGAGCCGAGGTCGGTGTCGCTGTTCAGGTGCTGCACGATGCTGCAGAGGGGCAGGTTCAGGTGGGACATGGCCATCGCCAGAGGCAGCTGATCGTGGCAGGAGACCGACGGCATGCTCCGCCACAGCTGCAGCAGGTCGGTGAGGATGAGCACAAAGTGGACGCAGTCGTCGTCGCTCGAGCGGGCACTGCTCTGCTGAATTAGTGAGGCGACCACACGAGCATCGAGCAGGCGAGCAGCTGCTGCCGACGACACCGCGCTGCGCCGCTTTGCCATCACGCGCAGCGCGTCGCACAGGGCGTGGACGGCGGCGTGGAGGACAACAGACTTGAGCGACTTCACCGTGACGGTCAAGATGGAGGAGGACGGCGTCGTCGTCGCCCTGCCGTCCATCGTCAGGCGGCTGCCGCTGGAGGACGGGACGGTGCGCAGGTAGGCCCACGGGGCTTCGGCGGCAAGCAGCGTGTAGGCCGGCCACCCGCCCTGCCCATCCGGGTACTTGGCCACGATGTTCTTCATCTCCTCGTCCTTGTAGAGGGTGGCCTGCTCCATGTTGCGGTACTTCGTGTCGAAGGTCAGCACGGCGGTGCCGCCGTTGGTGAAGGCGAGGGGGAGAACGGCGGCCGCGGCGGGGGCGGCGGAGGCGGACAGCGCCGGCGGCAGCTCCATCACGAACATCTCCCCATCGTCGCGGCGCAGCTGCCGCAGCAACACGGCCGTGTCGGTGATGAAGGCGGCGAGAGAGGAGGAGCCGCCACCCACCACACTCTTGTCTCCTCCGTCCTTCTTCCGTGCTTCCTCCTCTGAGGCGAGGAGAGAGACGAGGCGCTGCACGACGCTGCCGATGAGCTCCGTGTGCGCACTCGGCACACACCCGCTGTCCTGCAGCTGGAAGAGGCGGAAGAGCTGGTGGGGGATGTTGTCCTCCCTGTCCAGCACTAAACGGGGGTCGAAGGGGGCAGCAGCAGCGGGTGGAGCACAGCTGCTCAGCGACACAGGTCGTGTGAGGCGGCTCCTCTGCAGGCCACCGGCAAGCCCCTGAACGGCGTACACGGGTCCCATGCCGACCTCCAACGCCGTCACTGTCGCGTGTCGCGCCGCGACGGCGACGAGGGACCACATCACATCCCCGCCGAAGCGAGTGAAGTAGAGAGCAGAGAGGGACTGCACGAGCGCCGACATGAGTGCGCGTGGCAGGCGGGTGCTGCTCACCGGCGCCGTCGCGACACCCGTGCGGGGGCGGCCGGCGTTGAGCTCGATGGACGGGTAGAAACCAAGCGGCAGCGGCTCCATCGCCCACCGCACCTGCCCAGAAAGGACACCGCGGTACTGCGCTGCGGCGTCGGCGGAGTGGATGACGCCCCCGCTGCCCTCCTTCATCTCAAAGAAGCAGAGGTGCTCGGGGAGGCCGAAGGGCTGCAGGGCGTGGTCGCGTGCCACCAGCTCCGCGACGACCCGCACCGACGTACGCAGCACCGACGTGCCCCAGATGCGCAAACCGCCAAGCAGCGCCATCGGCCCATCCACCTCCCGACCGCACGGGGGAGAGGCAGCACCGGCAGCGGTGGTGGTGGCGTTGCCGCCTTGCTCCGCCGCACGGCCCAGCACCACGGACCGCAGGAAGCCGCCCTGCCGAAGCAGTGACTCCAGGCGCCGGCCCGCATCACCGCGCAGCTCTGCGTTGGCGGCCTCGCCGTTGCGGCACAGCGTCACACACGACGCGTTGCACATGAGGGAGACGTGCATGCAGCGGTGCCAGTCCTCGCGGCGCATCGCCTTGCTGACGGAGACCGTCTCCCCGCCTGGGATGGCGATGGTCACGCTCAGGCAGGCACGGTGCACCTTCAGCTGAATAAAGGGGAAGAGGCGCTCCTTGTCTGCTGCTGCCGTGGTGGGGTCGGCTGCGAAGATGGTGACGAGCGGGAACTCGAAGGGGGAGGGCGATGCGGGAGGCAGGCCGTCCTCCTCGTAGTCCGATGCGGTTGCACGGGCCCACGAGCACGGCACACTCAGCGCATCTCCCATCGCGGGGTAGACGTCGCCGTCGTTCAAGATGACAGCCGTCTCAATCGCGAAGCCGTCGTCCCAGACAGGGAAGCGACCTTCTGCGGTGGAGGGGGAAATGGTGACGGCCGCAGGCACAGCAGCAGCGGAGGAGGAAGAGGAAGTCGCGGATGAAGGGTGTGCGTCCCACATGGGAAAGGCAAGAAACATTGGTGCGCCACCGCCACCACCGCCGCTGCCGACACTGCTGGTTACTCCCGCTTCTGCACGAGAGGGCAGGCGATTCACTGCGAGGGCAATACTACTACCACCACCACCAGAGGCTGCGGTACCCGAGAGCACCGTCGAGCCGCCGCGGCTGCCACCGCCGAGGCCCCCTGCGCTCATCGTTGCACCGGCGTAGGCGCCGCTGAAGACGCCGAAACTGCGGGCGAGGCGCAGCAGCCCGTAGTCGCTCGCGATGTCGCGCGGGAGCCCTACCGACGAGCTCGGCAGCGGCGCACCGGCAGGCGCCACCGTGAGCCCCGCCGTGGCGCCGCTGAGGATGGCACCACCGGGCAGGAAGGTCGGCGTCGAGGCGGAGAGGCCGCCGCTGCGGAATGTGTCGAGCAGCGCCTCGCCCGGGCTGTGAAAGGGGGCCAGCGTTGCGTACGCCGGCCGCACCGGTGACTGCCCAGCGTATGACAGTAGGGTGGCGCCGCTGTCGGAGGTGTGGGTGGGTGGCGGGGTGCGCAGCTGGGCCGGCGAGGCAGTCACCGTCGGCGTGGTGGAGCGCGTCGTGGAGGCGGGCGACCGCTCCGAGCCGTGACCACTCCGCGCCGCGTTGCCAGCCGGGTCAGCCTCAATGTCGCCCTCTGCGTGCCGCACGCCGTCGCTGGCGTAGAGCCCCTCCGCTGCCTCCTCCGCCGCACGCACGTTGACCAGCGCCGCCCACTCCTTCAGCACCTTCAGCGGAAAAGGAAGCCGCACGACGCCCTGCAGCGCGTGCCGGCGAACGTGGCTCATGGCGCCGCTTTCAAGAAGGCTGCGGCCAAAGTCGGGCCGGGCCCGCACGACACCCGCCGTGAGGTGCAGCACAGCCACGAAGGTGGACAGCTCCATCGGCGTGAGCGCCACGGCGGGGTCGAGCCGCTCGGCCAGCAGCGGGATGCAGAGCTCCACGGTGGGCTGCAGGAAGTCGGCAACAAAGCCGGAGTAGGCCGGCACCACCACCGGGTCCTCCCAGGCGGTGAGAAAGAGTTGGTGCGGAGAGAGGGACACCTCCTCGCGGGTGTGCCGGCCCGTTGCGTCGGTCGGCACCACCACCACGCTGCGCACCCGCTCTCCATCCGCCACCGCCGCCGCGGCCACCTTCGACGGCGCGTGGCTGCTGCCTCGCACGTGGCGGTGCGTCGTGGGCGTTGCCCCGGCGGTGGCGGAAGGCGACGCCGCCGTAGCCGCGTTCGGAGCGGCAGAGGCGGTGATAGACTCGACGTCAACGACGTACGCCAGCGTGGGGCGGAAGCCGTCCGTCTCGTCCAGGTACGACGCCTGCCCTCCACACTCGTCAGGCGGTGCCAGCAGCTGTCCACCCAGCACGACAGCCCAGACGTGGAGCTGCATCGCGGAGATGGCGCGCACCCGCACACCCGTCGCACCGCCGGCGTCGTCGTCGCCGTCGCCGTCGATGCGGCTGCTCTGCACCGCCTTCGCGTAGGCCAGCAGGAGCCGCTTGTAGGCCGCAGCGAAGCAGCGGAGTTCGGCCGCCCACGCTGGTTGCTGCAGCAGGCGACGAAAGCCAAGGAGGACGTGCTGCGTCGTGCGGCTCAGCCCCGCCGTGGCGAGGGCGTAGGTGGCCACATCGAGCCACTGCTGCACGCAGGTGTGGCCGCCGTCCATGCCCGACGAGGCCACCAGCGGCACTGCCGAGAAAACCGGCGAGGCGTACATGTCCTGCCACGCCGGCGACCCACCTGCGCCGACGGAGAGCGATGCGCAGGAGGCAGCCGGCGACGGCGGAGCTGCCGCAGAGCCCGAGTGGCGAACGGCGGCGGGCTGGCAGCGGCAGAGCAGCAGGCCGGCGATGCGCGCACAGGCGGCGGCGTCACGCACGACACAGCCAACCCCCGGCTCCGACCGCACCAGTCGGGCGTGGTGGATGTCGAGAAAGACCATCTCCATCAGCGTCTCGGCGATGCCGGCGCAGACGGTGCTCAGGGCTGCATCCAGCAGCGGCGGCTCCCCTTCTGTGCTGTCCTTTGATTCTCTCGTTGTGGCTTGCGGCTCAGAGGCGGTGAGCGTGGAGGGAGACGGCGTGGCGGAGCTGAGCGTCCCGGCCACCGCACTCAGCAGACTACACAGCAGGTCCACCTGATCCTGCACCGTGACGAGCGGCTCCAGCACCGCGGCATCCCCCGCCTGTGCGAGCAGCACCGGTGTGTCTTTCACAGCACGCGCCAGCACATCGCGGCAGTGCTGCAACTCTGACCCAACTGCACGCAGCGCATCTGCCAAGAAGGCCATCACCGCCGTCTGCTCCACGCGCGACATCGTCGCCATCTGCTGCGGCGTCAGCATCGCCGTGGCCTGCAGCACGAGGTTCTTCACCGTCACCCACACGGTCGCCTGCATCGCTTCGGCGGCGGTGTACTGCAGGACACTCTCGGCTCCGCTTACGCTGCCGGCGTGGCCGCGGTCGCCTGCGGTGCTCTGCCGGTGCAGGACGGCTGCGGAGATCAGCGCGCTCTTGCTGGACCGGCGGACCTGCTGGGCCGACACCACCCGATCGCGATGCCGGCGCTCTGCCAGCGCGACCGGCCGCAGCTCCACCGAGCAAGATGGCGACGCTTTTCTGGCTGCGCTGTGGCTAAAGTCATTATTGGTGCCGCCGTGGCTGGTGCTTCGCCGGCGGCGATCGTCCGCGTCATCGTTATTGCAGTCCCCATCGCCTTGTGCAGCTACGCCGTCGGGGAGAGGCGTGAAGAGCGTCACGTAGCGCTCCAGCAGAGTGGGCAGGACGCGCAGCTCCACAAACAGCGCAAACTCGCGTGGCTGCCACGCCCGGTCCAGCAGACCGCACAGGACCGAGGCGGAGCTGGCGAGCGAGAGCGGGGCGGTGCCGTGTCCGCCCTTCTGCACCCACTGCGACGACAGGGAGAGGCGCAGGAGGTCGTAGAAGATGCTGCGGATGCGCTCGATGCAGTCGTGGCCGCAGCCCCGCAGCCCGTCCTCGTAGTGAGCGTGCGACCCACGCCCCTGCGCGCTGAGCAGCAGGGCCACGCTCTCCGCGCTCTGCGGCGCCCGCTGCACCAGCCGCAGAAGGTGCTCGATGCCCGCCTGGCGAAGGGAGGCTAGTGTCTCCCGCTGCCGCAGTGCAGCGAGCAGCGTTGCCGATGTTGTTGTGGCGGACAGCACCACCTCCTTCACCAGCCGCGTCGCCTCCTGCAGAGTGAAGGCGGGGTGAGAAGCGATGTGGGCTCGATAGCGCATGTGCCGCCGCCTGTAGGTGCGCCAGGCTGCCTGCAAGCGTGTGCTCGTTCCCACCGCTTCAGATAGCGTCGCGCCGCGCCGATCAGGTGTGGCAAAAAGCGCATTTTCCGGCTCCCACAGCTCCGAGCAGGTGCGGACACGCAGCAGCACGTCGCACCGCCGCTGCAGCTCCGCCAGAGTCGCGTCCAGTGCACGCTGCCGGCTGGCGGGCGACGCAGCGCTCACCGATGTGCCGTCGGCGTCGTCCTCGCGGCGGCTCAGCAGCTCTGTCCGCACCGGCCGCGAGAGGCGGCGCATCACGGCACACATGAGCAGCTCCACCTGCGCAGCCGGAAGCGCCTGCAGTGGGATGGCGCTGAGATGGAGGGCGGCGGCGGCCATGCGTGCGATGAGGGGCGACACCGACGCAGATGCCTTGGAGGCAAGGTGGTCGAAGGCGGCCTGCTTGGCGGACCAGTGCGCCGTGTTCTGCAGCAGCTGTGAAACAAAGGCGTCACGGCGCAGAAGACCACTTGTTTTATTTGGAGTGCCCTTGGCCGACAGAGGAGTCCGCGCCTCTGCTGGCGAAGGCGGCCATAGCCCTCCCTCGAGCAGGGCATGTGACCACACAGCTGCAGCAGCCTCCTCTGCTGTGGTGCCCCGCAGCCCCGCCGACGCCACCCGCTGCGCCACCGCTGCAGCAGCAGTCGCCGTCTCGCCATCCAGCGTGGCGGTCAAGTTCGTGACGGTGCGCTGCGCGGTGGGTGTGGCCGTAACGGAGGCCAGCCCGAGACGCTGCCGCACCGCCTCCTCCTTCACGCTGGCCGAGGAGACAGCGGAGCTGTTGAAGAGAAAGGCGGCCGCCCAGACAGCGGCGTAGTAGAGCGCCTCTCGCAGCGACAGCAGCAGACGACGCGCGGCGGCAGCGGCATCGGGATCGGGGTCGACTGCTGCGCCACCGTCCATCGTCGCAGCGCTGCCCACGGCGTCGAGCAGCGTCTCCGTGAGGCGCAAGAGCCGGTCGAGCTGCTCCAGAAACCACTGCCCATCCTCTACGGTGAGCACGAAGGGAATGGCGCTGAGGGCTGTGTGCAGCGGCGCGGTGAGGAAGGTGGGAGCGAGACTGGCCACGATTTGTGCCACGGCAGCACCCGTCGTGGCTGCCTTCTCTGCGCACATTGAGAGGCAGGCGTCGGCGCTGGCGAAGAGTGCCGCGTAGTAGAGGCGAACACAGGGGTGGTAGGAGGCGGCCTGGGAGAAGCAGAGGTGCTGCAGGTCGAGGGCGGCAGCAGAGATGGCATCGCGTACGCCGCGCCGTCCGCCCGCACCAGGAAAGAAAAGGCCGCCACCGTTCGAACCACCAGCGCCACCCACTACACCGCCACCACCAGTGCTGTTGTTGGCAGCGCCGGCACCCTCGCCTGCGCCACCCGCTCCGCCAGCACGAGCACCACCACCACCACCTCCACCGCTGCTCGCGTACATCTGCGCCAGTGCCACCTCCCAGCGGTTGCCTTGACAGGCACTCAGGAGCAGCAGCTGCAGCGACGCCACCGCCTCGGAGAGTGAAAGGGCAAAGGAGGTGAAGGAGCTGGATGAGCGGCTCGATGCCGTGGCCCACCTGCGGCGCCACTGCACGGCAGACTCCTGCAGCAGCGTGCGCAGCGTGTCGCAGACGTCCGAGAGCGACGCGACGCCGTCCTCCACTGCCAGAAGTGGGGCGGCTGCTGAGACAGTGGTGAAGCTGCGCGCCACGGCGTCCAGCAGCACACTCATCGCAGGGACTCGCTCCTCCGCATCGCCGTCACCACCACCGCTGTTACTACTGTTGCTGCTGCGGGAGTGTGAGGGCGAGATCAGGGCAGTAGAGGAGGCGTGCAGCAGGTCCCGCAAGAGCTTCGCGCGTTGGCGCACATCGGGCAGGAAGAGCCCCACGCCCTCAATCGTGACGGTGCGGGCCAACGCGACGACCACAGGCGACAGTGTCAGTCCTTCCTCGTTGATCACGTCGGCAAGCAGGCCCAGCAGCGTGGACGAGTCGGCTCCGTCCCCACTACCCGGTCGCGGAAGCGCTGACGCCGAGGAGCTCAGGGTGGCTCCGCCGGAGACGGTGGCGGCGAGCGGGGCGGGCGGCGGCAGTGACGACTCCGCGCGGTCCGAAGGGCGGGTGCGCTGCAGCAGCGAGGGGCCAGTGCGGCGGCGCAGGGAGGACGTGTGCAGCTCCCGCAAGAGCATTGCCATCGTCGCCTCGGATGCTGCGGCACCAGCATTTCCATCGCCACCACTGTGCAGCGACTGCTGCGAGCTGCCCTTCCGCATGGCCACCGCCTCCTCGCTCCTCCCTGCCGCCTCCCGCACCACCGTCAGCCCCAGCGGGCCGGGGTGGAGGCCGAAGGCGCGAGCGCGGCGGACGAGGCGCAGCAGCACCCGCAGCGCCGCCGCCACCACCACCCACGACACCGCACTCTTCAGCGTCACAGCGCGGCGGGCGTTGTTGGCCCGCACGACGCGGAAGTGCTCGCCGAGCACCACACGCACCTCGGTGACGCAGCGGCTGCTGACGTCGTCGGCGAGAGGGGAGAAGAGCGCTCCTTCGGCGCCGGGGTCGGCTGCGGCGTGGGCGGCCAGCACCTTGAGCAGCCACAGCGCCACCGTCGAGTAGGCGATGGCGGGCTGCGGCTGCGCGAGGAGAGAGGGAAAGGCAGAGAGCTGCGAGGCGGCCTCCTCAGCACCCTCAGCGGCGCTCACCGACGCGTCGTGCACATTCCCAGCAGCGTTGCTGTCTGCGCTTCTGCCGCCCTCCTCTTCGGCGAACACGCGCAGCCGCTCTGCCCCGCCCTCCTCCTCCCCCTCCTCGACCGGCAGCGGGACAACAGCGAGAATGCGCTCGCGGGGCCGCTGCGGGGCCGGCCCAGTGGAGCCGAGCAGGGAGAGGAGGTAGGACGCCTCCTCCTCTCCCTTAACGAGACCTGCATCCACCTCGAACATCTCCCACAGCCGGCCAGCGGGGTCGGCCCGCATCCAGTGACGCACCGGACTGCGACTCGTCACGAAGAAGAGGCAGCGGTGCGCCACGCCAGAGGCCAGGTCGAAGAAGAGCAGCACGCGGCCGCCGCCCTCCCTCGACGTGTAGGGGCTGTCCTCGCCGACCGGCGTGCTGAGCATCAGGGTGTGCCGCGTCACACAGGAGGTGGTGAGGGTGAGGTCCTTCCACTCGTGCAGGCGAGCGCAGGCTGGCGCACCGTTCTCGGGGGACAGAGACCCGCCACTCTGCGCAGGTGTCTCGTCACTGTGCAGGCCCGTCGTCGACGCGGTTGTGCCGCCAGCCGCAGCGGCAGCACCGTAACTGCGCCAGGGGTGGGCGGCGTCGCACGGGACGTGGGCGAAGCCGCCGCTGCACACCGCGTGGGACGCCTTGACGTGGCGGACGTAATTCAGCACCACGTTGCCGCTGCGCTCGTTGAAGAGCAGCTGCGCGACGAGGCCCGGCTCATCACCGGCGAGGGGGCGGCGGAAGTCGCGGCTGATCTCCCGTGCAGTGCGGCCGAGACGCCACACGCGCAGCCCCGTCAGCAGACACGTGCAGCCCGCCCCAACGGTCCACCGCTGCTTCGGCGCGTCCAGCGACACCTGCGGGCCCTGCCGGTTGCCGGCCACCTCCTCGCCCTCGAAGAAGAGGCGCCAGCGGCCGTCAAAGACGAGGGCGACGTGCAGCGGGCGGTTGTCGGCTGTCGGAGGCAAAGGAGCCGAGACGAGGCAGGAGCCGCGCACGTCGTGGCGGTAGCCGCCGCGGATGCAGAAGGCGCCCTCCCACTTGATGATCTCGAGGAAGACCTCGCCGTTCGTGCTGCGGTCGCCGTGCTGGTAGAGCGTCGCGGCGTCCTCCTTGTCGAGCAGCTGCACCCACAGCTCCACCGTCGCGTGGCCGCCCGCCACGGTGAGGTGCTCCTCCGGGCTGCCAAGGTCCACCAGGCTCGGCTTCCGCAGCAGCAGACAGCGGTCGAAGTAGAGGGCGGAGGGGATCGCGGGCGGCTGCTGCAGCGTGCGGGTCCAGAGCGGCGCACCGGCCAGCGCGGCAGCCGTGGCGGCGTTGTAGCCCTGCGCCACCACCTCCCACTCCACAGACGCGGCAGACGCGGCGGCAGCGGCGGGCGGCACTCCGTCCCCCATGCGTAGCACACCGCGTGTGGCGTTGCTGCCGCTTGCCACGGCGCTCGCTGGGGTGCCGGCAACGGCGGCGGCGCCGTTCACCGTGCGCGATGGCGGCACCGGCGTCGACCGCTCGAACACCATCAGCACGCAGTCCTCCGTCATGGTCGCCAGCTGCGGGTTGGCGCGTGGGGAGCGTGGCCAGCTGCCGTGCATGTCGGCCCACCGCAGCACCTGGTGCTGGTCCAGCTGCAGTGAGTAGAGCACCAGCGCCACCTCCTCGGCCGCCATCCGGTCTGTCAGCAGCAGCACGTGGGAGTGGGTGACCGCCATGCTGGAGCGGGAGGCGCCGACGCAGCAGGCCGCTGGCTGGCGCGTCTCGGTGAGGAGGACGTATGGGGTCGCCGCCGAGGGTCCCCACCGGCCGAGGCCGTCAGAGGTGTGCAGATAGAGGGCAGAGGCGGCGGCACCGTAGGCCACCGACAGCACCACGGTGGCCGGGTCGATCTGCGTCGGCGTGAAGCTCGCCGGGTCCTCGCAGGCGCGCTTCAACGCCTGGCCGATGTCCGGCAGCGGTTGGCGAGGCACCAGCGCCGCACAGTGGCGCCGCAGCCACGCGACTACTGCAGGTGAGAGTGTGCCCGCCGGCACGCGCAGCAGGTAGCGGCACACGCGCAGCACCTCGCTCACTAGCCCGCGCTGCAGCGCCAAGAGCAGCGCCACCTCGAGCAGCGCCGCCGTCGCCGGCGCTGAGGCCTCCGCGGCGTCGCAGGACGCCTCGAGCACACGCACGACGTGGTCGACAGCGAGCTGCACGGTGTCGGGCGAGACGACGGAAGCCGCCCCCGCGTTGCCGGTCCCGCACTCGACAAGGGCAAAGATGGGCAGCGAGACGAGAAAGTCGCGGAAGCTGACAACGAGCGGGGCGGCGAGCCCCTGCCCACTCGACACGGCCCGCATGAAGAGGTGCACCACCATCACCGCACCGCAGTTCAGAGCGGCGTCGTAGCCACCAGCCACGCGACCACCTCCACCGTTAGTACTGCTGGAGCCGCTGCCGCTGCCACCGCTCCCGCCAAGGGGAAGGACGAGGCCGTCTGAAGCGCCGCCGCCCAGTGCACGTGTGGCGCCTTCGCGGGCCGCCTCGTAGAGCCGCTGCCGCAGATACTCAGCCGTGACGTGTGGCGACACGAAGGACGTCGTGCCGGGCAGCACCGCCACGTAGCGCCGCACCGCAGCGAAGGCGCGGGAGAGCGCCGTCATGCGGGCCGCGGAGGCCTCGGCGGAGAGGTAGAGCCGCATCGCCCGCTGCTCACTCTCGCGTGGGGTGAGGGTGGCGGTGAGGCGTGGGGCGGCTGCGGTAGTTGCCGTCGCTGCTGCTCCGGCCGTGTGCTCGTGGTCTGCCAGGTCCTGCAGGGATGAAGCAGCCACGAGCACGCCCCTCTCCTCCTCCATCGTGACGGCGCTGCTGCTCTCGAGGGAGCCGTAGTCTTGAAAGAGGTTGCTGAAGAGGTAGGAGTGCAGGGGAAGGCTCTGCACCTCGTGGAAGCGGAGAGGCATGTAGGCGGGGGCGAAGGGGCAGGCCTGGCGCTGCAGCCACGGCAGGTGCTGCGTCGACGTCTCGCGGATGGCGTGGTAATCGAAGCGGACGTGCTGGTGGCGGTAGTGCAGCGAGACGGAGGGGAAGACTTCCATCGTCAGCCCGCTCAGCTCACCGACCACGACCTTCTCACCTACCCGGACGGTCATCACTGCGGCGTCGTAGTCCAACGTCAACACGACGCGGTCGCCGGTGCCAAAGGTGAGTGCCCCGCCTCCCGTGTCGGTGCGCCGCCAGTGCCCATAAAACTTGCCCGCCCTGCTCAGACACCACCCGCCGCCTTGTGAGATGAACGTATCGTACTTGGAGAAGCTCTTCGGAACGATACCGAGCATCAGCCCACTCTCATCGTTGCTCTCGCCTTGGTGCTCGATCTTGATGCCCCACTCATGAATGCCGCGGCGGATGCCCTCCGTTACCTGCAGGGTCACCCAACCCACACTCGGCTTCAGTGCAGAGGACTCGGCAATCACGACGTCGCTGTGCGGGGTAGAGGGGTCGATGAGGTAGCTCCGACGCGGGGCGGAGCTCTTCTCCATGCGGGACTGCATTTGATCAACGAAGGCCATGACGGAGGCGGGGTGGTGCAGCTGGCTGTGGGCCCCGCTCGCCATTCGCACGTACATGGAGCTCAGCTGATCCATCGTGCCACGTGCGTGGGTGTGTGTGTTTGTGTTTGTGTGTTGAAGTAAAGTGCTCCTCAGAGACGTCCAATGCAGGAGCGAAGGAAAGAAGGCAAAACAACAAAAAAAGGAAAAGATATGCCACAGAAAGGTGAGAGTGCTGTTTTCTGGGTACAAGCGGGAAACGCAGCTGGCTCAGCAGCCGGTGAATTTGGTGTGTGAAAGGCAATTAGAGCTCCTCAACTCTGTATCGAAAGCACTTAAACCGCAACCGCACCGTGTCGCGAAACAACAAAAGGAGGAGAGATGTGGGGTGTGAAAAAAAAAAAAAGAGGGAGAGGCAGAGAGGCACAGGCTGTACATGCAGAAAGAAAATAAAAAGAAAAAAATAATAAGAGGATCGCAAGTGGTGTTGCACAGACAACAAATAAACACACACACAGTCACATGCGCTGCGGTGCAGGCAGTAATGAAGAGGAGTTTTGTTCTTGCCGCGATGGTACCTTGAAGGAGGTGTTGGCGAGGAGCACGAAGAGGGTGAGGAGAAGACAAGGAGGAGGAGAAAGTGGTGGCATTCAGCATACAAATCCTGCAACGTCTGACGCACATTAACGCCGGAAATCTCCACACTCGAACAAGTGAGCAGTACCTTCTCTGTTGACCAAGAAGAAGGAAAAAGGATATGCGCGCAGCCTTGTCAGGAGCATAGCCGTCCATTTGTCGACTGTGCGTCAGGCAACCGGCTCTTGTTGAGATGAGCGCGCGTAGGGGCACAGAAAAAGAGAAAAAGAGAGCGGCGTGCGACAGCCACAGTCCCTCTACACACAGTCGTCGCTTGTCGTCTCACGGCTACAATCATTTCTCATCAATATTTCCTTTCTTTCTTTTCTGCGGAGAATCGTCCCCACCCTTAGTTAAGCCGCGGAGAGGGCCGTTCCCACTGCTGTTCAACGCGAAGAATACAAAACATAATAATCAACAACGGTCACTCGTCGCAACTGCTCCTTAGCACACGAGGCTTCCTCGTGCAACACCGCATACGCGTCAAGTCAGCAACCGCTACGCGCAGGGAGATTCGCAGCACGAAGACGACGGAGGCGTGCCGTACACCAGCGGTACCCACGCCTTACGTCTGCACCCAAAAAATAAATAAAAAGCCCTACAACACGGACTTGGCCACCGCATTCTGCATCGCCTCCAGCGCCTTGTCAGCTGCCTCCTTCGAGCTCATCCGCATCGTGAAGTTCTCCGGGAAGCCCTCCTCGTCGTCCGTGAAGTCTTTGAAGGCGGTCCAAATAATGAACTTCTCGCCCTGCTTGTGCTTCGCGATCTTCATCCCCTTCAGCAGGTAGTGCTGCGCCGCCAGCTTGCCAATGCCCTCGCGGCGGAAGAGGAACATGTACTTGCCCCCGTCGTCCTTGCGCTGCAGCACCTTGGCGGTACCCTGGCCACGCTCCTTCCACTGGTTCTCGCCCTCGTCGAAGCGGAGCAGCTTCGCGGTGTCCTGCCAGATCACGTTGAACTTCTCCTCGCCACTCTTCACGTCCACGGCGGCGAAGCGGGCGGCACCGCCGTCGGACACCGCCACCTCCTCGATCTCCATCAGCTCATTGCCGTTCTCGTCAGCCTTGGACATTTTTGGGCCTCGCTGTGTGTCTGGGTGGGTTTGTGTGTAGTGTGTGTGCTGAGTAGTATGCGCGCACGCTCTTTCTCCGCTGTCCGAAATGAGGAAGAGAACGGCGTCGAGAATGAAGAAAGGTGAAGAGGAGGCGTAAAGGAGAGGACGTCGGAGACAGCAAAAAATAGAGCAAAAATCGTACGCATAATAGAGAATAATAATAGCATAGGTCTATCTCAGTCTTGCCAGTATTGGCGTAGTAACAGCACTTCGCATCGCCCCTAAATTCCTCCTTATCATACGATTGGCGTCTTTCTTTCGCTTCTTTTCTTTATTCCATCGTTGCTTCTTCTATGCTTTAGAATAATGTGTATCGCTCGTCGCTGTCCTTCTACTCTATAAGTGCACACGTCTATCTCCATCCGCTGGTGGAAAAAAAAAAAGCAGAGCACCGCGAAATTGTCTCGCCGCCCCGCCAACGCCATCTTTGTTGCGCAGTCTACACCACCGCATCGGCGATCTCGGAAAGAGAAAGCGCTCGGCGGTGTACCAGCGCTACCACACAAGCCTCGCTCGCATCGGACCGAAGTCGCTTCTTGCCGCTTCTCTGCTCCAGCTCCATTAAACAGTCGACTTGAAGACACTGCGGCTGCTGCTGCCCCGCATCCGCACTCGCGTCTCCGCCGTGCAAACGAGATGGCGCCTCGACGCCCTCAGCAGCGGTGAGCGGGTCATCACCATTCACCACGGGCGGTCGCCGCACGCGGTAGCCAAGACGTGGTCTCGCAACGAGCGCGTCCAGGCCGCCCCCGTCGCCATCGCCGCCACTAGAGCAGCAGCGTGCACGCGAAGCATCCCCGCCAGGTGTTGGCAATCCACCCGTGCTGAGAATGTGCCGTGGGAGGCAGAGCACCCAGTAGGGAGAAGCCGGACCACCGCCTTCCATCGCCCCGCGAGCACAGCCGCTGTCGTGCAGCCCCGTATCATGGTGGTTCACAAAGGGGGTGCGAAGAAAAGGCCCGAGCCGCTGCATCACAACCGCACCGCGGCTGGGACGGTAGTGCAGTGGCGTCACCGACAAGGGGCGGAGCAGCGCGACAAAGTCGATGATTTCCTGGGGCGTGCTGTGGAGGGTGGTGGGGATGTGCCACACCTGTCCCCCGTAAGAAGAGAGCGGCCCTGCTGCCTGTTCTCGCTGCAGACGAGCCCAGCCGGAGATGACGACGCCGTAGTACGGGGTGCCGCTGCGGCTCTCTGAGGCTGCTTGCAGTGCGGCAGGGGCGATGGCGCTCCGGCTGCTCACCACCTCCACCAACAGCATCTCCCGCGGTGACCGCAGCGCCGCTGCCTGCGAGGCTGAGAGAAAGGTGTTGCGGTGGTACGGGTAGTGGGCCGCCTCACCACCCGCCGCACGCCACGCCTGTTCCTCCTTGGAGAGAGGAGTAGACGGCGCCGCCACGCCCTTCTGCTGTGGTGGCTTCTCATTGGTAGCTGCAGTAGCAGCTTCAAAGTCTCTCAGGTCGTCCCGCTCCTCCTCCAGCGCCTCCACCACTGTGAGAAGGCGGGCGTAGCGCATGTCATCGAGGAGGGCACGGGTGCGCAGGCAGTCGGCGAGCTGCTGAATGAGCAGCTCCTTGCCAAACTGGTTGTGCAGGTAGACGCGCACGACGAAGGGCTGCGGGGCCCTCGCCGCGTCTGTGCTCGGTGTCTCGTCCCCAGTGCCGTTCTCCCCATGTCGTTGCTTAAACAGCTTCCGTTGGTGCTCCATGCGGCGGCGAATAGCTTCCATCGCCTCCTCCACCTGTTCCTTGTTCAGCAGCTTACTCAGCACCGCCACGCCGCCCTGCCCAGACTCGCCCGGCGGCCACTGTGTGACGGCCGCCTGGCCAAGGTGCAGCCACGTGTCGTCGAGGTAGAGGTGGTCGACGCGGTGCGTCTGCAGGAAGGAGCGCAGTGGAGAGAGGCGAGCGGCCTCCGTGTACTTGAAGTCACCGGTGTGGAGATAGGTGACGCCGGCGGGCGTCTCGATAAAGACCATGGCGCTGCCCGGGATGTGGAAGGCGGGAAGGAGCGTTACATACACCGTGTGGCTGTCAAGCTCGGTGTTGGAATCAGTCGCGCTGCTATGAGACGTCGCCCCTTCGCCAGCAGCAGCCGTCGCGCTCATCACCGGAGTGCGGCACCAGAACGGAAGGGCCAGCACACGCCCCCGCAGGCCCTCAAACCTGCTCAGTAGAAGCTGCGCTGTGATGGTGCTCGTGAGGATGATGCCCGCAGCCCAGGCAGAGTGGAGGCCCTTCATGTGGTCCGTGTGGAAGTGAGAGAGGAGAAAGACATCCCCGACGACAGGACCGCTGCCCTGCCACTGCCGTGACTGCAGAGCAGGGAACTCGTCGACAAAGATGGGCAGCGTCGGCAGCCGCATTGGGCACGTCTATTGCTGCTCTTGCCTTGTAGATTTGCTCCTGTACCGGACCTGTCTCTCTCTCAAGGTGGCTGTACACTGCAGCACAAAACAGTGAGGGAAGAGAAAAATAAAAAGAAAATTTGGAGGGAGGGGTTCAGAAGACGCGGAAGCAGAGGGATGAGACGCTGTCCCCGACAGCAAATTGCCTACGGCGGGCATAAAAGAACGCTCTTATGACTACAACACACACCTACACATTTACCCTCACACAAGCACAAAGAAGCAAGGGTAGCCGATCACATGGGTTAGGGGGAAAGAGAGGGGGAGACGTGCGCTGGTCGAGGCAGAGGCACCGCAATTCGAAAGATGCCGCTGAGAGCACCACACATGCACACACACACAATAAGCAACCAACCAGGTGTTTCTCTGCACTTTGCCACGACGCACTACAGCCAACAAAGGGAAGCACTGTGCCCTCTGTCATCTCCCACCACGCCATGAGAAGAGGCGTGCGGACGGATGAGAGAGGGACCACCTCGCTCTCGCTGCATTGGTGTCATGGTACAGAGGCGAATCCTACAAGAGAATGAAGGAGAAGCGCAAACACAGGCATAGCAGCCAGAAAAGAAAAATTGCTTTTCTGTTGATTCGCCTCCTCCGCGTCTCCCTCTACTTGACAGAATGTTGGCACCTGGCGCAATTGCTCCTTTATTTCCTCTGTAGGTGCCTGTGTCGCGACTTGCTTCCTGTGTTCGCAGTGACTGTGGTAAACAACTTTCTTTACCTCTCCTCTCTGCGTCTGCTCATTTGAGAACATCTCTCCCTCTCACTAAGCCCGCTACGCCATCTTCTCCCCCGTTCCTTCCCGTCTTCCACCAGCATATGAAATTCACCCAGGCTGCGTTCGTGTAGGACGGTGCGGGTGTTGTTGTGTGGGTACGTGGGTGTGGTTGGAAGCCACGGTCAAAGGCTTCACCTCCACGCAGAGGCGGCAACGGTGGAGAAGCCGGCACAAAAAAAGAAAACAGGAAAGAAAGGCGTTTCCGCAGAAAATCGCCACTCGCGTCCTATTTTGTCCTGCGTTTCTCTCCTCCCACAACGCGAGCAGCTCTGCGTGCGCCGTCGTTCGATAGAGCACTTGTTGCCTTCTTGTTCTCTTTGGACCATGTGTTTGTGCATATGTGTCTTTTTGAGCGTCTCCAATCAATTCAGGCAACGAAAAAAAAAACTAAAAAGAAAAGAGCCTAGCGCAGCTTTCCATCGAGTTACGCCTCTAAAGGCCACCCTTCTGCTGCTTTCCCCGGACTTTCACCATGCTCACAAAATAAGAGCACAACACAAAACACACACATATACATGTACAGGCGCCGGAGCGACAACAACAACGACGAAATAGAGCCTCACACCTCTGCAACAGGAGGAGAAAACAAATGCGCTGAGAGGAAAGAAAGAGGCTGTGGAAACAATAAAAAGGGCGGACGGCGCACGCACCGCATCCAACTAAATAGAGCGAAAAGTAATAATGGCAATTTGTGGTTTGAAGGGGTGGTAAGTGTTCAGAGTACTAGTTCACGCTGCCTTGTTGCACCTGCACTTGCCACGCGTTCCTTTCTAAAAAAAGAGAGGAAAGGAAGAGACGACAAGAGTGGAGCCGTTCGGCGCAGCCGGTTTTTTTTCAGTGGTGAACAAAGCTGGACTTCATCTTCGGGGTAGGCACACACACAGACACATACACACAGAGAGACAGACACAGACGCAGACACAGTGTGGAAGCGAAAAGCAGAACAGCTTCCTCACTTTGAAGTTGCACGTGCGTTTGCCCGCCCCATCAAGGACTCGTTGAGTACTAACAGGGCACGCAAAGCGGCGGTGCTCCTCACGGCTCACGTCTACAACCTCTCCATATTTACTCCCTCTCTTCAACTCTTCCAACAGAGATTAAAGAGAGAAAAGAAAGTGATAAAAGGAGTTGTAACGCATCACGGCCGCAGGAGCAGCGAAGCCCGCGAGAGATGCAGCTCACACTTCACAGTACTCGTCCCACAAATTCCACAAAGACTGCCGCCTCTTCCTCCTCTTCTTCTGCCTTCCGCTCTCTCTCTGTTCCAATATCCTTTCTCCGCCACTAACACTTTTCTCTTCGAGAGGCACGGGGCTCCTCAGAAAGAAAGGGAGAATAAAAGACTAATCTCCTCGAGACGTGCGTGCTTCGGCTGAGGATCACAGCGAGGTGCACGCAGCATACGCAAGCGCTGACAGTGGGCCGAAGTAGAAGAAGAGGAACTCGGTAAGAAAGAGAGAGAGAAAGAGAGCGGAGGTCTAGGTGAGGAGACAGCAGAGAAGCAGAGACGTCCAGGAAAGACACTTCTTTCTTAGAGCAGAGAACACACAGCCTACACACAAACACGGACACATACACACAGATACACACACGCACGCGTAGATGTGCACGCGCAAGAATTTGCACAAAGGGCACTTGCTTTATGCAGCACGGCTTCCTCGTCCTCCACCTCAGTGTAGACGACGCCTTATAAACGTTCTCATTGAAGAGACTCTTCGATACTGCAGTCATGACGGTATTGTGGGCTTAGTCAGCGCCAGGACGATTCTGCAGACGATGCGATCTGAAATGGCGGAATCGAAGAAGATGCGCCACGTGCGTGCGTCTTTATATGCGTCTGTGCTCACATCCGGCAGAAAAGCGCTAGCTGAACCAAGCAAAGCCACTGTTTTCTAGCTTCTTGGTGCTGCAACGAGAGGCCTCAAGTAGGTCCTCGAAGGTCGATGCGAAGTGTGTAAGTGTGAGAGAGAGAGAGAGAGCGCGCTTATGCCTGTGACCAGTTTTGGTAAGCCACGGCTTCCTGCTTTCACTACTGTTTGAACAAAGGCACACGCACAACGGCTCGCCGGGTGACGCTCGGTGCGGCAACAGCTCGCGGCATCCCAACCATCTGCCGAATCTCGCTGTACGAGTAGGCACGTCCAATCTCCGCGGCTGCCTTGATGCGCAGAAACTTGTCCTCGGTGACGAAGAGCACCTTCTCGCGATTGCGGCGCAGGTACACGGCGTAGCCCAGAATGCGGTCGTCGTTGTTGGACGTGTGCCGGTCGTACTCCTCGACCACCTCCGTGCGGCGCTGCAGTAGGACGTGGCTGTTCGCCTTGCCGACACACGCCGCGATCCAGTTGCGCAGGTCATGTGCGCGCTTGCGGCGCCACTCCCGATCGTGCGGCACGTTGCTGCCGCTGCTGCTGTTCACACCACGCATGGCCGCCGTTGTGGCGCTGCCGTCACCACCGCCGCCTTTGTGCATGTAGTCTAGCTCGTCGAGCACCTTGAAGGGGATGCCGATGTACGCACGCTCCAGCAGCAGGTTCAGCACTCCCGGCTCGGAGTCGAGTAGGGAAGACGTGTCAAAGACGACGCAGTTGGCGGAGGCCGGCAGCGGCACGTCTCGCGAACCGCGGGAACTGAAAAAGGCGGGTAAGCGGCGAAGATCAGGCTCCAGCTGCGGCGGCTGTGGCTGCGACGCGGCAACAACTTCAGCTGCCGTCTCGCTTTCTCCGCTTGGAGCTGCCGTGCCGCTGCGCTGATCCTGCGCGGCCTTCTCCAGCGACTTGTACAGGTTCGGTGAAGCCAGCGACGAGAAGGGCGAAGGCGACGACCACGACGGCGGCAGCAGCGAGGCGGCCTCACCCACTGGAACGGGTGACGACAGACTGCGCAGCCGGTCCATCTTTTGCGCCGCCGTCAGCAGCGATGCGGATGTGGTAGAGGGCTGCTGGCTGACTCTCCGCCCCTTCACCAGCATCGCCACTGCGTTCTCCTTCTTGGCGGCGGACACCGACTGGTGCCGCTGCGAGCGCCGCACCGCGCGACGGGCCGGTGGTGCATCGGCTGGTGCCGCTGACGTCAGCGGTGCTGCTGATGCAATCGCGGCGTCACGGTAGCGCTGAAAGTGTGCGTCTATCCTTGCCGTCTCAGTAGCGTCGTGCAGCGCGTCATCGACGGCGGTGGGGGGCTGCGGCACGGAGTGGCCGCCCTTACTCTGGGCCTGGGCAAGAAGCGTGTAGGGAGGCGCCTGGTTCCACATGGTGTGGGCAGCCGCAGCAGCAGCAGCAGCCGCACCACTGTCACCGCTGCGCGGCACGCCATCATCGATACCGCTGCGGTTGCCATCCTGAACCGTGGCAGTCGCGGTGTTGGTGATGATGGAGGCGGCCGCCGACCCGCGGCCCACCTGCATGCGCTCTAAATTCATGAAGGTGCTCGCTGGAGGCAACAGCGCCGGCGCAGGCGGGAAGGCCTCTGCTGTCGGCGCAGGAGCTGCACCAGGCGAGGCGGAGGCCTGCAGGCGCAGCTTCGTCAGCCGCTCCGCACCGTTAGCCAGCGAAGACGACGAGGGGGATGTTGGCAGCTGCGGTTGCGTGCTTGGGGCCGAGGAGGCTGCGAGAAACCACGGTGGTGGCGGCAGCGCGTCGGTCGCCGGAGGCGTTGCCAGCGGTGTCACCACACGCCGTGCGGCTCGTAAACGGTCCAGCGCAGACGAGTACGACGACGGCGACGGTGCCCGCTGCCAACTCCTGCCCTCCTCCTCATTCTCCAAGTCTGCGCCTCTCCCACCCTCTGTGTGCCCGTCGACCGACGAGGACGATGTTGGTGCTGCTGCTGCGCTACTTGGGGCTGGAGCGGAGACGAGTGTGGTTGCGTTTCCGCTTCGCTGTCCCATTGGCTGCGACACCGGCGGCTCCGCCTCCTCATTGTTGTACACGCGCGACTCAAAGTGATCGGGCGAGAGCGACGTCGGCACCGCTGCTGCTGCTGCTGCTGCAGTGCGAGTGCGCTTCAGCCGGTCCGTTCGCACCGCCCCGTACATCTGCGTCACCGGCGTACCCGTCAACGCAGCGAGTCGACGTACGAGGTCCGGCGTGTAGGGCGAGTTGGGGGTGGAGGAGAGAGGAGTCGGTGGCGGCAATGGCTGCCCCTGCAGCGGGGACTCCTCGTTCTTGTACTGACTTGCTGCGGAGGAAGACGCTGTGGGGGAGAGGAGGAGGGTAGGGGCACCGGCTAAAGCGCGGAGGCGGGCGAGGGAGCTTTCAGCAGGGGACCGGTCCGGACTCACCAGATGTGGCTGCTGCGCTTGCGGTACAGCCGGTGGCGCTGCAGCTCTTGCCGGCTGTGGCGTGGCAAGTGCTCTTCGCGCCGCGGCGAGTGTCTGCGGGGAGAGGTAGCTGAAGCCGCGCGGTGCCAAGTCGGCCATCTCGCCGTCATCCACCTCGGGTACAGGGACGGCGCGGACAGGAGGTTCCTGCGCCTGCATCACGGCTTTGGAAAGGCGACGCGGCGGCGGGCGTGTGTAGGCGGAAGCACCACCGCTGTGGACGCTGGTGCTTCTGCCAGGAGTTCCAGTGGTGTTCTTTTCACTCCTGCTGCTGCTATTGCCTTTAGAGGCAACGAAGGGCACGTGGCGATGGCTGCTGGCGGCTTTGCTACCGGTCTGCTTCCCGCGGTTCTTGGGAGCCGGCTCACGCTTGGTGCTCCGTGGTGGCATTGCGGCTCTTTTTTTTCTTCTTTTGTTCTTTGCCTCCTTCTAATGCTCTGCTCTAAATTTGACGAACCTTCGCGTCTTAAGAAGAGGAGGAGGACGAGTACTGCGGGGAAGAAAGGGCCTCTAGTCCCCTTTCTCCTCTCTCACCTGCTCCTCTTCTACTACGTTTTCTCTTTTTTGGGGTTTCAGTGCTTTTAGCACTCCTTTTATTCCGTTTGCCTCTTCCTCAGAAGCGTGTTTTTTTTTCTGGTGAACGGCTCTGGTGTGGGGGTGATGAGCGAAGTGGGCTACGAAGAGGAAGAAGGGGGACGAAGGCGACAGACTTGGGACAGTGGGAAAGCCGATAGACTCATTTAACAGTATCAACAAAGTTGTTTTTTAAACTCAAGTGATCATGCGTATTGCTACGACAGAAAAAGACATGCATATACTTCAGCTAAGAGCCTCCGCTTCCATATCCGCAAGAAAAGCGCAGGGAGACTTAGCATGAACACCACCCACGCTTCGGGCCTGCACGCAACAGACACGTCTCCTCTTCACCAGCGGATAATGACGAAAAGCGAATAACACATGACGCTGTACCACAGATTTCCTTTAGAGCTTGTTTACCTACTTAGTGGTGGTACGTTGCGGTGTAATGCCGAGCATGGAATAACAAAGCGATGGGAAGAGTGAAAGTGCCGTTCAAGAACGCCGAACAACTGAAGAAAAAAATGCTTTGATGGCGTTGTTGCGGAGAGGGGCGGGTGCATCGACGTACGCCCTCGCAAATGCACACACGCCCTCACACGCAAACACATACACACACGAAGGCACACACGTAAGGTCAGACGAAAAAGGCACACAGGAAAACACTGAAAACGAAGCAGCAGCACTGAGGGGAAGAGAGAAAAAAAAAACACGCAAAACTACAAAGGAGAGGTGTGAAGAAACGAGTCTAGTTCATGCGTCGGCTACCTGACTCGCCACGTGTGCGTGTATGTGCGCTGCCAGTTTAGTCAGGCAGCGTGTGCGAGTATCACACCGATACACCGCCCGTAGAGGTAAGGCGATTACAAAGGCGAGGAAGGAGAAGTTGAAGCACACACCCACACGCCTGTTCTCCAACGAAACACAAACACAGACACACACAAGCGAAGCCAGAAGGTAGGAGCGCAGGGAAAGAAAAAGCCCAAAATAGCAATAGTGGAAGCCGGTGCTGACATCTCAGCTACACCGGTTGCCGATCCAAAACAACACAACACCACATCACCAAGCAAGCAAAGTGAAAAAGAAAAGAATGAAGCACGTATTTAAAGGAGAAAGCAAACTTCACCAAGGCACGCCGCTTCTTCTCTGAACAGTAACTTCACAACGCCTGTAACACAATAAGGAAAACAAAAAAAAAAGAAACTGGAAAGCAACAAAATAAAATGAGAACACACAAAAGAAAAAAAAACCAAGCACCACAATACACAACACAAAAAAAAAAGCTAAAGAAGCACAAGGGATACGGAGGAGAGAAGTTTAAAACCTTTCACGACGACAAAGCGAAAGCAATACAAGATGAAAAAGGGGGTAGGATTTTCGCGCTGAGATTCACGTCACAAAAAATATATATTATTAGTACCTAGATGAACAAAGCAAACAAACAGAGAGAGAGAGAGAGAGAGAGAGAGCAGAGACAGAGAACGAGAAGGCTGGTTCGTCTATATTGTCTGCTGGGCCGCAACGCTGCAAAAGGAAAAGTGCCGCGTGCATCCTCTCTCCCTCTCTCTCTGTCTGCTTTAAGCGACTTCATTTTCGGCATGTGAAAGTTGAGGAGCGAGTTAATAATCAGGTAAACAAAAAGTTTTGAAACAAAAAGACAAGCGCTAAAACAAACATGTCACTCCTTCAGGAACGAACCAACAAGCACCGCGACAACACAAAGATGCGCAGGCACACAACAAGAAAAATAATAGACGTCCCGCTTTTGTTTTGAACCGCCGACTGCACGTGTGAGAAGAACAGAGAAAGAAACAGATAGAAACAGAGAGAGAGAGAGAGAAAGGCGAGAAAGGTGAGAAAAAGGCTGGAGCGTCGACAACAACAGGAAGGAAAAAGAAACAAATCGCAATTGGTAGGAAGAAGAAGAGAAAAAAAAAAGAAGAGTTCGTCACATACAGCACAAAGGACAACAAGAGGCCGAAGCTACGGTGGAGCAAAGAAAAAAGCGTCCTCCATTGTCCACCACCACGCCGTTAAGGAGCATCTCGATTGAAAGCTCAAGAGGCAGCACGGCTTTCCATACATGTAGATACATAGAAGTGGCCCTCACGCCTTGACAGCAACAGCAGCGCTCCTTGTCGAAGCCCCGCGCATGTCAGGCACGCTCTTTCCATGTGCGTCACGTCCCTCCTTGAAAGCGAAAGAGGGAGAAATAGAGAGGGCGAGGTTTCATACGCGGGAAAAGGATTTCACGTCAGAGCACGCGATCCCCAAAGCATACAAACAAATAAGAGGCGGCACCTCACCTAATAAGAAGGAAAGAAGAGAAGGAAGGGTAGTCGGAAAAAAAAAGGTAAATGACAAAAGAAAGAATTAAAAAAGACGAAAAAAAAATACTCGTGACGCCAGTCGCTTCGTCGAAAACGCCCACTCGCGACATGCAGGCGGTCACGACAGCTACGTCACAACGACAAGAGAACGCCTGTTGCGTCGGCATCTCTACTCTTCAACCAACAACACACATAGAAAAAAAATGGAGGTTCGCAGGAACCAGGTATCGCTTCAGGCGCTCACACACTCGTACTGCGCCACAGCAGCGGTCGCGTCGTGGCACCTTCTCACGTGAAGAGAGCAGAGTACGGGAAGACGGGTCGCGGTCCGGGAGCCGCCTCAGCGGTTTCGATGCTCTCGTACTGCTTCAAGATCGGCCGCCGCGTGTGGCCGTTGACCAGCAGCACCGCGCCTTTGTTCCCGTTCACGCCGCAGTAGTTGGGTGCCGAAAAGACAGTCACCACACGCTCGTTGTGCGTCCAGATGTAGCCTTCCATCGCCACCTGATGTGCGCGGCAGATGAAGTCGACGTTGTTCTCGACACAGAAGTTGTAGGAGGCGGTAGGACCGAACATGAAGCCGCAGCCGCGCGGATTGCGCTTGTACATCGGCACGTCGTTCGTCGGATCTGACCAGAGCAGGCCCGTCACCATGTCATCCTGGTCGGCGGTGATGTCGCCCGCGCTGTAGCGGTTGCGGTTCACGGCGGCGATGTCATCCACAGAGTGCAGGCAGGGGGAGAGGCCGCCGTGGGTGACGAAGAAGCGCATCTGTGGCGTCTTGACGATCGCGGCGAGCGGCAGGTCGAGGAAGACCTTGTTCACCGCGCTCCACACCGCCGTGCCAGCCGCCGCCCCCAGCGAGGACGTCGCCTCCGTCAGGAACCCGTACACACGCGACGTCTTCTCCTCCTCGTGGTTGCCGCGGGTGAGGTAGACCAGCGTCGGGTACTCCACCTTGAGCGCCAGCAGCAGCAGCACCACCTCCAGGCTGTGCGGGCCGCGGTCCACGTAGTCGCCCATGAAGAGGAAGTGGCGGTCGAGGCCGCCGGGGTTGCACTTGCGGCGGTCGTACTGCTGGCACAGCACACTCGTGTAGAGGTCCTGGAACTGGCCGTGGATGTCGCCCACGACGACCAGCGTGTCGGACACTGGAACATTGAGGTGCAGCAGGCCTGGCTCCTTCGAGAGCACCTGCGCCGCCGCGGCACACAGCTTCGTGATGTACTCCTCGTTGAAAAAGAGCGCCTGCTGCGCGCGTGGGGTCACGCTGGTCGCAGTGCTGCTGGAGGCAGAGGCGGAGGGCAGCCCAACGTCGCGGCACTCGCCACGCGCCAGCAGCCACTCGATGAGAGGCACGTACTCCCCACGTGCAGGGGCCGCGCTGAAGAAAGGCGGCCGCGCCTCCTTCGATCGCCGCTCCTCCTCCTCCTCGAAGCTCTCCGGTGTACTCGTCGACGTGTCTGTCACCCAGCACGGCGTCGACGAGCTCTGGCTGCGTGACGCGCCGTCCCGCTCGACCGCCTGCAGACTGCTGCTGCTCATGGAGAGGCGCGCCGTGGCACGGGCGTAGTTGCCCACAAAGGCGGGTGGCTTTCCTACCAGCGGCGACAGCGTGGACATCGGTGCAGGGGCCTCCACAGAGCCGCTCAGCCGGCCACTTGCACGCATCGGCCTGTGCGACACTGCGGGGTGGGCGTCGAGGAACGGCTCATGCGCCTCTGCTCCGCGTGCGCGGGGGGAGCCCGTACCCTGAGTGGCGGGAGAGGGGAAAGCGGTTGTGGCGGCGTTGGTGTTCACCGCAGCGCTGCCCTTCGCCACCGTCATGATCACCGGCGGCGGCGTCGTGCGGCGGCGCAGAGGGATCGTTGGGGCCGAGGCGAGTCCGCTCGGGCGGGACGCGGGCGGGTTCAGCGGCGCACCGCCAGCGCGAGGGCTGCGGCCGGCACTACGCGGTGTTGTGGCCGCGGGAGGGGATTTGGTGGCGAGGGCCGCCGTGCCAGCCGTGACGGAGGTGCCGCGCGGGGTGACGGCCTTCCGGGTGCCGGCGGCGAGGTGGAGACCGAGGCTCAGCGGCGGCACTGTCGACGCCGTCCCCGCACCCTCCGACTTGGACCGGCCGGTGTCGACCGGCGCCGTCGCGGCGAGGGTGGAGGCGGGCTCGCGCGGCGGCATCCACGATGCCAGCCGCCTCGAGAAGCACGAAACGGCCGGCGGCGTCGAGCTGCCGCTGAGGCCGTTGCCGGCTTCGGGGGAGCAGGCAGCCGGGGGCGGGGGCGAGGCGGAGGGGCCCGCGACGCTGCCCGCACCGGCGCCGTAGGTGGCGAAGGGAGTGGAGTCCTCGTTGAAGGGGTCTTCGCCGCTCGCGGAGGTCGAGTTGAACGGCGCACGGGCGTCGCTCTCCGAGGTGCGCTGCCGCCGCGACGTGCTCAGTGGACCCTGCGGCATCGTGACGGGACGCACACAAAGGGACGCAGCGCAAAAACACGGTTCCTACAGAAGAAAATAAAAAGAAGACGTGTAAAGAAAAAAGGGCACAAAAAGTGAGTAGACAATAGTGCGCACTGAGGGGCCAGAAAGCTAATGTGACACGTGCTGTTCCCGGGTGCTCTGCCTTCCGTCGACCACACGCTCCGCTTGTCAGTGAAGCTGTGCGGTGCGACTCGGGAAGAGAAAACCACGAGATTGTACGTGACACGCGGTTTGACAACCTCGGAGCGGTCGCTTTCAAATCTACAAGCCTCCTCAGTCGCCACCACTCACACCACAAGAACAAGCGAGGATGAAAACAGAGCTTCACAGAGCACCACAAAGAGGAGAAAGAATGTGGCGCAGCGCACAAGGTATTGGTATGATACAGAGGGGCAATCGAAAGCAGAGAAGAGATGAGAAAAGAACACGCGGGCAAAACCTAAAAAAAAGTAAGAAATAGAGCTGAAACAAGAAGGGCAGGAATACGGAGTGAATATAGTTGAAAAAAGAATTGTAAACACCTAAGTGGCGTGCCAACGGACAGAAAAAAAAAAAAATAAAGAGAATTCTGAGAAAGCGAGAGAAAATTCAGTCAAGACGGCTCGCCGTACGAAGGCCAAGACAAGTAGGCGAACAGCACAAAGAGGTAAAGATCTGGGGTTAGAGAGAGAAGGTTCGGGTGGAAGAGGGCAGAGAGAAAGGTCGCTGCGTTGCGGTCAGCTTAGAAGAACAATTCAAATGACGAAGAAAAAAGAGCTGCACGAAAAGAAATGAAAAGTAAGAAAACCGCTTCAGCTATCGGTGTCGATCGTTGCCTCTGACGACTCAAGAATAAATAATAAACTACACACACACTCAGAGAGAAAAACACCAACGCAAAAAGAGCGATCGGCAGCGAGGTCGAAGAAGAGAAGAGTCAAAGAGGTGTATATCGGGGTGTGTGTATGTCTGTTGGTATGCGTAGCCAAAGGAGATGGGCGAGAGAAACGACGAAGGAGAGGGAGGAGGTGTATAGCAAAACTCGGATCAACCCTTGCGCCACGCTTGTGAGAGCCGATGTCGCACTTTTCACACTTCTTTTCCGCGCGAGATGAACCGAGCAACCCCCGCTACGCCAATAGAGAGAGCAGAAATGAGGCTGTTTGTGAAGCTTCTGCTTGAGTCCACCTGTAATGCTGTTCTGCTTTCACCTTCCTTGTTTCGGCTGCTGGAGTTGATTGACAGTTCAACGTCCTCAGCGAGCCGCTTTACCAGTAAAAGAAAAAAGAAAGATGTTGGAAAAAAAAAAGGAAGGAAAAAGAAAACGTGCTGACTATCAGCGCAACACCGTTGCGGGCGTTGCGCTGTGTTTGGTTGGAGGTTGCGTAGATTGCGTGAACCTCCTTTCTTCAGTTTGGGTTCAAGACGATGATAGTGACAGTATTTTTCCACCTTGCTGTGAGAGGGCACCAATGTGCGAGTGCGGTTGGTGTAGAGAGGAGGAAATAAAGGAGGACCGTGAAAGAAAAGAGAGTAGGAGCGTATTGAGACGAAACTTAGCAAACGCCATGGAAACGCACAGAGCACACCTCTGCGGTAAGTGAGGACTTGCTCACTCACCACACAACAATACCCATCCTCAGTATCTTTTTTTTTTAATGTAATGGTTTGCAAACTCGAATTCGTGCGAGGAGAGCGGTGTGCGCGGGGTGGCTCTCATTTGAGACTCCGCTGCACCTCTTCAGACACCTGTCACCGGAACCTATCTTGCCTACGCCGCTCTTTCCTTCGTTTATGTTTACTCACACGTAAGACGCACGTGATATCTGCCTGTCAAATCTGCTGTGACGGCCACAAAAAAGGAAGAGAGAAAAGAAGATGGCGCAATAGACGACTGTACACTTCTGCGCCTACGCACGCTCATCGCTTGCCGCGACCCTTCGGCGCGTTCTTCTGCGCGACCAGCTTGGCGCCAACCTTGGCGGGGCCGCCCTTCGGTGCGCTTCGTGCCGCTGCAGGTGCTGGCGGTGGCGGTGGCGCCTGCTTCGCACGCACCGCGCTCTCTGCAATGAGTCGCCCGCAGTCGCAGATAGCCTCGGATGGACAAGTCAGCACGCCGTACTCCTCTGCCATCTCAACCACCACCGGGTCGGACGTCACCATCACCGTAGGCCGCTGCAGCTTCTTTTTAAAGTAGAGGGCACAGAGAACGTAAAGGCGCGTGTCGTAGGAGTTGGCCGCGATGTTGAGCTCCGTCAGCAGCGCCTTGTCGTACTCGTCGACGCGCTGCACCGTCACCCGGTACGTGTCGCGCTGCAGCAACACGTCCCTCTTCTGCCGCAAGCCGTCGTAGTTGATGAACTCCTTCGGCATCAGCGGCGACGACGGCGCCTCGGACAGCTGTGCGGCGGCCTCGCGGGCGTTGAAGAGGACTCTGGAGCTGTTCTTGGCGTTCGCGTCAAAGAAGTCTAAAGCAAGCTCTGGCACGATAAGAAGGTTTTTGAAGCCCGCCCCCGTCAGCGCCTCCATCGTTGACGCCATCACCTCGTTAATTGAATTGTGGTCCAGCACGAGAATGGCATCCTGCGGCATGCCGCCACGCACAACAGGCTCGAGCGTTGGGCAGCCGTTTGCGCGCAGACGTGCCAGCGAGCCGCGCCACTGCGGCACACTCGACGTCGACAGCATCATTCTTTAGTGCAGAAAAACCACAACACAAAAATAGGAAAGGGGCTAGCAATTTCGGGAGATGAGAACGACGAAACGTGTACGCCACCGCAAGGAGCAACAGCAGGCAACAGTGGTGCTGCTGCTCTCTGTTCTGCAACGGCAAAGTCGAAGTGCAGTGCACGTTTGTGCCACAACGCGATATATTTTTTGGCAACCCAAACTGTAAAGGAAAAAGAGTGCGGGAGAATAAAGATACTACGTTAATTGAATGCAAAACGTCATTCGAACGTTGCGGGCTTCGTGTGCTGCAGTCGGCACGAACCACAGAATTTTGAGCCCTCCCATGGAGGTGGCGACGAACGGATCCGTGAAAGCACGCAACACCGGCCAAGTCGTTAAGCAGCCAGTCTTAGGTGACCTCAAACCTCATGGACTAGAAAAGGAGAAAAAAGGCGGTCGATTTGCGCACTCCTACGACAGGCTAGCACTCTCCGGTGCACTTTTCTTTTCTCGGCGTCGTTGACAAGTATCTTCCTCGCCCTTTTTTTTATTTTTTTTGTTGCGTGGCAAATAAGGTGACGGCGAGTGGTCGCCACGCCGTGCACGTCTGGTATACATCACAGGGACACTCGCGCACATCGAAAACGAGAGGGAGAGAGAGAAGGAAGGAACGTCGGTGACGGTGGTAGGCATTCTCACAACTCACGCGCACACGCAACCAGGCCAAAACAGGTGTCTGTACAAGCCTGTGTCGCTCTACGCTGTTGGTAGCGGTTGAGAACAGGGAGAAAGAGAACGAGATGAAAACAAAAACGCAAACAGAGAGCTTGAGCAAGAGAGCCCAGTAAAATACATCGCAGTAACGGAGCGCAACGCACTTACTCAGAAGAAAAAGGCCACAAGCGCTACTTCTTCTTCTTGGGTGCCGCGGCGGCCTTACGCTGCGCCGGATCGTCCTCGGACTGCTGGAAGTCTTCCGCCACGTTGGCACGCCGCATCACCACTGGCAACGTCGCCTGAAAGTCGTGGAAGCGCTTGCGGTCAGCCGATGTCATCGCCACCGTCGTCGACATGGCAGGCACGAACTCGGTGGCGGCAAGAGGGTGCTGCACAAGCCGCTCAAGACGCCGCGTTGGCAGGGTCTGCGCCACGCAATCCCGCAGCTGCTGCGCCGAGAAGCCCTCCGTCAGCGTCGCGATGTACCGCAGTGCCTCCGCGATGGGTGCTGTCGTCGGGGCCGTCGTGTCGGTGAGGGGAGGGACGTGGCCCGCCTCCAGCCGCTCCGACACAAAGGTGCGCAGCAACACTTCGCGTGTGGCGTGGTCTGGTGGGGCGAGGTGGAGGCCACGCTGGAAGTACTTGGCGAGCAGCGCTGTGTCAACCATCCACGGCTCCGCCGACGTCGCGATGAGGAGAACGCGGTCGGTGGGCTGCAGGCTGGCGATGCCCTTGATGATCTCCTTCTTCAGCTTCTTGCCCCGCGCCGCCTCCGCGTCGTTTTTGTTCTTTTTCCCCTTGCCACCCTTGCCGGGGAAGATCTTCTCGATGTTGTCGAAGTAGATGACCGACGGGCCCGTCAAGCGCGCCGCGTAGAAGACGACCTGCACCATCTTCGGCATCCCCTTCGTCGTCAGAAAGTTGCCGGCTGACAAGTTGAAGAAGCGCGCGCCGCTCTCGTTGGCGATGCCGTAGGACAGCAGCGTCTTGCCAGAGCCGGGAGCGCCGTAAAGGAAAAGGCCGGTGGGGTGAGGGGCGAGGTCGTGAACCACCTGCGAGCCCAGCGGGAGCACGCCGTACTCGGCAGCAGCGGCACGCACCTCGGCGGCGGACGGGTCGCGCAGCCACGACGCCTGTGCCGTGTAGGCGTTGAAGAGCTCCTCAAGCTTCTTCTGCGACATGCCGATGCTCGCCTCCACCTCGGCGTTCCACCCGCGCAGCACGCGGCCCCACTTCTTCTGCAGCTCCTCGTCCGCCGCCTGTGTGCGCAACGCACGGTCCAGCGGGCCGGCTGCCACCCCAACCGGGCCGACGAAGGAGGCGAGACGGATCTCCGGCGGGGGCAGCTGCAGCTTGTTCTCGTAGATGGCGGTGTTAAGCATCGACTCGAGGTTCTCGCCCTTCATCGGGTCGCGCAGCTTCGGCTTCTTGGGCTTCTTCTCCTTCTTGCCCTTGCGGCCGCCCTTCTTCTTGCCAGCGTTCTTCTCAGCCTCCACGCGCTCCTTCAGGTTCGCCACCTCCATCAACACGAGCTGGTCCACGCACTGCCGGAGATCCTGCATGACCCCACGCGGCCCCTCCATCAGCTCCTGCCGCAAGAGGGCCGCGTCGTACGGCTGGTCGAGGTCGCCCTGCTCCACCGCCCCACGCTGGAAGCGCTCCTTCCACACGGCAGAGTAGCGCTCCATGCCAGCCGTGACGTGGTCGAGGAAGGCGCTGGGCGGCACCGTCGGCGGCCGCACGTCGCCCTCCGCGGCACCACCGCTGTTGCTGCCGGTCTTGCGGGCCGAGGAGGAGGCGCGGCGGGGGGCAGCAGCCGCAGCAGCCGCAGCGCTCTCCGCCGCGGCCAGCCCGGAAGAAGACGAGGGCCGGCCGCCCGCAGTGCCCGAGAGGCTCCGTCGCCCGCCCCCGGCAGCGGAGGACCGCCCGAGCAGCGCGAGCGTGCCGCCCTCCTCGGCGGGAGGCACGTCAGCGATGCCGTCCTTCGCCTTTCCCTCCAGCCGCGCCTGGGCCATGTGCATGAGCACCTCGTCCAGCATCATCTCCAGCGTCTTGGGGCCCTCCTGGTGCCGCAGCTGCTCCTCCATCTCTAACGTGCGCTGCTGCAGCTCCGCTTGGTTGACACGCTGCCGCGCCTTGCGGCCCTCGCGGCGCACCTCGGCGGCCACCTTCTCGTGGTCGCTGCGCACCGCCTCGCTGCCCGCCATGCCGAGCAGCCGCTGCTCCTCGTCATAGCGTGCCTTGGCTCGCTTCTGCTGCAGGTAGCCGAGGGCAACTTTCTGCACCATCGTCGCCGCCCGCTCCTTGCCGGTCAGCGAGCGCAGCTCCGCCCCGTAGGCGGCCGCGTACTGCTGCTGTCGGTAGAGCTGCAGCTGGATCGCGGCACGCTGCCGTGCCTGTCGGCCACGCTCGGCCAGCTGCAGCACCCGCACCGCATCGCCGAGCGGCATCGGCGGTGGGGCATCGGCCTCGTCCCCCACACCCGCGGAGTCTCCGCCAACCGCTGCCGCCGCACCCTCGGCGCCCTCCTCGCTCGCCTTGGAGGGGAGGGGCGGCAGGGCCTTGGTGGGGTCGCGGGTAAAGAGCGTGGGGTGTCGTGCGGCGGCGAGCGCGACTGGGGCAGCCTCCGGCTCCGTCTCCTGGTAGTGCTGCTGGAGAGAGAGGGCGTACGTGCGGTCCTTCAGCAGCGCCTCCCTGCGATCCTCCAGAATGTAGGTGGGCAGTGGCGGCTCCAGCTCAGCGGGGGAGAGCTTCATCTCCTCCAGCACGTCGTCCAGGCAGACGTAGTCACCGCAGTGCTCGACGATGTTGTGGCGCGCCTCCAGCATGCGGCCTAGGCAGCTGTCCAGCACCGTGCGCATGTCCTGCCGCCGCTGCGGCTGCAGCTCTGTGTCGTGTATTGCGACAAGCTGCTTGGCCAGGCGGACGTAGCGGACGTAGAGTGCGAGCCAGTACTGTGTGTAGTAGTTCTGCTGTGCCTTGGGGTCGTCAGAGACACGCTGTGCGCTGACGGTGGCGTCCTCCTGCTGCACCTCCCGCAGGTCGGCCAGCACCTGCTGGTACTGTCGCTGGTGTGACAAGGTGGACATGGCAGCAATGTGAATATAGGTGGTGAAGGCTTTTTTGTGTGTGTGTGTGTATGCGTGCCAGCGAAAGTGAAGAAGGCTACGGTGTGCACAGACACGTATAATACGCCCCGCTGAGTTTCACGGTGCGTGTTGCGCTTCTATGTGAAGACAAAAAAAGAGAGAGAGAAGGAGCGGCAGGGCACAGAGAAGGAGAGGTGGGAGACGACCAACACAAAAATAAAAGCTCTTTTTAGTTTAATTTTCTTTAGCGTCAAGGGAATGAGCGAAAGCCGCAGCGATCCGAAATGAAATAGACATGGCCATACCGCGTCGCACAAAAATCGCACACTCGCTCTCACTAAACAAAGCTGTTTTCCTCGCACGACGCGATGCCCACACGTGGCAGCAAGCAGCGCACAGACCGCGTCAACCAGACACCGCTTTTGACTTTCTTTCCACTGCCGCGTGACTTTTCCTCTTGCTCTTCACCTTCGCGCCTTATGTTTGTTGTACATGTAAAACAGAGGCCCGACTACTTCCCAAACCTCTTTTTCAACAGTCGCGTAGACACCGACACACAGGGAAGCACCACGTCACGTGTGAAAAGATCGCCGCAGCACGTCACGCATTCAACCATCCGGCTCAACAACTGCACCGCCTGTCTTTAATTTCACTTGGGTGGTTTGCAGATTGGTCAATATATATATTTATCTTTATCTGTTTGCTTTGGGTTCGAAAGTCGATTCTGTATCAGCCTTGTCAGCGCTAATAATGTCTGCGAGGGAAGGCGAGGAAGGGGGAGAGCGAGACTCCGGATGGGGGAGATGCAACATGGAAAAGAGGAAAAGGAAAGTGGAAAACGGTGAGAAAATAAATAAATAAAAGAAGACACGAAGAAACTGAGCGAGAGCAAACATACACACGCACGCAAAAAAAGCAAATAAAAAAACACTAAGGGGAAAAAATAGCAAGAGCAAAGGTGGCGCTGTGCGTAGAGGTGACGCTCTCCGCTGCATGCGTGTCGGTGTCTGTACCAGAGCTTTCGAGGAGCTCCCAAGCCGCGGTGCAACTTCACAAACCGCGAATCGAAGTGGTGGGATGAGACAGCAGCGAAGAGCAGAGAGAGGGAGAAAGGCAGGGGACAAGAGAGGAGCCCCAAATTGGGTGGGAACAAAAAAAGAAAAGAAGCTAGGGTCGCTGCAAAGCCACACACATAAAATAAATGGATCTTTTGAGTGTCGTCGCAGCACCACAACTCAAAGGCTCTCGAGCACATTCAAGGCATACGTAGCGCTTCTTGTTTCTTGCATCCTCCTCGCCTCCTTCTTTTTTTTCAAACCGCACACACGCACACAGAAACAGAGAAACACAACAAGAGCAACAAACAGACAAAAAAACAAAAAAAAACTTACGGCGGTGACGAAAGCATCGATTCATGGGGAAATATTGGGGGGAGAATGGGGCAGCGCACAAGCCTTGAAGGCACATTATACACGCACTCAAGCCTACACAACGAATACTAGAAAAAAAAAAGAGTAGCGCAGACGTCGAAGTGACAGAGGGAGAGAGAGACGAAGAGTGAAGTAAAAACGTTGCGAGCACCTTCTGTGTTGGCAGGAAAAGAGCAAAGAACGAGTCGTCCAGGAGGGGGAGAGGAGGAAGGAAATAAATTGGAGTGTCACGTGTGGAGGCACAAAACACTGGATACACACGGAGAGAGAGAAAGCTAAGAAGAAAGAGAAATAAGGGCTTCTACTTGTAAGATGGAGGAAAAACATGGAAAAGATTGATGCAGCTAGCAAAAAATCAAAGTATGCTCCCACAACCTACCCACCTCTCCCTCCCTCAATCGATGCACGTTCCTGACGCCCATTCCTCGAGCGCCTACCCATACTCAACACCGCAGACACCCCAACAGCACACGGCACATATCGACTGCTGCAGCATCAACGCAGCAAAAAGAAAAAGGAAAACAGAAGAGAGAGTGAGAGACACACACAAAGAGTAAAGTGCAGTTGGACATGTTGCCAAGCAAAGCGTCTCGTGTGACAAAAGGTCTGAAAAATGTAGCGAAGGGACAGCAGCTGTACGCGGAGTGGGGAGCATCACACTAATCACCCGTGCCGTGCCCTTTTGCTTCCTCTGGCCTTTCTCATCGAGTGTGCTTCTGCCTCCCTTCCCCTTTCCTCTTCTCCTTTTCTCTCTCTTCTTTGCTACCGTAGCGAGAAAGATGCGCAGCAGCTCGGCAGACCAGAGAAAAAAAAACACCTAATACAGGTACAATATACAAGAGTGACGCACAGTGAAGCGCGAACAGAGGCGTCCTTTACGGTAGCACACGCACCGGCCAACAACAGCTGGTGCGCACCAGCACCAGCACTACCCACCACGCATCTGCCCGGTACGTCACCAGATTACACAACGAGAGAGCAGCCCTTATAAGAAAAAAAAATAAGGAGAAGACATGAGTCAGTGGTAAAATATGCGGATGCGCACCCGTCACGAAAGAAAAAGAAAACCCTCACACACATTGCCTGCACACTTTCATCCACAGCAACGCAAACCAACAAAAAGGAGAGGAGCAGGTGAAGTTTTTTAGCGTGCGTTTGCGCGTGTGCCTGTGCCTGCGAATGTGCCTGTGAATGTGCGTGTTCGAGAGTTCAACGTACAGCACACGAGTGATGAGAGAAAGGAAAAAAAAAGTGGAAGAGAAGGAGAGCGAGCAGCAGCACAACACATCGAATAAAAACAAGCAAAAGAGAAAGATAAAACATCAACACCGACAAAATTTACAAGTGCATGCGACGCGTCTTTAACGGCAAAACAGCGCGCACACACACACAAAAACAAATAAAAAGGAAAAGAGAAACACGAGGCGGTTGTACCGAGACGCCCGTTGGAAGCTGAAGTCGCACATGTCACGTCTTGGCCATCCCTTCCTTTCTCCTCTACAGGTATCCGCCGTTCTGCAACGCGTACTGGCGTTCTGCAATGTCGCGCAGTGTGGGAAACATGTGCTTGCTGATTACCTTGAAGGTGAGCGTCATCACCAGCACCGACCCAAGGTAGAGGATCATGTAAAACCAGTACTTCCCAGTTCCCCAGAGCGTGTAGGCGTGGAAGTAGAAGCTGGTGTCACCAAACAAAGACGGGATTGCTGAGTAGAGGATGAGGAGCACCATAAAGAAGAAGTAGGACAGCCCGCACCCCAGCACTTGCAGCCACTGCCAGTAGCGAATGTTCAGCGCAAAGCGGGTGATGACGACCGTGACGATGCCGCAGAAAATCAGCGTGCCGCTCATCTTGCCGGTGTAGCGCTGGTTCGACCCATCGAGATTCGTCAGGACTGGATAGGCCACAAAGTACACCGCCGCCGCCGTCGCGAGCGACTCAACAAACCACCGCGCCTGCACCTTCATGTTGAAGTACTCGCCGTGCGAGAGCGGGGAGTAGAGCTTCGGCCGCTCCATCAACGCCTCCTCCGGCAGGTCCTTGTCGAAGATCCCCATGAAGAAGGGCGGGATGCTCGTGAGGGCGATGTTGTAGAAGGTCAGCAGCCACCCATCGAATGGGGTCTGCGAGGAGAAGCCGACAAAGAAGGAGAAGATGAACTGGCACACCGCGATGATCAGGTTCTTGTAGAAGCTCACCAGAATGCAGCTCGCGTTCCGGTAGAGCGCGTAGCGGCCGTGCACGGCGCAGAGGCGGCGCAGGTGCTTAAAGCGCGGGATGGCGTAGTCGGCCGCCAGTGCCGCCTGCGCACCCTCCAGCCCGATGATGCCGATGCCCACTCGCCCCTCTTGGATCATCGACACGTCGTTCGCGCCGTCGCCGATCGCCAGCGCCGTCAGCCCAGTGGACTTCTGGAACATGTGCACGACGTTGGCCTTCTGGATCGGCGTCAGGCGGCAACAGACGGCCGAGTTCACCCTCTGAGAGAGGTCTAGGAACTTGTCGAAGTAGTGCTCCATCGCGATGTTGAGGGCCGGGCCGTCCACCACGAAGGTGCAGCGCCGCTCCTGGTCAGTGCCTTTCAGGTTCACGTGCTGCTCCACCACCTCGAGGTCGCGTCCGACCTTGTCGATGGCGTTCTTGGCACCGGGGTCGAGGTGGCCAATGTCGATGTGGTCTACGTAGTCCGTGCGGGGGTCGCACAGCGTCGACGTCGTCGCGATCGTGACGGCTGTCTCGCGCTTGTCGCCCGTCAGCATCCACACAATCACCCCTGCGCTGAGGAAGAAGGAGAGCGTCTCGGGCACCTGGTCCTGCAGCTTGTCCTCGATGGCGGTGGCCCCGACAAGGCGCAGGTCCTTCTCCATCTCTAAACACACCCGGTCCACCTCCTCGCTGCGGTTGTGCAGCAGCTTGCCGACCTCTACAAAGCGCTTGTTCCACGTCTCGAACTGCGAGCGACTAATGTCCCTGGCACACACCAGCAGCGTGCGCAGGCCCGTAGACGACATCTCCGTCAGCGCGCTGTCGACCCTCTCCATGTGCGACTGCACGTCCGGCCCGCGGCTCAGCTGCGAGCGCACAAAGCTGTCGGCGCCTTTGTTATAGAGGGTGATGCGCTTCGTGTCGCTGTCCTCGACCACCACGCTCATCATCTTGCGGTCCGGCGTGAACTCGAGGGTGGCGAGGATGTTGTAGACCTTCTTGGCGCCGCTGTTCAGCTGCAGCGTGATGGAGCGTGTGGTGCGGCTGAGGAGGCGGAAGCCCAGCTCGGCCGCCGTCTCCACCAGCGCCACCTCGTCTGGCGAGCTGCCCTCGTAAATGATGCCGTGCTCCTTCTCCTCGTCCTTGAAGGGCTGGATGGTGTTGCAGAGGGCGAGGGCAAGGAAGTACTCCTGCAGCGGGCCCAGCCCACTCGAGGTCTCCTCCTTCCGCATCTGCGCTCGGCAGCTCTCCAGGTCGTCCGAGTCGATGGGGAAGCCCAGCGCGTCGCCACGCTTGAACTTCATCACGTTCTCGGTCAGCGTGCCGGTCTTGTCACTAAAAATGAAGCGCACCATCGCGAGCTGCTCGTTAAGGTTCGATGTGTTGGGCTGGCAGTGGCGCCAGCGCTCCGACATGTACTCCATCATGTGGCAGTCCACCCGCATCCACTGGGCCTGAATCACCTTGCACAGCTCCGTCGTGATAAAGAGGGAGATGGGCACGCAGTAGCTCAGAAGGATGAAGTAGGCGAGGTAGCGGTAGCCCCAGAGCCGGCCGTTCTTGTACTCGTTCAAGAAGTAGTTGAGGTAGAGAACGTTGCGGTACTTGTGGTTCCACCACACGGCGAGGGAGGCTATGATGAAGAGCATGATGTTCTGAAAAATAAAGATGAGAATGATGAGGATGTTCAGCTTGCGGTCCAGGTTGGAGGACTTGGGCGGCTTCTCCTTCAAGTTGCGGAACATCTTCGTGTCGACGCCCGCGTAGGCCACCATGCCCCACACCCAGTCCGTGTTGCGCAGGACGCAGCCGCGGTAAAGGAACTGGTCCAGCGACAGCGCCAGCTCCTCCCCGTCTAGCTCGAGCAAGCCGTTCCACGAGAGCAGACCAGGGTCGGGCATGCTCGTGTGCAGGATGCCGGTTCTGCTCGTAATCGCCTCCACGCTATTCAGTGCCCACGTGTGGTCCAGCGCCTTGCGGCTCTTCAGACTCGTCTCGCCGTCAAGGTTGCACGTGTCGATGAAGGCCTGGCCCTCCTCTACCGAGGTGGAGAGGAGAACGACGTCTGCCCGCACCTCCTCGCCAATCTTGATAAACATCACGTCTCCCGCCTGCACGTCCTTGCTGGCCACAGGGACCAGCTCGCCCTCCCGCACCACCGTCGCCGCGATGGAGTTGGCGCGGTTGTCGGCCTGGTGGCGCCGGATGTCCTCGATGCCCTCCTTGATGAGCGCCACCACAATCACCACGACGAGCGGCGCAATTGCGGTGGCCGGGCTCACCGGCGAGACACCCGGGATGAGCGAGAAGATCATGTTGATGAGGAAGTAGAGGTTGCTCACCTTGGAGAACTGGAAGAGGAGGCCCAGCGGGAGGAAGGAGGCGATGGTGTACTTGGAGGTGCAGATGAAGTTGGAGGGGTACTTGTACTGCGCGTTGGCGGCGGGGTCGTTCATGTGCACAATCACCTCCGCCTCGACGTCCTCCTCCTTGCTGAGGCGGCCGCAGCAGATAACATCGCAGCACTTGTCGGGGAAGATGCTGGACGGTATGTATTTGCGCCAGCTCGGCTGCCGTCCGGACATGGCGGAGCGGCTTCTTTTTTTTTTCTTCTCTGTTTGCGCAGCGGCTCGCGTCGATCGGTCTTTATCCGGCAAGGGAACGCTAAGCGCGCACACGCACACCGCAGACTCACACACAAACTGCCCTTGTGCTTGCGTCTGTATCTGTGTCTGTATCTGTGTCTGTGTGTGTTAGCGACTGTGCCCGAGTGCGAGGGCGGGATCACTTAAGGAAGAGTGTAGTGGGGAGCCAATTCTAATGGAAGTGAGGAGGCAAGGAGAGAGAGGGGGAGGACTAGGAAAAAAGAAAAAGAAAAGCTATAGAGGAAGAAGCAACGAGCAGGGCGACGAGCGTAATTCGACAGGAAGAATCGCGCAAGCTAAGGTGGGTAAGACGCGAGTGACTTTGTGAAGGCACCCAATCGCATTCGCCAGCCGGAGCTGCACAAGAAGGAATGTGCGTGTTGGGTTATGGCGTTGACGTGCGCAGCGCAGTAAAAACGAAAAGAATAACAGAAGAGGAATGCAAAAGTGCGGGAAGGGAAAGAGGGAGAGAGATAAAGAGCAAGAGAGCGAACGTCCTCTTCTCCGTCTTGAAGGCGCTGTACAGCAGCTGCAGCAGCATCGACAATCTTTGCCAGCCATACACACTTTAACAGGGTCAGTGGCGGAGAGAAAACACAAAACGACAACTGTATTTAGACTCACGCTCCGTTTCAGATTTTTTCAGCTTTTCTTTTTTCCGAGTTTTCTTTTTCTCTTCACTGTCGTCAACAATAACAAATACAACAAGCGAATAGGTGACGAGGCGACCACAATAAAAAGAGGTAAAGAGAGTAAAACAAGAGGGAGGACATGTCGGAAGAAGGATAGAGAAGAGAAGAACCAAATTTGGGCATGCCGCAGCCGCCGTCGCTCTGGCTGTCGCACCAAGAATGCCCCCTACTACCCTGTGGTAAAATAGAGAGAGAGAAAGAGAGTAAAGCCGCAAACAGAAAAAAAAAAGATATAGAACAGCAAGAGGAGGTTCATTCAACAGCTACAACGATTGAGTAACGACCAACGATGAGAAAGTAAAGTTCAATCTGGACCTCCGCACCGACCAAACACGCATACACAATCCGTCACTCAACGCCGCGGGGGGCACAGCTGCACACACACACACACACATACAAAGATACACACACACATATACACATACACACGGAGAAACAACAACAACTCTGCAACAAAAACGATAGTAAGAAAGAAGAAGAGTGCAGAGGCACATCACACGAGCTCCTCCGCGGACACGCCGAGCAGCATTTGGAGATGGGGCCTCGCGGCGAACCACCGCGCCGTCATGCCCGTCCGCGCGCAGTGTGCTGCATGGTAGCCCTGCGCCACCGCCAGCCGGCAGTTCTCCTTGTCGTCGTCGATGAGAACGACGTCGGTGCTCAGCCACCGCGGCAACGGCGGCACCAGCAACCCGCACAACGCATCACCCGACTCGGGCGGGACGTGGTTGACGCTGCCCTTGTGGATGTCGCGAGGATGCGGAAGAGTCGCGCCGCCGTCTGTGCGCTCCGGTGCCAGCGGTGTCGTGTCCCGCGCGTTGCGGCGGTGCTGCAGCAGCTGCAGGTGGAAGAGCTTCCCCGGCCCTGCCACCGACTTGGGCAGGCAAACAACATCGTCGCGGCTGGTCAGGTAGTGCCGCGCAGGGGGCAGCACGGCTGACAGCAGCCACACGACCACCTCGGCCACGCTGAGGCCGCAGCTGTGCTGGTCCGCCGTCCCCTCCGTGAGAGAGCAAATCGCCAACTCGTGGCCGCTGCGGCTGACCGCGGCGCAGAAGGCACACAGAAAGACGGGATCGACGAAGAGCGCCTGACGCGCTGCAAGGGACATGGACTGCGTGGCCTTGTACGTGATGGAGCTCAAGGGCTGCCGCAGCACCGTCAAGTCGAGGTCTAGCACCACAAGCAGAGGGGCGGTCACGGTGGCGTAGGCCGGGCCACTCCGCACCCGCACGTGTCGGCTCAGTAGGAGGCCCGCCACGATGCAACTCTCCTCGGCACCCTCGCTGCGACTGTTCAACGGAAGATGTGAGGCTATCGGCAGCGCGAGTGTGGAGAAGGAGGAGGCGGCGGACGATGGAGCGGTGCTGAGGCAAGGGGCAAAGACGACGTCCACGACGCGGTCGAAGGCGTCCAGTGCGGCGTTCACGGAGTCGACGAAGGCGGCCCCCCACGAGCTGCTCGAGTGAGATGGGAGGAGGGCAGGGGAGGCATGCGGGGCGGCGGTGGGCATACTTCTGAGTGGCGAGGGCGGCTCCAGCGAGCTCGATGGCGCCTCATCCGCTGAGCGGAAGAAGGGCATGGCGAGCGAGGGCAGCAGAGCTCCGTGGGAGAGGGACACTCTGCGCGACACTCCGAGCGAGGGGAGGTCGGCGGTGGCGTCGGCACAGAGAGACGGCAGCAGCACCGACAGCTTCGCAACGACACGCTCGGTGGCGCTGTGATCGTGAAGGGAGTCCAGCAGCACCTCCGCATCACTCGCCACTGTGTGCGGTGAGGCGGGCCGCTCTGCTCCATCAAAGCCCTCCTGCTGTGTCCAGAGAGTGGGGGAGAAGGCGGTGGCGGAGTAACCCATCACGTCAGCAGCCGCCACCTCGCCGAGCAGCAGCTCCGCCACGTCGCTGCACCACTCCCGCAGCAGGCGCCACAGCACCGCCGTCGGTGTGACGTCTGCTGCGGCGGCGTCGAGACGCACGAGAGAAGAGGGTGAGGGGCGTGTGCTCGTGGAGAGAGTTGGCATGGCGAGTCCGGTGTGCGTCGCGAGGGCAGAGGGCGGCGGCGGCGTCCCTGCGCAGGTGGTACACCCGTTGTCCATCGACATCAACGAATGTCTTCTGCGTTTCTGTGTTGTTTTTATTTCTCAGAGAAAAAAAAATAAAGTATTGGTGTCGTTAACGGAGAGAAAGAGTGTCGCTAATAGACTCCACAGACAGGCTCAATGAGAGAGCTGCTGTGGCGCCTCTCTGCGTAGAGGGGTGTGTTAATGAACACAGCCTTCTCCTTCCTCTCCCTCTGTCGCTTTCTCTCTCTCTCTTTCTCTCCCGTCACGTACAGCTCAGACAAGAGTAACAAAAAAAAAAGCTGAAGTGAGAAAGAGAGTTTGATATAGATGGGAAACAAATGAATCAAACGAAGGATCGATAACGCCAAGCGCGGCGCCGTGGTGTTGTCCGGGCGATGCGTCCACCACTAGAGCTTCCCACAATGCGGGGGGAATGCGCTTATGTCCGTCTGTTTGGTGTGTCAACGCGCCCCTCACTGCAAAGAAAAGGTCATTAAGGTGTTAATTAATGAAAAAAAAAAAATATGTGCCCCTTTCTCCGGTGCGGGAGTGCAGAGCGAGAAGAATATGAGAAGACTCCAGTAAGGAAGAGACGAGATTGACTGAGTCAAGTAAAAAAAAAAAATAACAAGGTGCCTCTGATGTGTCGCAGCACGTGTCTGCCAATGCCAGTGTGCGTGTGCGTGTCTGCAAGTGGAATTGCTGTCGCAACACAGCCGGTAGAATTTAAGAAGTGAAGTAAAGACGAACACTTATATATAAAAAAAAAACTCTAGCAGCGGCGTCAGAGCACCACGCACCACCACCTTTTGTTTTCTTTTCGTGGCTATCATCAAGTGTAGGAGTGGGTGGACGAGCGTTGATGAGGAAGAGCAGTGGAGGAAGGGGGGTTGAAGCACTCGATTGTGTATCAAAAAGAGAGAAAGCTCTTGTCAAGAGAACCATACGTGTCGCTGCTACTCCGCTGAGCCGGTGCAACAGCAGGAGGGGGACAGGAGGGGAACAATTCGGAGGCGCAGGAATCTCTTCCCCACATCGGACAATTACGCTCATTCGCTACACACACAATCTTTCTTTCTCTCTGCAGAGTAGTAAGAAAGGTGGAAGAGTGTAACCCTGCCGCTCCGCAGTTCCAATGGCGTCTGATAAGCGTTGCTTCGGGTAGAATTAACGAGCCGCGATACAAACTCGCTTCCCGGTTATCGTTTTGCATGTTCTCAAGGACGCGTTGCGTCGCCCCACACTGGAAAGGATGAGCTAGACAATGTAAAAAAAGATACCGCAACGAGAGCCCACACGCACACACACGCGTGCTCTACCCGGCACGAGAGCACGTAGATACTTTTTTTTTCTGTGTCTGTCCGCGTCCCTCACGCGCTTTCGGCAGATCGTCGCACCTGTCGCTGATGCAGCTGTGCCGCCACCGTCGTCAGCAGCGAGGCGAGCTCGTCAAGGTCGGTGTCGGCGGCTGCGGCGCGTGGCAGCTCCGCGTGCGACTCGGCCATCTCACTCTGCTCCAGTAGCTCCTTGATGTGCAGCAGCGATTCCCGCAGCTGCCGCGCCTGCACCGTGAAGTGCTCCGACGTCAGACTGCTCAGGTCACTCATTTCTGCGGAGCCGAGCTGCGGCTGCGGGGGCGGAGTTGGAGACGGCTGCGGCTCCTTGTCGAGCACGGCCCCACCTGCGATGGAGCTGACGGTGCTGCGCAGGACGGCGTCGTCGGCCCGCTGCGGCGGCGTTGCGGGAAGGCCGCCGCGCTGCGGGGGACTCGTCGACCACGGCACCGGCGACGCACCTGGTGGTTTGCTCCGAGCCGTCTTCCCCTCCTCCGCCTTCCGCCGCGCAGACGTTGTGGCGGCCGTCACGGCGCTGCGCATCGCCTGCAAGTCCACCGTCAGCGCCGACACGTCGACAGCAGAGGCGGAGAGAGGGGCGGCTGCTGCGTGAGAGGCTGGATGCGGTGGTGGCGGTGGTGGGGTCGACGGGCGCGGCGTGGCAGCTGCCGGTGTGGGCTCCTTGTCAGAGGTAGGCGTGCGAGCCGCTGCAGCCCCTGACGAGGGACGCGTTGAAGCGCCGTTGCGTGGCGTGCGGGGGTGCTCGCCGACCTGCGCCTCCTGCTTCTGCTTCGCGTAGAAGCCCGTCAGCTCGTCGAAGCGCTCGCTGAGCTGCCGGCTGGACGGTGCCCCGGCGGAGGCGGTACGGCGCTGCCGACGCGCCTCTGCAAGCGCCTTGGACGGTGCCGCGACTGTGCTGGCGAGGTTGCGGGGGGTGCGGGCCGTCGGGCGTGCTCTTGCCGAGCGCGGCGTGTGGGTGGCAGCGAGGGCAGCTCGTGCAGAAGGAGCCGGCATCTCTTTTATTGGGGTGAGGGGAGAAGTCAGCACCGCAGCAGGCGCCGCCACGAGTTCGACCGGGGCGAGCTGGTAGGCGTCTACGCCGGCAGCGTCGAGGGCCCAGAGCTGCACCCGCCGCGTTGCCTCCTCGACGTCAGCCGCCAGGTACGACGGCGCCACACGCAGGCTGCTAGTGGTCAGCAGGCGTGGTGCCTCACCCACCTGCCAGACCGCCACCGATCGGTCGGCGCACAGCACCGCGACGTCGGGTCGGCGGAAGGTGACGGCGACGCACAGCGGTGGTGCGGCACGGCGAGCCGGCTGCTCTGCCTGCGAAGCCGGCGCTGCTGTTGGGAGACGGAGAAGAGGTCGGGGAATCCACGCAGAGGCCGTCGTGGGTCGCCACTGCAGGAAGCTGCAGCCGCTGGCCGAGGCGAGGAGGAGGCCACCGCGGCAGGGCACGACACGTTGCAGGGGCTCTGCGTGAGTAAAGACTTGCGCTGCGGGCCGCTCACGGGCATCTGAAAGGTCGACAGCGGTGAGAGAGCGGTGCTGCACGGCGACGACGCGGTCCCCAGCCTCAGCCGACGCCCCATCCGCGTGGACGAGGAGGGCGTGCGTGCCGGCCGGCAGTGCAAGCGTCGACGCCGCAGCCGCACCGCCACTGCTGCTGCCGTCTGCCAAAGGCATGGCCTCGAGGTAGAAGCCCCGCTCCGCCGCCTCGCCAGCCGGCACGGCTCCCCAGCCGCAGCGGAAGCGGCGCAGACGTGGTGGAGGAGAAGAAGAAACAACTGCCCCGTCAGGCACTGACACGAGGGCGTAGAGCGACTCTCCCGCCGCTGAGCAGGCAAGGCTCGTGACACACTCCTGAGACTCGGCACTGCTGCCGCTCGTGCTGCCGCCCTCTGCTGCTCCTGCGGCGGAGGCATAGGGGAGAACGCCGACCTCGGCCATCGGCGCCGTCGCAGTGCGGCCGTAGGCAACCAAGGCACGGCGCCGCACGTCGTAGAGCACGACAACGCCAGAGGCGGGGTGAAGGGCGACGCAGGAGGAGTGCACGGCGAAGACGGCAACGAGAGAGCCACCGGGGGCCGTCACGAACACCAGCGCGTGCGGTGTCCACCAGCACCACAGCGAGGAAGACACCTGCAGCCACTCGGCAGCCTCTGCGCCACTGCTGCCGCCGCTTTTCGGTGGTGCGGGGAGGAGGCAGCTGCGGTGGAGGCCGAGGCGGTGCGTGCCGGCCTTGGCCTCCACGCTGTGGAAGGACACGGCACCGCTGCGATAGAAGAGAAGCAGCGTGTTGCGGTCGGCAGCGACGGCGCTGATGAAGACGTCGTCGAGAGTCTCCGCTGCGTCGTGCCGCGCCAGTGCCCGTGTCGTGGAAGACTCCGACTTGATCTTGCCCTGGAACTCCCAGCTGTCCACCTCAAAGAGACGCGTCAACTCTCCTGTCAGGACGAGGCTGCGGTCGGCAAAGAGGCAGAGGCCCGCTGCGGCCGGCACCTTGCAGTCCATCCACCGCGTCACCGAGCCGCTCGTCGCGTGCAGGGCAACGAGGAAGCCCTGATTGGTGAGGGCGAGGTAGGTGTCCTCCCCGGCAGCAGGGCTGGCGAGGCAGCAGGTGTAGTGTGCCTCTCGCAGCTCGTCGACTGTGCCGCAGAGGCGGCTGAGCACGACAAGGCGCTGGCGCTCACCTTGAGGCCGGCCACCATCCCCCGGCCCCGCTGCTGCTGCCGCTGCTGCTGGTGCCGGTGGCGGGCTCGGCCCTTCACTCGCGTCGGCGCCGTGGCTGCTGCTGCTCTGCACGGTGAAGAGGCACACCCGCCCACTCTCACAGGCCGCAAAAGAGAGGTCAAAGGGGAAGGCACACATCGACTCGAGGGGGGCCATCGCACCGCGCCACAGCAGCACGGCCGTGTCGAGGCACCACAGCGAGAGACGGCACGGCGCCGGCTCCGACGGCCGACTCAGCAGCAGGGACGAGAAGGCGAGGTAGTTGGCCTCCTCCGTGAAGAGGAAGGCGGCGCCGTACGTCACGTCGCCCGTCACGCTGCGTGGCAACTTCGCAGACGCCGTCAGCGTTGGCAGTGAGAGGGAGGTGATGTAGAGACCGTGTTGCCGCGTGCCGACACACAAGACGTCCCGCTCGGGGTGCCCGCAAACAAAGGAAATCACCTCGTCGGCACTGCTGAGCGCGACAACACGCATCGCATTACGCCAGGCAGCCTCGGCGGTAACAGAGGTGGGGCGTTGCGCCGTGACGTCAACGATGGCGATGGACGCGTCGGTGGCTGCGTAGACGACGTACCGGCCGCGATAGGCGGTGCAGCACCGCTTCGGTGACGTCACGGCGTGACCCACGTGCCACCGTGGCAGCAGCGGCGGTGGAGGCGGAGAGGGAGAATTGTTCCCCGCTGGCGACGCTGTTTGAGTCATTTTTAGTTTTGTTTCCGGTGCTGCCGTGTGAGGCGGCCCGTTTCTATTTGCCGTTCTATGAGGAAGATGAACAATGAGGTGCCCGTGGAAGACGTGCAAGAATCGAAAAGGAAAGAAAGAGGACCTCGGCAGAGGTGCGTGTGTGCGAGAGAGAGAAAGCGGATGTGAGAGCGTAGGGACGCGCACACGACAATGATCAGATGGAGGAAAAATAAGTCACCGTGATAGAGGTACAGAGAAAAGGAAGAGGAACACGCGCAAATCAAACCTTAATTGTTGTTTTGCGTTGGTCTAAACGATGAAGGTGCCGCCAGCAGTCACGAAGGACGGATGTAAGTCGGTAGCGACACTTCCACGCTCGCACTCTCTCCTTATCTACCGATACAGCACTGTACAGAAAAGCACCTCGATAGTGGGAGCCGTGAGCTGCCGCCGCCGTTCCTGATGGGTGACGCAATAATATTAATAGTGGTGGTGGTGGTTGCCGAAACAGAGAGGAAAGGAAAGTAGGAGAGAAAGGGATAGTGGACAGCGGCACGAGTAATATCACATAAGCATTGGGGCAGATCATGAGAAGAGAACCCGTATCCAAGAAAAGCGAGACGAGATGATACCATTGTCAGAAAGCTCTCATCTTTTACTCTTTACGCCAACAACTTTCATCTCACGGAGGGCCGCTTCTGGCCTCATCTCTCCTCCGGCTACATCTCCCCAAATGCTTCGCTCCCCGCAGCGACATGCCACAAACATGTGTGACTGCGTGAGTGTGTGTGAGTAGGTGTTTAGCAGTGGGCTTCGTCAGCCATGCTAGCCCAGCCGCCACCACTCATGTGTGAGCCTGTAGCTCAGAGACACCTGCAAAGAAGAAAACTAAAATGCGTTTTTTAATAGGTGCAGCACCATCTTTGGCGCCAAAGAAGGAGAAGGAAGTTGGGATAGCTACGACAACTCCACAACTCAAAATGCAAAACGGCAAAACATGTAGCACCGGTAGCAGAGCGCCACGTCGCAAGCGGCAGACGGACGTGGCTACCCGCCTCCCGCCCCAGTAGCGTCCCTCAAGACAACCCGAGAAGCACCGCTACGAATACACACGGCAACACAAAACCAGGGAGAAAGAAAAAAAAAAGGCAGCACGAATAGGATTGAAGCAGCAAGTAGAGCAGCCCACGAGGGCCGTCAAAGAACAACACTGTGAAAAAGGCGTGGAAGAAGAGCAGCAAGAGATTTCGAGATGGGGGGAAATGGGGGCAGCACAGGCACACCCTCGGTCCCTACAGCACCTCACGCATCGCACACGCCGCCGGCTCGTCGGAGTCGAGGAACTGCTGGAAGCGGCGGCGCGCGGCGTTGACGTTCAGCTTGTGCAGCTCAACATTGACGTTGGGGTCCACCGAGACGACAAGGACGTGGGTGCACTCTGTGAACGGGTAGAGCATCGCCGTGAAGGACTCCGTCGCGATGCTCAGCCCACCGAGGCTTGTCGTGTTGTTCATGCAGCTCAGCTTGAAGTGCTTCACCGTCTCGCTCACTTCCGTCGTGCGCAACTCTCCGCTGCCCTGTAAAAACTGCGGCGCCGCCGCTGCATCGGTGGCTGCGGTGCGGGTGATGTGGGTGAGACACAGGAAGGTGCTGCGCTCGTACAGCGCCACCTCCACGGCGTCGCAGGCAACTGCAATGCCGCGCATCGTCTCCACCAGCACATCGCGGTGCGGCACGAGGGAGCGCACGACGGAGCTGTAGGCGAGGAAGAGGGAGTCGGACCAGATGCTGGTGCCGAAAAACTCAATCTCGGTGGTGTCCTCGGGGTCGATGCAGGCGAGAATTTCCTGCTTGCGCGCCTCGAAGATCTCACGCCGGACGTCCTTGTGGATGAGGTCGATCTTGTGCAGCAGGACAAAGACGCGCGCCTTCGGGCTGTACTGCCGAATGTAGCGCATTGCCTCCTTGAAGTAGTTCAGCATCTCCGGCAGCCGCCAGTCTGTGTTGGCGCTGCCGCCCTCCATGTTGCCGCCTCCAGGGTTGTGCGCTGCACCGTTGGCGCCGTAGCTGTCGCGGCTCATGCTGTTGATGTCGAACACGAAGAGCATCACGCCGACGTAGCGGAAAATGTACTCCTTCTGGCGGTTGAGGTATTCGGAGACGTAGCGGTGCTGCCCCCCGCAGTCCCACAGGTTGAGAAAGAGGTTGCGGAGGATGTGTACCTGACTCTGATCCAGTGAGATGGTGATGCCGAGGCGCAGGGCGTCGCGGGGGAGGTAGTTGTCGAAGATAATGCTTCGCATGCAGGTCTTGCCCGCCCCACCAGGCCCCATGAGGAGCAGCTTCTGCATCTGCTTCTGGTCCATCGCCTTCGCCTCGCCCTGCACTATTCTACGTAAATTTAAGCAAGTTTAAGGGATGTGCTGCCGTGTCGAAACGGCAAATTCAGTGTGGTGTACTACGTGCTCTTGGGTAGGATATAAAGTTGCGTGAGCGTGCGCGTGTGTGCGCGTGTGTGTGCGTGTGTGTGCGTGTGTGAAAGTGCGCACGAGAAGCAAGCCAGTCGATTGCACACAGCGAAAAGGGTGGCAATGAGACCAAAGAAGCAGGAAAAGAGAGAAGGAGAGAGCCAGTGAAAAAAGAAAAAGCTTTCAAAATTTCTGGTAAACTCATTTTAGGTTGGGTTGACGGATACAGCCTGCATGGCAAAATCCACTAGCCCGCAGCGCACCTACAGCCGTCCCTCTTCTTCAGATCAGCTCCTACGCTGCGCAGCGTGTGATGTAGCGGCCGCCGCTTAGGCCATACACGAGAAAACGTGGCAGCGCAGCCGGAAAAAGGCACAGTGCGCTCTCCCGTGTTGCCACCTACGTACGCGCACGCGTTTTCATAAACGGCCACTCAAATGAGGGAGGTGGATGCTGCGCGCGCTACCAGAGCCGCTGCTGTTGCCCGGCGCTTGTCCTCTTCCCTCTTTCCTTATTGATTTGGTTGCTGAACAAAAGCATAAAACCACGGTAGATATACGCCGAAATATATATGTGAAAGTAAAACAAAAAGCTGAAAGAACATAAAGGCAAGACAGGAACAGAATCAAAAGACGGTGGAGAATACAAAAAGGTTTCGTTCATTTTACCCTTCAAAAGCGCAATTATAAAAGGGGCACGGAGGTGTTGATAGCGAGGAAAACGAACAGAGAAAAAGTAGAGAGAGATACAGGGCAAGACGGACGGGTGCGACATCCATTACCTCACCCCTCTCGGCGAAAGGCAACAACCAAAAGAGAAACAAAAATTCATAAGTTTTGTGTAATGTTCTCGTCTTGCGCTGCAAAGGTTCGTAGAAGATGTACACCTCTGCAGCTTGAAAGCAGTTGGTTTGAAAAAAAAGAAAAGAAATTGGTGGGATGAAGGTCGGCTTCACAGCACGTAACATGGAGGAATATATAAGAAAAAAGAAAAGGAGTAAGCAGTCGTGTTGGGGGAGTGAAAGGGAAGCCGTTGTGTTCTCTCTTGCTGGGGAAACGTCTCTTCTCTCCCCCGCCGATCACCGCGGAGAAGAGAACGGAGTCGTACGCACGAGAAGCACAGCGCACCAGCGCAGCAGTTGAGGTCGTTGAGTGCCATACATAATATCTGAATCGAAACACAATAAAATAAATAAAAAAGCGGGCATTTTCCAACTCGGTTGGTGTGCGCTCATGTACAGCTATAATAACAATAGAAGTGAAGGTCAACTACCAGTGACACCGCCTACAACCGCAGCCCCCTTTTCCCTGCGTATCTCTCTCTCTCTCTCTCTTGCAAACGTTTCTATCCGCCCTCCTCGCAGGCATTTGTCCAAGCGAAGGGTTAGGGGAGGAAACAGCAAAGCAGGAAAAAAAAGTTGAATTTGCTGGAGAGCAGTTGGCGTTGCTGCACGCCTCCACCACCACCACCACCACACACACAAAAAAGCACATACATACACATACACGCAGCTTTCCACCAATGCGTACTAAAGCGCGTGTGGGTGGGTATGTGTCTTGTGCACCGCGTTTACATAGGTGTACATGTTGTTGTTCTCTAAAGCCTTGCATGACAAGGAAGAGCGTACATATATAAGAAAAAGAGGACATCGTAGAGAATCAAACATGCGTGCCACAGATATGCAAAAGAAGAAGAAAAAAGAGTTTTGTTTTATTTACGAACGAAGTCGCTTTGAGGACACTGGCAAGAACCGAGTTCCCCTGCAACTTCCGACGGGTATCCGATCGAATAGAAAAGAAGAAAAAAAAGAGAAGCGGAGCAGACGTTAGTCGTAAAGAACACAAATCAGCGGCGTTATCATCTCCACCGGCTCTTCCACCGACGAGGAGATGACAAGTGCAAGCAGCAGCTTCATGTGGCGGCCTCGCAAGCGCGCCGGTCAGCAGCGACTTTGTACACGAAACTTTACAGCAAACTAAAAAAAAAAGAGGGAAAAATGAAGACACGTAAAAAGAATAGAGAGGAAAAAAGGGGGAAACAGACAAAGAGACAAAAGAAAGAGCTTATGGTGTGGTCCCGCCGCTGTGATCAGTCTTCCACCACGCAAGCACATGAAATACGTGAAACACGGAGGCAACAATTTCATCGCCACACACAAACTCACATGCTAAAAGACAGGAGTGGCCACCGCTGGACCTCCGTAGACCAGCGCCTCGCCTTCTTTACCCCCTTATTGCACGTGCCATGTCAACTCATAACTCCTTCCACCTTTTGCACACCGCCTTCTGTTAAACTTAGTGCCTTATTGCACATATGCCACCTTTTTATCTTATTTACTTGAGCGGTGCTGAAGGGCGGTGCACGCGTACAGGAGAGAGAGAGAGAGAGAAAAGGGCAGCGAGAGACACGAGGCGCTGGTGCAAAGCAATTTTGTCGTTGTTGCGGCGCGTACACGAGGTGCGCCGGGCTGTTGCTCCCGTCAACCACACAACAACAATAACAGGAGAAAACAAAAACAATTATATCGCCAAGTCAAACTACTACAAGAGAACGGAAAAGAAAAAGCCGACAAGAGTTGGAGACGTCCCCTTTGACGCCTCCCAAGCGGCCAGTTGCTCTCCGAACTGAAGTAGAATGCTTCGCTGCGACTCATAAGCACGAAAACACGAAGAAGAAGCGGAAAAGAGAGAAAAAAAAAGGCGAATGCGTGCGGAGAAGACGGCTATGCGCACAGAAGTTTTTTTTTTTTGCCTTTACATGTGCATATGGGTGCTATTGAGTGTGTTGCCTTTCTTCCTCTTTCTTGTGCGTTGTTCGAATATCTTTTTTTTGTATTGTCTTTTTTTTTTTTCTTGGTTCACACTTGTCTTGCGTCTTTTGCTGGTCGACCGCCGCACGCCGCGTTGCACGTCTCTTCTCCCGCACGCCGATGGCACCGACGCCACAACTGTGTGGTCGGTGTTTCATCGTCTGTTCGAGCTTCACCTTCTCGCCATCGGCTTGCTTTGTTACGAACAATGCACTGATCTCTACGACAGAGCACTCTAGCGCTCTATATTTTACTTCTCTTGTTGTTGGCTTAGAGGGTTATTAGTATGTTTAGCTATAATGGCCCGATGCGTCGAAACAAGAGGAAGTAAGAAAGAGAGGCAGAGGCCCTGAGAGAGAGGGAGAGCACAACAGAAACGAAGGAAAGGTTCGTCAAAGACTTTCAAAAACAAAATCACCCTCTCACTTGCCAACAACAAACGAGAAAAACAAAAAAAAATACATATAACAACAGAAGTAAACACAGCAGGGAGCAAATACCAACATCCAAACTCCCTAAAAAAAAAAAACGAGGAGCAGTCCACAGAGAGAAGAAAAGCGTCGACTTCTGCTTAGCTGAAGTAGGACGAGTAGGGGAAGTCCGACGACGGGCAGCCGCCGTAGTCCATCTCCTCCTCGTAGTACTCGTACTGCTCGAACGACGGCTTGTTCGCGTGCCCGTTCACCACCATCACCGCACCGCGGTTGTCGTTGATGCCGCAGTAGTTGGGTGCCGAGAAGACAGTCACCACACGGTCGTTGTGCGTCCAGAAGTAGCCGTCCATCGCAAGCTGATGTGCGCGGCAGATGAAGTTGATGCGGTTCTTCGTGCAGAAGTTGTTCGACGTCGCGGGACCGAAGCTCCAGCCGCAGCCACGCGCACTCGCGGCAAAGCAGCCGATGCCCATCGCCGGGTCGGACCAGAGCAGCCCATCCACGATGTCGTGCGCCTCCTTTGAGAGCTCGCCGGTGTTGTAGGCGTGGCGGTCGATGCTGGCGATTTGGTCGATCGTCTGCAGCGCAGGGGAGAGGCCGCCATGCATCACCAAAAAGCGGAAGCGCGGCGTCGTCACCAGCGCGGCGAGCGGCAGGTCGAGGAAGACCTTGTTCACCGCGCTCCACACCGCCGTGCCAGCCGCCGCCCCCAGCGAGGACGTCGCCTCCGTCAGGAACCCGTACACACGCGACGTCTTCTCCTCCTCGTGGTTGCCGCGGGTGAGGTAGACCAGCGCCGGGTACTCCACCTTGAGCGCCAGCAGCAGCAGCACCACCTCCAGGCTGTGCGGGCCGCGGTCCACGTAGTCGCCCATGAAGAGGAAGTGGCGGTCGAGGCCGCCGGGGTTGCACTTGCGGCGGTCGTACTGCTGGCACAGCACACTCGTGTAGAGGTCCTGGAACTGGCCGTGGATGTCGCCCACGACGACCAGCGTGTCGGCCACGTCCACCTCCAGGTCCAGCAGCGTCGGCTCCTTCGCCAGCACCTGCGTCGCCGCCGTGCAGAGCTTCGTGATGTTGTCCTCGCTCAGCAGCGTTGACGGCGCTTCTGTGCCGTCTTCCGCCATGGTGGTCGGCGGTGTGATGTCACCCGCCTCACCGCAGCGCAGGAGCCACTCGATGAGGGCGGTGAACTGGCCGAGGCGCGGCTTTGCCTTGAAGAAGGTGGCCTTCTCCTCCTTGCTGTCCCCGCTGTCGGAAAGCAGCAGTCGCTTCCGCTCAGCGTCCTCGTCGGCGGCGGAGTCGAGGCCTTCGGAGCTGTCCGACACGCCCAGCAGCGCAGGGGAGCGGCTGCAGCGGCTTGCACTCTCGTACGTGATGAGGTTCGGCAGCACCAGGTCCTGCGCCTCCGCCAGCGACTTCAGCAGCGGCGTGTGGCGGGGCGGCGCAACGGAGGGATCGACGTACGCACTCGCCGGTGCCGCTGTCGGTGCATTAGGAGCGCAACCGGTGCTGGTGCTGCTGAGAGCGCCGCTGCTGCTGCTGCCCGTCAGCTTCGGCCGCCGGCTCGCCCCTGTCGTCAGCACCGACGGTGAGTTCTGCGGCGACACAACGTCGATGAAGGCGTTTGGCGCGGCTGGCAGCCCACCCGAGCGCACCGCCGATGCCGGCGGGGTGAGTGTCGTCTTGTTTGAATTGTAGAGCGGGCAGCACTCCTCGAAGGAGCGCAGCACGCGGTTCTGCAGGCCGACGTCCACGCTTGTCTTGGCACTGGCGGTCGTGGTCGTCGTGCTCGTGGTGATGCCGTGGCGAGCGCTGCCGTCGAGCGTCAGGGGCAGCGCTGCCGGGGCCTCTACGCACGCCGGCCGCAGCGACGGCACCTTGCGCAGGTTGCCCTCACCCGTGACATCCCGCACCTGCTGCGAAAACACAAGCTGTAGCGCCTTTTCCATGAAAGGCGCACAACAGCTAAGAGTAAAGATATAAGGTTACAAAACCGTGCAAATAAATATAATGAAAAGAACAAAGAGAGAGGAAAAGAAACTCTTAAACAAACAAAATACTTACCCAAAAAGCGATTGCCTGAAATGAAAAGGAAAAGCCACTAGGAGAGAAGCACGTGGAGCAGCCTCCGTTGAAGAAGGAAAACCCGAGGGAAGAGAGAAAATACCGAATTACGAAATAAAAAGAAGTTAGTAACAATTGTGTGTGCGTCCGTGCAGAGGGCGGGCACCGCTGGTGTTGCGTAGTTTCTGTTCCGACACGATGCTTGCGTGAGGGGTGCAGTGGCTGCGCTACTCCAACGGCGATGTGCGTGCGTGCCTTCTTACGTTGAGTCTTCAAGAGACGTTAAAGACGACACACACAAAAAGAGAGGGGAAGAGAGACGGAAGCGAAAATAAAAAAGGAAGAAGGCTGAACCGCGAAATGGAAACGAAAAACAGAGCTTTTACAATAGACAAAGAAGAGAAAGGAAAGGTAGACGCAGAAGAACACGGGCCGGTAAATGTTCGAGTGCGTATCAGCTGCGTGCGCTACGGATATAAGAACAGAAGAGACAAAAATGTGTGGGAACAGATCAAAGAAAAACAAAAACACTACAGGTGAAAATGTGGAAGAGTAAAAAAAAAAATAAACACTTGTCGAAAAAAAAAAAAGGAGGATGTATATTTCTGTGTTGGTTGCTGCAATTCCGCCGCAACTGGGAGGCACACGACAGCTTAGTTCTTAGTGTGGTGTATCCGCAGCGGCAGTGGAGGCTTCCTCAACACACCAGAAGAGAGAGTAAAGAAATTGAACCGAGACGGTGCGAACAAATAGCGGGGGAAAAAAAGACAGAGTAGAAATAAAGGCAAAGTTGAAAAATGCAGCGTATCTTTTTTTTGTTTTTGTTTTTGTGAGCGTTCTTGTCGTGCGCGACGCGTGTGCGTACTGGGGAATCGGGTCGGAAGGAATCTCGTTTTGGTATGTCGAAGTAAAGGGAAGAGAAAAAAGGGACGAAGGCGGGAAGAGAAACGAGACAAGAAAAAAAGGAGTAACCGAAAACGCACAAAAAGAAAAAAATGAGTTTTGTTCAGGAATGAAAACCGAAAGACGGGGCTAGAATATGTCTTCTAACTCCGGTGTGTGTGCGTGCGTGTGTGTGTACCACGAAGCAAGCTGTCAACTACTTGTTTTTTGAAGAAAGTTGAACGTTTGGCTTTAGATTATCGGGCTTGTATTACTCACCCGACTGAGATACGGCTCTGGTGCTCTTTTCCCGTCACTGCGTTCTCGTCGATTGTTGTGATAAAGAGTTTGTTTCTTGCGTATTTTGTGTGGCCCGCACTGTGCGTCTGCTTGTATGTGTGCGTGTGTGCTCTTGTAAAACACTGTACACGTACTGTATGGTCGACTCCCTATCCCTCAACAGCAAAAAAAGAACGAAAGCAATAAAAGCAATGGCACAGTAGAAAAAAAAGGGAAAGTGATGCGAGTCTCTGTCTTGTTTCTTGCGCCTTTTGTTTCCCACGTGACCAAATGGCAGGATTAAGGGTGCAGCGAATGACACAAAGAGACGATATCTTAAAAGAAAGAAAAAAAAGGGAACAATTGTTTTGTTTTGGCACGTCACCGCAGTAAACGCCACCTTCACGAGGGGACTCGATGCACAGATAGATATAAGGTAAGAAAGCAAAAAAAGGTGAGCGAGTTTAAACTACTGATGTGAGAGGATGAGAGCGTCCACGATGCCTGCAACGGAATTATTGAGTGCCTGAAGGGTGTGTGGAGGAAAAAGATAGACAGCGACAGCAGGTGCTGCACACTTTTTCTCTAAAACAAAACTGAAAATGAAATGTTTTACTTTCTATTCTTTTTTCACTTTTTCCAGTGCCAAAAACAATTAAAAAACGGGTTGCGGTTGAGTCGGATAGAAGGAGGGGAGGAACACAGAGGGGGAGAAGCAGAGCACACAAGATAAGGAATATTGAAAGAGAAAAGCAGCACAAATCAGAAAGGTAAAGAGTGGGAACGCAAAAGCAGAAACGAAAATCGAAGAGCAGAGAACAGAGAGAAGGAAAAAGAATGAAAAACGAGTGGCACGTAAACTACTTTAGAAAAAAAAAAACGGAGTGAGGAGAAGCCGATCGGCGAGAGAAAAAAAAAATTTTTTGGAAGATGAAACAACACAGGAGGAGGTTCCGACTCAAGAAACAAAAGCCACCGTACCGACACACAACAGGGAAGCTTCCGCCGCAGTGGAGGTTGAAGAGAGAAAAATAAAAAGATAAGAGAGAAAAGGAAAACAGTGCGCCTTCCCTGTCGTCGTCTTCGACTAAGTGAGACTACACCGGTAAAAAAAAATCCACAGAAAAAAAAATCACGAACGTATCTCCGCAAAAGAGATGCACGCGTGAAAGCACCGCTGTATATGTACACGCACTTCCCCGAAACGTGTACGAGTCAAAGAAGAGATCAGAAAAGTTGAAGTGACGAAGTTACAAGAAAACAAAATCAAGCCGGCGGTGACACTCGCCTCTTTTTTTCTGCTTGCTATTTTGAGAGAAGAAAAAAAAAGTGCTTCGCGTTACACGACGGAAAAATTTGCACTGCAAAACAAAAACAGTAAATATATGTTGTTGCTTGTATGTGTAGGATAAATCGGCAAGAATTGACGACCTTGCTGATTCCGTCCTGTAATGCGCCGGCGTCCTGTTCACGGCGTGCACGGCGCACCTATCTCGATCGATATCGATGTACGGGGAAATAGGCTTCTCCTCCGCTCGCTTTCACAAGAGAGTCGGCAGCAATCACACCACAGTCACACACGTGCTGAGATGCTTCGGCAGCGCCACAAAGAGAACACACCCACGGAGGAGAGGAAAAAGAGAATGGTTCAGGTCACAAGAAAAAAACAAAGAGCGGAAAAGGAAAAAGGGAAGACGTTACGTCGGTGGAGACGGATAACTCAAAGCCCAATAATAAAACACGAGCGCTGAAACTAACAACGAAGATAAATACACGTGGAGTAGCGTCAAATAGAACGGAAGATGATGAAGGCAGAAAACCCAAAAACAAAACAAAAATCCCGAGATTGTTGCTTGTGAAGCGTTTCTTCTTTTAGTAAGATGTGGACGAGAAGGTGGGCGTCGTCCTCCGTCTTGGCGGCGACAGGGTCAAACAGTGTCCGGGGACGTTAGCAGTAGCCGAAAAAGAAGATTCTCTTGGTTGAACAGCAACAGTCCTGCGGGAGAAAACAAATAATACTAAAACAAAGAACAAGAAGAGATTAAAGAAGGAAAGAAAGCACGGGGCCGTGAAGAACTCAGAGGCCGCCTTTGCAAGCGTGAAGAACTGCAATGATCTTTAATTCCCTTCAACCAATCTCTTCGTTTTAATCTTAATACACTAAAAGAAGACCAAACAATGAAAAGAAAAATAGGAGAAAAACTGTTTTTTGTTGTTGTTGTTGTTGTTGTTGTTCTCTTCTTCTTTGAACGAAAGGAAGAACAAAAGTGGTGAATATATATATCGTTGTCCTTTTTACCGTATTTGTACGTGTGCGTGGGTGTGTACACGTGTGTTAGCTGCGTAGGGGTGTGGGGGGTATTGCGTGAGCGGGTTCGGCAAGTACACACACCCTACCAGCTCTTTGAACTGAAACAGAAAAAAAAAATTACAAACCACAAAAAGAGAGAAAGTAAAAAAAAACACAGAAATCGAAGCGGACAACCCCACTAGAGGAAGAGCAAGCAAACGACTAAAGTCAAAAAAGAAACTTAAACTACTGGAAAGAAAGCGAAGAAAAGTACGGGTTAACAGACCGTCAGAACTGATGGCTTTTTTTTTTCACTTGAACTGAACAGCTATCTGGCGAGACAAGAATGCGCACGGACGACGTATGAGCGGGAAAGGAGGGCCGCGTCTGCGAAGCAAGGCACTTTAGGTTGCAGAGAAGGGGCTGGGGAAAGATGAAGCTGGCGTGGCAAACAATACAAGCAGGAGGGTTTTTGTGTTATATGACCTCCTGCTTTTCTCTTCTCTTTCTCTCTCCTATTCTCGTTTGCTCAGCGCTTGTAGTGGGTTCTTGTCGTTTACCTGTTGTCGTGCTCACTCCTGTCTAAGCTTTTTTCTTTTTGGTGGGGAGAACGGAAAACAGGATCTTCTCTTGTGCGGATTTACGAGGGAAGAGAGAGAGAGAGAGATGACGACGCAGCAAACACGACAACGGCAGAAAGGCACAATTCGCTGGTCTGGTTGTGTCACTGTGTCTCTCTTCTCTCCTTAGCTTTTTCCTTTAAACTGTCTGAGTGCGGAAAAAGAAGGCGCCAAGAGACGACCTTGATAGCTGTGGCTGTACGAGTGAAAGATGGCTGTGTAGCGGGAATGGTAGCGGGCTGTTAAGCACTGGGAGTGTTGGGCCAGGTAGAAGCGCAGTCCGTTGGTGAGGGGATACCAACACCGCCGACGGATGCAATGCAGGGAAGAGGCAACGGAGGCGAGACGCCGAAGCATGTGGTGTTGGCGTTAAGTGAAGAGTGAGATGAGAGGGGGAGAAGAGTGGGAAGATAAGGCGGGGGGACGAGGCACAGAAGCACAACAGCTTTCCAGCGAGGATGAAGAGCTCCGACACGCACACGTCGCGCACGCGGCTCAGCTGAGCAGGCGCACCAGCCCCGTACACAACGTGACAAACGAGAGCGAGTCGGGATTGCAGCAACCACACGCACAGAAGAAATTAGGGGGAGAAGAAGCGCTCACCCACAGCGTTCACTTCACCTTTTTCTTTTTAGCCATCCTCCAATGCAGAAGCATCTTCGCCGACACCGTTTCTCTGAGAACGTCCACCACAACTACCGTCCTTGCTATCCGCGGGTTAAAAGCGTTCTGCTGCAAACGCACCTTCCTCGTCAGACACGCACATGCAGAGTAGAACTGAGCGTCTGGTGCGGACAAGTGCACGCGGAGTTGCCGCAGAAGGAGAAGGGGAAGACTTATTCTCTGCTACCAGCACAAGTGTGCGGACGCACAGGCATCAACACAAAAACACAGCGCGCCGTTTGCTTCTTTGTATTGGAGAGGTACATTAGTCACAGTAAACTCGCAGAAGAAAACCGAAGAGAGGGAGACCGCACGCCAACGTGGAAGAGAAGAAGAAAAAGAAAAGTCGTTGGCACTTCGAGGCGCCGGCAAACGCTTACGCACCGCCTCCTCTACCGACACCGATAAAAACAAAACAGAACAGACCCACACACACACACACAATGAGACACAAGAAACACGCAGCGACGCACACAAGACTCACATACACATAAACACATAAAAACAAAACAAAAAAGACCGACCGCCTCACGTCAGCTTCCCGTCCTTCAAGTGCTCGTCTCTTCTTCATCTCTCATCTCAAGGGAGGTGGGAGACGAGGTGGGCGGAGCGGCATGAAGAGGGGCCGAGGACAGCGGCGCCGTCCCTCACTGCTCGTCACTGTGTTTTACAGCTCCGCCGCAGCGTACAGCGCTGACACCGCACCACGCACCCGCCCCATCCTCTTCCGCGCTCTCACACTCGAACTCTCAAAACGCCCCTACTGCCTTAGTAGACCGAGCCCTCTGGCGGCTGGGACAGCTTGCGGTTCTGCGGCGAGGCCATCTCCTTCCGCAGCTCCGACAGGCACGTCTCCATCGTGGTGCGGCGGTCCCAGTTCTTGAAGAGCATAAACTTGCTGCGGTTGACCGTGCCGTCGGGGTCGACGCAGGGCAGGTTCACCTTGCTGAGAAAACGGATGTGCGGCGGCACGCGGGGGTAGTTCTCGTCGCAGAAAATCTCGAGCGAGAGGATGCGGTACTCGAAGGTGCTGCTAGGGGGGCCGACGATCGTGCCGTTCCAGTAGTGGAAGTAGATGTCCGCCGTGTCGCGCAGACCGACGGAGACGTTCTGGTTGCTGCCGGTGCCCTTCTCGCCGGCCTCCAGCTCCTCTAACAGACGAAAGTTGCGCGGAACCTCAACCATCTTTGGAGTCTGCGCTGCCGCTGCGGAATTGGGTATAAACGGAGCGACGAGGGAGAAAGAAATGGCGCGAAGGCGGCCAAGAAAGCAATTGGCAAACGAAGAAGGATGCCTTTCGCGTGTTTCTGGGAACAGGAAGGTGACAACCGAAACCGCCTCTGGGGTGCCAGCGAGCGCCAGAAAGAAAAAGAAAGAAAAAAGCAATGAGGAAGGCAATCGCAGCTATCTACTTTGCGCGTACAGAGCGAGGCACGCGGAGAAGGAGAGAGGAGAGAAGGAATGCGGTAGCACGCACTCGACAGTGGACGCAAAATAAATAAATAAAAAGGTCACAGGAAAGCTGACAAGTAGCGTTGAAGCGTAGGAAAAAACAAAAGAAGGCGAATTGGCAAGCGTGGTGCTGATGCGCAAGACTTCAGCGAGAACGAGTGGAGGTGTGCGTCGGATGCGGAGTGATTGGTTTTGTTTTAAGAAAATAGCAGAGAAGGAGAGGGATGGAAAAGAGGGAAAGTGAAGAAACGCATGTAACAGCGTCAATGACATCACTGAGGGAAAACGCAAGCAGTGGAAGAGGGAGAGTTGGCGGGCACCAAACACAAGAGAAGCAAGCCCCCCTTTGTTAGGCTAATGCGTTCTCACCGCTCTCCTTCGCTTCGCCGTGCGCCTCAAAAGGCACAACAAAAGAGGGGCCACGGCCAAGACGCTTCATGAGTCTTTGCATCTCTGCACTACTGCGCGGCACTCCCTATCCGGGTGTTCACCGCAAACTGGTGTGACAAGACCAGCGCCGACTTCCCGGCGCACTTGTTGAGGTAAAAGGTTCACCCCTCACTTCCCTGCCTCCGCCCTCACCCTCGCCACACGTCAGCTACATGCCAAAGAGCGCCGCATCCACAACCGCACCTGCACGTAACGTCTTTAATTATTTTAGCTTTTTTTTCTTTTTTTTCGTGGGGTTGACTTCCGCGTTCACTTCGGCCTCTCCATGGCGCGCCACTCGCACGTACGCCGGCGCACGCCACAATACTCATCAAACGAGACAGAAAGAAAGAAAGCGACAACACGCAAGCTGGGGAGAGCGAGGCGGGCAGACCGGCGTCGGCGTCGCGGCTGTCTCCGATCTCGCTAGACTATCCGTGTGCTACTTCATTGCCAGCTGTTGCTGCTGCATCCTTACTCCCGCCTTTCCTTCCTCCGCGGTGCGCATGTGCTGCTCTCCCCGACCCTCCCTTGCCCTCCTCTCTATTTCTATTTTTTTTTCTAAGTTGCGCCACGTGGCACCGAGTGGAGCACACCGGCCGATGCCCACCGCCTCAAACACAAACACACGCACATGTACACCGGCAAAAACGGAAGCGTCGAGAAGAGCGCAGACAACACACGGAGTGGGCGGCCCAGCAAATTCACGGAAGGGAGGAGGGAGAGCAACGCCGGCTTCGCCTGTACCACGCGGCCACCCCCATTATCAATCGAGTGCGGTGCCAGTAAGCTTTGCAGCCCCCCGCCCCAACCTCTCCTTCACACCTCACAGCAACGAAAGAAAGAAGAAGAAAACACACACACACACACACACACAAACAATGAGGAAAAGGCCGGAGCGCCACCATACGTGGCCGGAGCGGTCGTGAAAGATACAGTAACAGGTTGAGAGGGAAAATATGCAGAGGACAACAAAGAACAGAGTCGGCGGTGGGACGGCGCCTCGGAGGCAACGGAGGGAAAAAAAGAAAACCGCGTAGCGTGCACAAGGCAGTCTAGTCCACCATCGGAGCGGGTGCGTGAAGCAGCGGCGGCATAGATGAGGCGGCGACTCCGGCCCGCACCTGGGCATGAAACATCGAAAGGGTGGAAACGAGGAAAAAAAGAGAGAAGAAGAGCAAGAGTAAAAGAAGAAAAGATCCCAACATCCTCACACACGACCACACAAGAATCTATCTACGGCTACAAAACAACAAAGAAAGCCGCCTGGGCACCGGCCTGCAAGTCTCACCACGACCACCAAAGAAAGGTGCCGCTACTCTTCCATCAGCTCCCCGTCCGGGTAGTAGGTCTCGTCGGTGCCGTCCTTGTGCACCACCTTGTAGATGCCATCAGGGTAGAGGATCGACTTGCCGCCGTCTGGCAGATGCCGCTCCGCCTGACCAGTCGTGCGGAACTCGAAGGTCTGCACGCCATCCGGCATCTGCGTGTGCATGGTCTGCGCCGCGTCGTACCAGTAGGTGCTTTTGCCTGATGGGAAGGTGCACTTTACGTCGCCGTTCGTGAAGTGGAGGATGGTGTGGCCAGAGGGCAGAACGGCCTTCACCGTGCCGTTGGCGTAGTGGATCTCCCGCTTGCCGCTGCGATAGAGCGTCTCGCGCTTGTTCGGGTTGTCGCCGAGGGCGGTGGTCGACACAACACTGTCCGTCGCCACGTCCTCCGTCGGCGGCGGCTCAACATCACCGAGAAGCTCCTCGCGGGTCGGGACGGTGACGCTCGCAGACGACTTTGACGCCACCGGCGGGTGGGCGGCTGCGGCCGCTGCGGCTGCGGGGCGTTTCTTCACGGCGACAGCGCCACCCGCCGTGCCGGACTGCATGCGGGGCGTGTTGAGGGGGTGGCCAGCCGACTTGCGCTCCTCCAGTGGCTTCGCCGCCGCCTCCCGCTCCCGCCGCTCCCTCTCCTGCCGCCGCTGCGCCTCAGCTGCCGCCTCGTCCTCCTCGCGCTGGCGGCGTGCGGCGGCCTCTGCGGCGGCCCGCTGGCGACTCTCCTCCTCCGCCTGCCGCCGCTCTGCCGCCTCCCTCTCGCGCTGCCGCCGCCGCTCGTCCATCTCGGCCCGCTCCGCCTCGATGCGGTCGGCCATCTGCCGGTTGCGGCGCTCCCGTGCGGCCTCCTCGCCAGCACCGGCGCGCGGCGTGAAGTCCATCACACCCGGCACGGAAGTCGAGGCGGACGCCGGCCCGCGGCGCTCCGACGTGGACAACTCCGCCGCGTCGAGCAGCGGCGTGGCGGCGGCGGCGCTGCGCTCGCGTGCCGCGGAGACGTTGCGGGACGCCGCACTCCCTTTGCGCAGCGCCGGCGCCGCACTACTCGTCGCCGCCGTCTCGCCCAGCGCTGCCACCTGCTGCTCTTTCGCCATGGCGAGCAGCTCGGCGTTGCGGCGGGTGAGGGAGTCGATGTCGCGGCGCATGCGGGCCACCTCCGTCTTGTGCGCCTGCTGCGACTCGCGCAGCGTCGACGTGAGCTCCTCCAGCTGTGTGCGCAGGGAATCGTTCTCCTGCGTCAGGCGGCGGCTCGCCTCGCGCTCTGTCACGAGCAGTGCGGAGACGCTGCGGTAGCGCTCCTCGGTGGAGCGGAGATCGCGCTGGGCCTCACGCTGCTCGCGTGCGCGGCTGCCCTCGGCCCGCGCCTCCTCCAGCTGCTGCTCGGCGCTGTTACGGTAGGCGTCGAAGCGCTGCCGCTCTCGGTCGAGCTGCTGCTTCGCGTTGGCGTAGTGCTCCCGCTCCTCCTGCGCGGCGCGAATTTCCTGCTCGAGGTTCAGCATCAGGTCCTCCTCTTCGCGGCCGCGACTCGACACGGCAGACGCCGGCGGCTGGCTCGCTGGGCGGCGGAAGTAGTTGCGGTCCGCTGCCGACGACGGCGCGGCGCTCCCGTCCTCGTAGTCGGCGTCGACGTGCCGCTGCAGAGGAACGGCGCTGCCGGCGCGGCGTGGCGTGTGGCCCCCATAGCGGCCCCACCCCGCTGCCTCCCCATCATCCGACGGTGGGGCGTCGTCGCGCATCGACGGTGTTGACCGCGCCGGTGGGATTTCGAGGCTCACCCACTCCGGCTTCCGCTTCCCCGCTGCCGCTGGCGGAGGGGGTCGACGCTGCTGCGCTGCCGGCGCCGGCGACTCCCCTCGCGTGCCGGACTGCGGGGGCGGCGTGCTTGCTGCCCGGTTCGGCGGCGGCGCCTTCCGCGGCACGGCGACAACGATCTCGCCGAGTGGGTCGTGGCTGCGTGCGTTGCGCATGTCGAAGGCGATGGCCTCGCGCAGCGACTTGGAGTCGCGCCGCTCGCGGTTGCCTTTGTCGCCCTCGCTGCCGTTGCCAGCACTGCGGGAGGGCGAGTCGGCGGTGCCGGCGGTGGCGTAAGACAGGCGCCCCTCGTCTCGCCGGAGAAACTTGAACGCCTCCTTCGGCCTCGGCTTGGCGCCCGCGGCGACCGATACGCGCGACATGGCGGAAGCCCCTAAAAGAGAAAGAGAAAAGGGAAAACGAGTACGGGCAAAGAGGATGGAAAGGGGGACGGTATGAGAAGGGTGGAAAGAGGCCTCTTTCGCCTCAATGCTGCTGCGTCTGTGCGTACTGGCCGCGTTATAGTTGTCAGCGTCGAGAGAGAGAATGTGTGTGTGTGTGATTTAAAAGTAGGTGAGAGAAGGAAGGAGAAAGAGGTGCAGTACGAATGTGTAAAAAAGAGAAGTATTCTCCGACGTACACGTGACGCTTGCGAGAACCAACTTTGCGGAAGTTGCAACAGCACACTCCACACCGGCACGCGTTGGCCCTGCTGCGGTCTGCAGCCCCGTTGCCTTTTCAAAATACTTGCGAACTGAAGTGAGCGTCGGGTGATAAAAAAAAAAACAATACAAACACGGATGTCCTCTAAAAGAACAAAACGTGTTTTCGTTGGCATTTCCCTGGTGAAGACACCGCGCAGGAGCGGGGAAAAAGACGGACACAACAGAAGCGGAGTCGCACCCCGCGTAGCTGTCCCTCCCTTACTGACACTGTTTCGTTTGATGCGCGTCTGTGTATTCTTGTTGGTGTGTGGACAATCTCTGTCACTATAGTCTAACAGTTGTGCCTTTCCGAGCAGATGCAGAAGGCTCGGAAAAATGGAGGAAATAAGGGCAACTCAAAAAAAGGAAAGAAAGAGAACAGAACACGTCGCACGGGCCACGGCAGAGAGAGAGGAGAACAGCGCTGGCCGCCCCACCACCGCAGCAACGCGCATGATAGCGAAACATGAAAAGATCTCTTCTGGGCTGCGCGCGCATGACTCTACGCCTCCTCTAGAATGCGGAAAGATGAGAAACAGAATAAAGAGAATCGTGACTGCTTCACGAGGCAGAAGACAACGTGCGCCGCAGCAGCACACGCCAGGTAGGAAAAGAAGACTCATACAAGAGGGAATATGGAAGCGACAATACACGCCAAACAGACGTCCACCTCTGGGTACCGAAGTAGCACCAAAGGAAGACGAGAAAGGAAAAAAACTAGTAAATAACTTGTAGTACAATCTATGAATGAGCACATAAAAAAAAGGCACAAAGACGTCTGCCACAAGCATCCGGGCGTGAAGTGAGTGAAAATTGTTAGAAAAGCAAGCAGCAGGAAGAGAAGAAGAGAGGTGGCGGGTAGTACTCACAAGGGAGAGGCGGGGAAGCGTCGAGCGCATCCGCTTCATCGCTGACTTCACGTTGAGTGAAGTCTTTCAGACACTACACCATAAAGCGGTCAACGAAGCGACCACTTCGTCGCAGCTTCGGGTCCACCTCCGCGTCGGACGCACCACCTTCACGAGTGCTGTCGACGCCGCTAGCAGCCGGTGCCTCAGCCAACACCTCCGCCGCGGGTTTTGGCACAAAGGCTAGCAGGAGGCATGCAAAGACGTAGTAGAGGCTTAGCAGCACCACCGCACACACAAGCAACGAGTTCATCAGCATCCACCACCACGGCACCTGTGCCTTGACGTGCGCCGTCGTCGCGTCGTGGAAGCGGCTGTGATGCTCGGCTTGGAGCGTCTTGGCTTCCTCGGCGTGCCTCGTGGTGAGGTCGTGCACCAGCGCTGTTACCTTGTCCACCGCCGCGCTCGTGTGCGCCGTCGCCCCTGCCACGGCCGCCGTCACCGCTTCCGTCTGCGCCGACAGCCCCGCCTGCATCGACGTGACGACCTTCTCATGGTAGGCCGGGATGATGCGCTGCTCCACCGCCGCGGCGAGGCCCTCCGACAGCGTCGTCTGCACCGTCGCCCTCACCGCCTCGGCGGAGGTGCGAGTGGCCTCCACCACCGCCTGCGTCACACGCTCGCCGGAGTCCTTCTGTGCGTCAGAGAGCCGCACGAGGGTGGCGTCGAGCACCTGCTGAATGTCCGCGATGCTCGGGATGCTGCCGGTGCGCTCCGCCACACTCTCCACGTGGCCCACCAGCGAGCCCACCGCCTGCAGCACCTGCTGGTGTGCGGCCTCTTGGGCTGTCGTCATGCCGTGCACGCTCTCCTGCAACGCCGCCTGCGCTGCCGCCACCTCTGCCCGCACAATCGTTTCCACCGTCACCGCCGCATCGCCCCTGCCGCTGTTGGCCGCCGCCACGTCGCGGTGCAGCGCCGCCTCCTCCTCCTCTAATTCACGCAGCCGCTGCATCTCCACACGGACCTCCGCCGCCGCCGCCGCCGTGATGCCCTGCGAAGATGGCGATCCAGCGGTGGCCTCGCCGACAAGAGTGGTGAGGCGTCGCAGGTGCTCCTGCGTCTCGCTGCGGAGCCACGCTCGCGTCTGCTGCTGCTGCTCTGTCAGACCGGCAAGGGAGAGGGGCGGCTGCAGCAGCTGCACCGCCACGGCCTGGTCGCGCAGCGCTCGCTGCACCTCGTCGACACGCTGCATCAGCGCCTCCACCCGACCCACCTGCTCCTGCGCGCTGCTTGAGACGACGTCGCGGATGGCGATGTGCAGCTCTTCCTTCTGCTCCGCCGACGACGCAGCGAGCACCGCCTTGAGCTCCGTCATGTGCGACGCGATGTCGCTGCCGGATGCTGACGCACGAACGGCGGCCAGCACTTCGCTGTCTCGCCCCTCCAGCGCCGCCTGCAGGGAGGTGAGCTGCCCGGTCACGCCCTGCTGCCACGCGAGCTGGTCGGGGTGCAGCGGCAGCGGCGCCGACGGCGGCGTTGTCGAAGGCGGTGCGGCGGCACGGAACTCCTCTGTTGCCTTCTGCAGCTGCGCCAGCAACGCGGCCATGTCGCGGCTCTGGCTGAGCGTCGCCTCGTTGAGGCGCTCCTCGAGGTGGCGGAGAGCGCCAGCCTGCGCATCAAGCGTGTTGCTCAGCGAGGCAGGCAGCTCCACAGTGACGGGTGCGGGAGAAGCGGTTGCGGAAGGAGCGGCTGCGGGGGTCTGAGAGTCGTCCTTCTCCGCCTCTACCCCCACCGCCCGCTGTCCTTGCACGCTCTGCATGGCAGCGGCCACCGTGTCAGTCAGCGACGACATTTTTGCCGACAGCGACGCCTCCTGCATGTTGAGCTCCTCTTTCATGAAGGTAAGCACGCTGTCGATGTACTTGTACATGGGCGTGAGGTCCACCTCGTGGAACTTCTGCGTATTCGCCTCGAGTGAAGCCATCAGCGTCTCCTGCAGACTCGCGAGTTGCTGCGTCGTCTTCTCCGCAAGCGCCGACGCCGTCGACTCGGCTACCTCCCTCACCTCAGCGTTGCGCTGCGCGTCGTCCCCTGACGTGGCCGCAGTTGCAACCGTTGCGGCAGCCATGCTCTCGCCCTGCACACGCGCCGCCTCGAGGTGCTCCTGCAGACTCGCCGTGACGGAGGCGGCGACGCTGTTGGCCATGTGCAGCAGCTGCTGCTCGATGGCGAGCTGATTTGCCGTGTTGAGCCGCTCCACCTCGGCAGAGAGCACCGACCAGCGCGGCGTCAGCACCGCCTCCACCGCCTCCGCCAGCACCGCCTTCGAGAGCGGCTCAGCAGCCGTGGGAGCGGCGGCGGCGGCAGCAACCTCCTGCGATGTCGACGCCGTCCTCTCCGCACGCGCCTCGTCCACGCGGGTGTTCGCCGCCGCCAGCGCTGACTGCGCTGCCTCCGTGGCTGCGTGCGCCGTTGCCGTCAGCGCCGCCAGCTCGCGCTGCACGGTGGACATGGCGGCCTCGACCGCCTCCGCCGTGTGCTGCTGCACCGCCGCCGCAACGCTGTCGCTCACCACCTGCGCCACCGTTAGCAGCTGCTGCTGACTCTCCTCCTGGTGAACAGTGGCGACGGCGCTGGCGGCGGCCACCTCGCGGCGCAGCTCCGTCAGTGCGGCTTCGACGGACATCACCACTGCTGCCGTCGCGGACGTCGACTCGCCGGCAGGTTGGTGCGTCACTGCATGGAGTTGCTGCTGCAGAAGGGTCTGGATGGACTCGAGGGCGGCGCGGGTGGCGGCCTGCTCCCTAAACACATCTCCGACCACCTCGTCCACGGTGGCGAGGCGGCCCTGTGTGGCCTGCACGGCATCGAAGACGCGCTCCACCTCCGCCGTGAGGGAGGTCGTATCGACGTCGCCGTCCGCGCTACGCCCACCGCTGCCACGTCCTTTGTTCACCTTCTTCATCTCCGCCGTTATGATGCGGCGCAGCTCGTCTGTTGAAGCCTGCACGGCGCTCTCCACGGCCTCCTCCAACGCCCTCATGTTCACCGAAGCAGCGGCGGCACCACCGCTCCTGCTGTCGCTGTCCTCGTCGTGCCGCTTGGTGGCCTCCATGTCGGCCATCCAGTTGTTTACCAGCGTGGCCAGCCCCTGCTGCTGTGCCGCCGACGCCGTCTCCACAGCCGCCGTGACGGCCGCGGTCAGCTCGACGGCGGCCTCCGACACGGCGTGCGAGCTGGCGGCCCCGGCGCTCACCACGCCCTGCACCTGCGCCTCTAGCGCACTAAAATGGGCAGCGACACGCTTCTCAAAAGCCGCGAGGGCCGCCTCTGTGCCGCGAGCCGAAGCTGCTGCAGGCGCCTCTCCCCCCGCCGAGGCAGCGACCGGCGACAGCGGCTGCTGCGCCAGGTGCGCCATGACACGCGCACTCACCACGTCCGCGACGGCCTCGACATCGAGTGGCGGCGTGCTAGCGGAGGGCCCGTCCTTTTCTTTGAGTGAGCGGCCGTCGCGTTTCTGCTGTGCGGCGCTGTGTGCGAGGCGTAGCTGGCGCAGCTCGTCCTGGATGCTGTTCATCACGATCTCGGCCAGGTTGCGCATCTCGTCGGCGTGGGCCACCTGCAGCGTGTCGAGCTGCTGACCCGTGCGCCGTCCTACCTGCTCCACCACCAAGTTCGCCACGTCGGCCAGCTGCTCCTGCAGGCACCGCTCCATCACCTCCCGCTCCGTCGCGCTCATCACATCCGGTGCGGCGGCGGTGCTGCGGGGGCGGTGGGCAGCGCGTCTGGCGTAGCTGTCGTGCGGCACCACCGGTGTCACGTGCACTGCTGCGAGGCTCGGCATCGACAGCTCCAGCACGGCCCGCTGCACCGCCGCGTCCTCGGGGTGCAGCGTCGCCTCCACGCTCAGTGCGGCGTGCTCGGGGAGGCCGCGCACGAGGTCGCTCGACGGGCCGTAGCCACGGGTGCGAATGCGAATCGTTGGGGTTGACTGCCCTGCTGGCGCCGCAGAGCTCTGCGCTCGCACACAGGCGGTGACGGCGTGTGCCCGCGCAGCGACACGGCGCGCCACTGGTGTGTGTAAACGACGCATGGCGCGATACAATTTCTTGTTACAAAAACAAGACGCTAAGCGTTAACTTAGGGAGAAATGCAAAAAGCGATTTGCTGCTGCTGTTCTGCACCTTGACTCTTTTCGAAGTCCAATAGCTGCGTCACAGCAGCTCGGTACTCTATGTCTGCTTGTGTGTGGGTGTGCGCGTCTGTTTGCACGCCTCTGCCCAGCGGTGTTCTGTGCGTCTGTGTGTCTAAATAGCTCCGCGCGGTTGAGTGTGCTGGTGTGCGGTTGTGTGGCACGAAGTCGAAGAAACACGTGCGCTTTTGTGTGTGTATCGGTGATTGTCGTTCGCGTTGTCTGCCGTTCAGTTAAACATGCACTCGCTCCCTCAGCGCGAAGACAGAGAGCAGGAAATGCACTAACGAAGTCGACTAATGGGGCAGAAGCATGTCACCGTAGATGGAATTAAGAACAGAGAAGAGAGCGGGAGAGCGTTAATAAGAAGTAAGAAAGAAGAAAGCACTGCAGAAGAGTGGGTTGCGGTACTAAAAGGAGAAAAAGAGTCCATTTAGATCCCTTCACGGACACTCTCTCACACACTGTAGATGGTCGTCTTTGGTGCGCCACCCCGAAGAGTGCCTTCCCAAATCACCTTTCATCTTGTGCCTGCTCATCACCTTCCTCGACAACGAGCAATATGACAAGAGGGACACCAAGAGAGCACGGCTCTACAAGCAGCCAACCACGCGTGTCGGTTTCGTGCGCAGCTGGTGAGCGTTTTTCCACAACGGGGACAAAAAGGGAATGTTGCGCGGACCTTCGGCGGTCATTGAGAGACGGCCCCACACACTGCCGCAGACGCCCGTGTGCGGATCTTTTTTTTTTATGTTGCATTATGCGTAGTGTTGCGGAAATCGTTGTTACGCCCAATGGACAAGCACAGCAAAGAAGGGGAGAGCGCGTGGGTGACATGAAGAAGTACAAGGTGAACGGAAAGGAAGAGAAGGGAAACCAAAATAAATGGAGAACAGAAGAAACCGAGAGAGGATGCGCCGTTGACAAACACACAGAGCAAGAAAAGTTGAGAAAGAAAACAATAATAAAACGTTTTGTGTGCTGTCACGAGGAAGCAACAAAAGCAACTTTACCTTCAGCAAATCAAAAGGGAAAAGTTCCCCAGTCGGCAATCTCTTCTCTATCCTCACCCCTCCAGGCACAAAGCCGATCGATACATCCGACGGAAGACAATCGCCTGGAGTCAGGACAATAAATACAAAACCTTTTTTTTTCTTTTCTTGGAGAAACGAAGCCGTCGTCGCTCGCACACTCTGGAGACCGCCCGCACAAAGCCAAGGGCCGGTCTGGGGAAATGAGAGGAGGGGGGAAAGCAAGGCGGAACGACGCCGCCATTCAGCACCAACACCCACAGCAAAGGGCGAAAAAAACGATGTCTCCTCTACTATAAAACAAAGGAAAATATAAAAAGAAGTGCAGAGAGACAGAGGAAGGCGGCAGAGGCGCGGCCTTCGCTCCCTCTACTCGGTGTATTCTAGTAGGGTAGGAGGGGTGTCAGGGAGGGAAAAGGATACAGACAAAATAGAACAGAGTGAAAAGAACGCAAAGAATAACGAGCGTAAAGGAAAGCCGTGCAGGCGTCTACGGCACACACACACGCACACAATGCCTAACACAAAAACTTCCCCTTCACACGTGCTCTCAGAAAAGTTGCAAAGCATTGATGTCATCTACAGTAGCTTGGCACGCACACGCAACAGACAAAACCTTTACCCTCCCTAATACCTTCCCCCCAAATAACAAAAAAAACTTAGAAAAGTATGATATAAGAGTCTAGCAACCTCATCTCCAAAGCGAAACGTCTACCACGCAGCTTTCGCTTGCTCACCACGAGTAGAGAGAAAAGAGAACAAAAGAAAGGCCCGAGAGAAAAAAAGAACACAAAAAAAGCACACACGAGGTTCTCATGCGGTTTCTCAGCGACGACTGCGCGCGTCTGCGTGTCGGCCGTACTTCTCGATCTGCCGCCGCAGCTCCTCGATGCGGCGCAGCTGGGTGGAGAGGATGTTGTCCACGCGGCGGCAGTAGGCCTGCATCGAGTTCTCCGGGTTCTCCGCGGCGTTGAGCTGTGTCATTTCCTCCTTGAGCAGCTCCATCATGGAGTCGATGTGGTGGCGGTGGGCGAGAATCAAGTTGTCCTCCTCGATGTCGAGGCTGTCCCCGCTGTCGTATGGAGAGGGGTCCGCCATCGGCGTCGGCAGCGCTGACGAGAACCCGCTGTTGACGCGGCTATGCGTCGGCGTGGCGCGGCTGTACGGCTTCTGCTGCGGGGAGTGGGACGACACGGGCCGCGAGCCAAAGCTCCGGTTGGAGCGCATCGTGTTGTCGAAGCTGTCGTCGCCAGGCTTCTGGAAGCTGTTCCCCAGCCGCCCGCTCGGTGTGCCGGGCTCACGGGTGCGGGTCTGGCTCGAGGAGCGGGAGCTGGTCACGACGCGCTCCTTCGCACGGCGCTGGGCAAAGGTACCGGAGACGCCGACCGTCTCGACGTGCTCGGTGGGCATCTGCCCCATCATGATCTCCTCCGCCGCGCTGTGCGCCGACTTGTCCTTCTTCAGCTCCTTGACGCGGTCGGCGTAGCGCAGCGTGTTCAGCGTGTGCTCGCAGCTCCCACTCGCCGGGCTGACGTTGCCGATCATGACGGTGCGGCTGTTGCCTGTGAAGCAGTCACGCAGCACCGCCGTCAGCTTTGAGCCGCGGAAGGGGATGTGGCGGTGGTTCTGGTCAAGCGCGCGAATGCACTCCTTCAAGGCGAAGAGCGACTTGTTGATCTCAGCACCCTCGAGGCGCGTCGTGCGGTCGCTGTCGAGCGTGTCGGCGCCGCGCTCGCTGCCGGCGAGGTCGATGAAGGTGAAGCGACCAAAGAAGCGGTTCTTCTCGTTGACGATGGTGATGTGCAGGATGGCGTGCGAGCGGGAGGAGTCTGCGTTCATGCCAGTCGAGCCGGCCGCCCGGATCGTGTTGCCGTAGTCGATGATCTCCATCAGGTGGTCCGTGCTGTCAACGCGGTGCTCGGTGAGCCCGCAGACGTTGATGACGCCGCGGCTGTCCTCGCGACACGCCAGGCGCTCCCGCTCGTTGAGGAGGTCGTAGAGCTTGCCACCGTAAATCTCGAAGAAGGAGACGTTGATGCCGTGGCCGGGGCTGAGCCGCGACCACAGGTCCTTCGCGGCCATCAGGTAGACGCCCTCCTGGTGGTCCTTGCCGAGCATCGTGTAGGTCTTGCCGCTGCCGGTCTGGCCGTAGGCAAAGCACGTCGCGCACCCGCCCTCGAACACCGTCTCAATGAGAGGCTTGCATGCCTCCTCGTAGACGTCGCGGTTGCCCTTGCGGTCGTCCATCACCACGTCGTAGGTGAAGCGGTGCTTCTCGATGTAGCGGGTGAGGTCCACCTTCTGCCGCGGCTCCAGCAGGCTGATGGTGTGGTTGTTCTCCGGGTCCGTTGCAAGAATGTCGTAAAGCCCGTCGGCCTGCTCATTCGCGTTGAGGGGACGTTTGCGGATCACGACGGTGATGCGGCTGCCCCGGCGGCGTGCGGCGGCTCCGTTGCCGCTGCCCTCCGTCCCCTGCCGCCGACCAAAAGGTGAAGGCGACGACGCTCCTACGCGGCTGGGTGGGCGGGAGATGGGTTTCGTCACCGGCGCTGCTACACGGGGAGCCGCCTCGGCGTCGTCGCTGTTCGGATCGCGGCGCTGCGCAGAGGCGGGCCGTGGCTGCTCCGCCGCCCTCTCCCGCTCTCGCCGCTGCAGCAGCTGCTGCTGTGCCTGCTGCTGCGCCTGCGCCGCTGCCTCTGCCGCTGCCGCCCGCCGCACCGGCGTCGGAATGCGTGCCGGCACCGCGGGGGCGTGTGAAGGCGCCTGTGCCCGCGCTGCCGGCTCGCTGCTGGCAGGCGGCGGCGACTTGACTGACACCGCCGGCCCCGTCATGCCGCTGCCGCCGTTGGCTTGGTCGCGCTTGAGGAACTGGATGAGCTCAAAAAGCTTGCGGCGGTCTGTCATGACGATGACGCCGACGGAGTGGTAGTCCTGCATGGTGAGCTGCTTGAGTTGCTGCACGCTCGTGACGCCGCCCTCGACGAAGCCTTGAATGGCGTGGTCGAGGCCGCCCTGCACAAGCATCTGCTTTAACTGCGGCTCCATGGCGTGTGTGCCGTTGTTGAATTGCGCGTCTTGCTTTGCTGCTGTTTGAGTACGAAGTTGTGTGTGTATTTAACACACTGCTGCTTACCGCGAGCGATGGAGGGTGGCGTGCGCACTTGGCGGACAAGCAGACAGAAGTGGCTCGTGTTAGGCGAACCAAAAAAAAAAATGTGATGACAAAGTTGTCACAATGTGCTGAACAGAGCTGCAGCGAGACAGCCAAGAGAGCGGCGCTGCGGAGAGAAGGGCAACGCGAACTCCGTTGCTTATTGATCTAGAGGAGGTGCTTTTCCGTGTATTCGTTGGGCGTTGCTCTTTGTGGACGGAACTGTTAAATGGCACAAATGCAATGTACCGCGAGGTCAGAACAAGCGAGGTGTCAAAGTTGAATGAGAGGGAAGGAAGAGGGGAGGATAGAATATGAGGAGTTGCTGAGCACGACTGCTTTAGCGGAAATGGAAAGCTAAAAGTTGGCATTCCATGGGGCAGTGAGCAGGGAGGGAGAGTTGCCTCCATCTCCATCGCGCAACGCCGCTCCTCGGCGGGGAATCTGAACAGAGGCAGAAGAAAGAGCTGCTCTTTAACGTCGCCTCGCAGATGGAGGTCACCAGAGGCATCCGTTGCCGGTGTGTAACGCCCGTCTCCTGTTCCCGTTTGTGGAAAGAGGTGCTCAACACTCAAGAAGAGAATAAAATACGACGAGGGCACACACTCCAAAGTGCGGGGAAAAAGAAAAGGCAGTAATCCTTCCCTTCCTTCTCCTTCGTCTCTCTTTTTTTTTTCGTTACTCTTTGAGGCTTCGACTAATAACGAGAGGTAAAGCAAGATTTTTTAGCAAAAAAAAGAAGCCTCACATTGCTTTTTCAAGGAAAACACCGCACTTGTTGCAATTCGCCTGCCTGTATTCCAAGGCTTTCATGGGCACCGCCGGCAACTCTCTGACAACGTGTCCCCTTCCCTCTCGCGCGCAATCGTAAAAGCGAGTGAAATGAGGGAAGAGTGAGCGGCCGCACACGTGGCGCTGAGAGTCCGTTGTTTGACAGGTAAATTGTATTTTTTCTTTTATGCAGATGTCGTGCTGTGTGCTGCTCCACCTCCTTTGCCCCTCCACAACGGCAGCTGCATCGGAAAAGTGAAAAAGCACTCATATTTCTTTTTTTTTTTTCATCTGATGCTTTCCATTGCGTTGATAGTGTGCAACTCCTCGCGAACGCCACCACATACATAAGTTGCCGCGTACACACGATGTGCTCGTTTGCTTTTCTCATACTACCACCCTCGCCCACTTGCTTTCTCTCTCGCCTCATTAATTATTGAACACGGCTGCCATGAGTGTTCTATAGCGGCAGCCACACCACCGCCACCGCAGTGTAGGCGTCGCCGTGTAAAACGTGGACGGGTGTCGCACAAATGAGTTGTGCGTCTGGGTGCAACCACTGTTGCGCAGAAAAGGAGGATTTGTAATTTTTTCATTCCAGCAGCGGTAACAACGCTCGTTCAGTTGGTTTCGGCAGGCACTTGCTGAAGGAGCGCACGTAACGACCTTTTTAATTTTCCTTTTTATTGGAAAAACAAGAAACAAAAAACACGGAAAACAAGAATTAAATCAGCCAACTTAAGAAAAAAATGCCTCGACTTTTTTCATCGTACATCCGCGCGAAGGGGTTGAAAAGAGAGGTTTCTCGTAGCTCTCCTCACAGCATCCTTATATATTCTCTTTTCTGTCTGCCGAGAGTGCACGTGCCGCCTCGCTGCGTCTCCTTTCTACCCTCCCGTTTTACAACCACCGGCAGCTATCCCTAAGCTTTAAGGAGATATAGAGTATTAACTAAAACAAAAAAATGCGAAATACTGTTGCGTGAAAGAAGAGCGTGCACGGTCGCGGGCGAGAGAGCGGCACGGAAGCGCAGAAGGTGGCACCTGCTGATAGGACAGGAGGACGAGGTCGGGGCGACGAGAGAACATGCGAGACAAACACCTTCCTCGACCCAACATAAAATGTGTGCGGCGGACTTGCGAGTGTTGCCGGTGTCCTTCCTTCTTCTTCCTTCTTCTCACTACAGACCGACGGGCTTGCGCTGCTTGCCGTTGAGGTGGTTGAGGTAGATCATCATCTTGATGCGCTTCGAGATGATCGCGATGGGGCTCGTCGGGTCCACGCAGCGCCACATTGAGAAGAACTCGTTCTTGGCCAGCGGCAGGGCGATCATCGTCGACTTGAAGAGCAGGAAGCACGCCAGCTTGATGCGCTGCCAGTCGGCGAAGAACGAGATGACGTTCGTCAGCTTCTCCGCGCCGGTGAGCTGCTTGCCGCCCTGGCTGTAGGCGCCGGTCTTGGTCATGACGTGCGCCACCCCGTAGAGCATCACGCAGTAGTAGTGGAAGACGAGGGTGCCCACGTTGGGGTCGAGCCCCGCCAGGAGGTCCATCGGCCCCGTCACGCAGTCGCCGCCGCACACAAAGTAGTCGAAGCAGGCGTCGCGCAGCGCGGGCGTGCTGAAGACGGAGTAGAGGGCCCAGGAGAGGAGGTTGATGCAGCAGCTGTGCATGTAGCGGAAGCGGCAGTAGCTTAGGATGGCGGACTGCAGCTTGTCTTCGATCACCGCCATCTGCTCCGCGTCGTCGCAGCGCAGGTTCGGGATGCCCTTCAGGTTGTTCACCAAACGAATCGCGTCACGGAAGCAGCACGTCATGCCGCCGCCCGTCAGCGGATGGCGCTGGTTGGCGTGGTCGCCGATGCCGACGTAGCTGCGGATGCACGGGAAGCCCGGCGGGTAGCGGGCGACCGGCATGCTGCGCAGCCCCTTCGTGTCCTGCGCGACGCGAATGAACTCAGCGCGCATGTGCCCTGGCAGGCACGGTGCGACGTCCTTGATGAGCCACTGGCTCTGCTTCTCCAGGCTGGGCAGCGTCGGCTTGTTGTAATCCACCAGCATGCGCAGCTCGTCGTCGTCGAGGCGGTAGGAGAGGATCGGGCCGGTCTTGCCGAAGAAGACGGTGCCGCGCTGCTCCTTCGGCAGCCGCACCGTCTTCAAGATGAGACCGACGAAGTTGGAGTGGTAGTCGGAGGCCGGCGTGTAGTGCTGGTGGCGGCTCTTCCACTTGGACATGCCACCGTCGCACATGATCACCAGCGGCGCCGTCGCGATCTTGCGCACCGTCGGCGCCATCGGGTCGGCCTTCGGCGGGTCCTCGCGGAACGGGTTCGGCGGCACGGTGTAGTTCTCCAGCACCGTGTACTCCACGCCGTAGGCCCGCTCGCTGAAGGAGAGCCCCTCGGTCAGAACGGTGTTCACCGTGCCCTCCACCATTGTCACGTTCTCCTTGCAGTGGTGGAAAACAAAGGCGCGCAGCTTCTGCACAAACTCGCCAAAGTGGAAAGAGACGCCCTGAGCACCCTTGCGGTAGGGCAGGTCGACCTGGTCGCCCTTCTGGTCCACCACGACGTAGCCGTGGCACGGCATTCCCACCGACTCGGCGCACTCCTGCATGCCGAGCTCCTGCAGCGCGTTGAGGCCGCCGGGCTGGAGCAGCTCGCCGACGATGCGGTCGGGCTTCGTGAAGAGCGTGCGCTCAATCATGAGCACCTTGCGGCCCTGGTCGGACAGCGCCTTGGACACCACTGGGCCGGCAATGCTGCCGCCGACGACGATGACGTCGTAGTCGTACTGCGTCCGCGCCGGACTCGTGCGGACACGAGCGAGGGCGCGGTTGAGCAGCAGAAGCGTGCCGATGGCACATAGGAGCGCCGCGATGAAGTACAGCATAGTGCGGAGGGACACAGGATGCTATCTTACCTTTGTGTTTTTTTTTTTTGCTGTTCTAACAGACGTTGAGCCCCGTACACACTACCTTGCAAGAGAGCGACCGACTTGTGGGTGTCACTGAAGCTTCTTACTTTCCGTCCTTTGTTACTGTTTAACGAGGCACTCGGCCCGAGGACGACAAGGAGAAGAAAGGGTGAAAATGAGGTGGAAGAAAGAGATGCTTCAAAACAAACTTATCAGCTTACTGAGACAACTAAGAGGAAGAAAAAAAGAATGCGAAAGGAGAACAGGCTGATAAAACAGAGAGAGAAAAGGGGAAAAAAAACGGAGTACAAAGCGAGCTTTAATTTTTTTTTTTTGAGAGATGGCTTTTTTTTTTTTGATGTAAGTGATAAATGAAAGACAGAAGGAGAAGAGAATTTTTTGCCTGCGCACGAGCAAGGGGGTTGATGGCTCCTGCAGAATCAACTGGACTTATAATGTGCTACGTGACGGTGAGCGAGGAAATGAAGAATAACTACCGACGCACCGGACTGACGTGGTGCTTTGCGTGGGTGAGTTGGTGTATGGCTGTGCGGGAGAGAACAGACGACGGAAGCACAAGACAAATTAAAGAAAAAAGGCTGAAGAAAGACAGAACACGAAGGAGAAAAGAAAAAAGCAAGGGTATTGATCTTTACTGATGGGGCTACCTGGTGGAGCTGTTGGCGGGTGTGGTTTGTTTGGTTTCCCAGTACGCGGTGAGGGATCGCACCGGAGTTCACATGCACATTTATGCACAGCGAAGCGGTGAAGCGAGAAGGCATTCACATGACCATCCAACGGACAGAAGAGAAAAAAAAATACACCCATGCGCCAACACGAAACCAAGTCGGTGTGTGTGTATTTGCATGAGGGAAACACCGCAGAGCGTCGGAAAACACGAGAAGTAAGAGAGAGAGAAAAGAAGTGAGGAACTAGAATTGGCGCACAAGAGCGCATTAAGCGATGCCTCGATAGGGAAGAAAGCTCAGCCACACACCGAAGCGCTAAGAAGAAGGGCACAAAATGCGCGGCAGCGGGCGCCATTCAGCAAGTCGGCGCACCACACTGCTCTGCTCTAGTGATCAGAGACGCGACAAACAAGCAGAACGCGACAAGAACAGCTGCAGTGGTGAGCGCTCACCCGTGCAGGCCATTTACCAACGTAGGTCCGTGCCGCTGTCCGCTGAGGAGACACCTCTTCCTCTTTCGGTGTTTGGCTCCAGCAGTATTTTTTGTTCTCCTCGTCCCTTCGCCGCTACGTGCGGGCAGAGTCAAACGCTGTAACATCGCCTCTGCGTCTCCACGTACCAGAGGCAGCGAAGAGCCGCACACAACGCCAGCTGGGAATTTTTTTGTTTGTTTTAGTTCATATCCAAAAGTTCTTGTTAGCCGAAACTGGTATAGACTACACTGAAAAAAAAAAAGGATGCAAGCTGGTGAATCTGTCTATGCGCACTCTCTATTTTTGTTGCCGTGTGATACGCTCAGGGCAGACGTGCACGTCTGAGGCGTGCGCACGTTCGTTTGTGTGAGTGAGTGGGAGTGTGTATGTGTATGGATGTAGAGCCCAAGAAGGCAAGTCTATGACAACGCGGGAAACACCAACGAGTAGGCGGCCCTGCCGGCACACCAACGCAGAAGACACAGACTGTGCTTCACTGCATAAGGCAGGGACGCCTTGAAGAAGCAGGCGCCTCGCCCGCCAACCGGAGAAGGAAAAAGAAAAAACAAAACGGGAAACGAAAAAAAACAACGAGGGACGGTCTAGAGCGTCGTCTCCACCTCGATGGGCCGCAGCGCACCCATGTTCTCACCGGCCACGACATCACATGGAAAATCCACCGAGACCTTCATCTCCGGGTAGAGCGCGTTGAAGACGGTGCGCACGCTGTTCATGATCATCTCCACGTCCTTCGCCACCTGCTTGTAGACGGAGATGTGGCAGTCGACCCAGACGCAGTCGTGCACTGTGTTGGTCAGCACCGCAAGGCCGTTGTAGTTGTTGTTGGCCAGAAAGTGCCGCCACAGCACGCCCAGCATCACCTGCACAATCTCACCCGCAAAGCCCTGCACCGGGTAGTTCTTCAGGTGGGTCGGGGAGAAGTTGGTGGACTTGCGCACCGCCGCCCGCTCCCGCAGCATCGTCTCCGGCACGTCCGACTCGGTGAAGATGTAGCGGCTGCCAGTGAGAACGGGGAACATGCCCTTGAAGAACTGGTGGCCGCGCACGTTGCGAGCGCCGTTCTGCAGAGAGGCGTCGTAGCTGTTGGCTGACAGCGTGACCATCTTGTTGAACACCTCCACCCCGCGGTACGTCTCGCTCTCCTTCTCGATGAGCATCCGCACCTGGTCCTGCGTGAGCCCGGTGCTCTGGCTGATCATCTTGACACCCGCACCGTACTGCCGCTGAAAGGAGAAGATCTTCGCCTGCTGCCGCAGCTTCACGAACTCCGGCTCCTTGTTCTTCTTGGCGCGCAGCAGCACGTCGGTGTACTTCAGGTCCGGCCGCATCATCGTCACACGCTTGCAGTGGAAATCCACGCTGTGCTGCAAGTCATCAAGCATCTGCTCGTCCGACGCGAGCACCGCCAGCGCCACCACCTCCAGCTGCGAGTAGTCCGCCTCGATGCACATGCCCTTCTCGCCGAAGCGGCTCACGAACATGTCACGCAGGCTCGACTTGTCCTCCTTCGGGATGTTCTGGCAGTTGGGGTTGGCGCTGGCGAGACGGCCGGTGTTGGTCTTGTTGTGAATCAGCTCGTGGTGGATGCAGCTGTCGGTGGAGTGCACAAGCGACACCATCCCGGTCCCGCCGTCGGTGCTCTCGTAGTAGGTGCCGATGAGCTTTTCCAACGCCCGCAGCTCCAAGATGACGCTCGCCGTCTCGTCGCTGTGGCTGCCTTTGAAGTAGCTCAGCGTGTCTTCGCCGACCTGCAGCTGCCGCGTCGTCGAGCTGCGGAAGCGCCGCATAATCTGCTCCCGCTCCAGCTCGTTGGGCACGTACTGAGCGAGGCGGCCGCGGATGTTGACCGTCACGACGTCGTCGTGCCCGCAGGCCATGGCGAAGCTGTCGTAGGCGGAAGAAATAGTCTTGCCGACGAGGCACATCAGCGACAGCCGCTTCCGCTCTGCATCGGGGAGGGAGTTGTAGTAGCCGACGAAGGCGCGACGCTGCCGCAGCAGCACCGGCAGGTCGTCGTCGCTGCGCTGCGCCTCCTTCTTCTTTGTCTTCCGCTGCTTCGCGGCGGTGGCGGTGGCGGTGGGGGTGGCTGCGGCGAGCGCCTCGTGCTGCAGAGCACCGTTGGCCATGTGCAGGAACACGTCGATGTAGTAGTTGCACCACTCCTCCGGCTTCATGTTGGCCTCCTGCAGCAGCATCTTCTTGAAGGCCTCTGCGTAGCCGAGCTTCGTGCGCTTCGCGGTGCGAGGCAGCGCCTTGGCGGGGATGACGGTGGCGAGCTGCGACTCCAGCCCCGCACCCGCCCGCTTCGACGCCCGCTTCGCCGTCGCCGTCGCCGCGACCTGCTCATCGGCGTACTGATGCCGGTAGAAGGCGAAGACCGCCACCGTGTCCGCGAAGGAGATGTTGTAGCGCTTCTTCTGCTCCACCTCGTCCAGCGTGCCGGAGTGGGCGTCGAGGTAGCTGCCCAAGCCTGCGTCGCTGCGCAGGTGGTGGAGAAAGGAGAAGCCGGCGTCGCGGGCGAGGATCGTGACGTGGGCATCTGCGAAGACCACATCGCTCGTCGCGGCCTCGTCGTCGACAGACACAATCATCTCCGTGTGCTGCGCCACCTGCTGGCTGACGAAACGCTCGAGCTGTGCGGCCCTGTCACCGTCGAGGATCGTGACGGACTCGCCGGTGATGGGGTTCTTGACGAAGAGCTTTGCGATGCCGTCGCGGCTGGTGGGGGTGAGGGCGGCGAAGAGAAAGAGGTGGCGCCGCGGCAGCAGGTTGGCGAGCGCCGACGTCTCGCCGCGGCGGTCCGCGTTGAGGCGCGAGACGGTGGTGGCCTCGCGGCGCAGGCAGTCGAGGATCGGCGAGCTCTTGCGGAAGTTCGCCTGCCGCGCGTAGGCCTCAAAGTAGCCGCGGTACATCCGCGTGCCCTTCTCGGTGGACATGCCCGCCATGATGGCACAGTCGCCGATGCCGAGGACGTGCACCGGTGGCCGCATAAAGACGCCGTCGGGGTATTGCGACTTGGGGAAGTGCTCCGGCGAGAGGAAGAGCGTGTGGCGGGCGAAGAGCTCGCCGGTGAGCTGCTTGCTTTCTCTCGCGTTGGTGCTCAGCTTCAGCTTGCCGCCAAAGAAGAAGGTAATGAGGTGCTGGTTCGACGACCAGTTGAAGAACTTGCGGCAGTCCGTCGGGATCTCAGTCGGGACGGCGTTCTCCAGCCGCTTGCGGAAGTCCGACACCTTGAGCATAAGCTCGTTGCTCTGCCGCTGCGCCAGCTCGACGTTTGTCTTGAGCCCGTTGTACTCCATCTCGGTGGTGCACAGCAGCCCCTCCATCCGCGCACAGCAGATGATCACCTGCCGCTGTTCCAGGGCACGCTCGAGGTGCTTGCAGAAGATGAGCTCCGTGTTCTCCAGATCGCCGTGGAGGTACTCGGTGAGGGTGGCGTACGGAATCTCGTACGTCTCCTTGCCCTCCGCCCACGCCCGCTTTACCGCGTCCAGCTTCGGCGTCTGCCCGCCGTAGCTCTTCGCCACGTCCTCCAGGCCGGCGCCGTGGCCCAGCTTCACGTCGTGGCCGGTCAGTAGGTATTCGCCGTACATCGTATCCCAAATCTTGCCGCCGCGGCGCAGAAACCGGCGGAACTCGACGTCGCGCCACAGCTGCAGCATGTCGAACTTGATGTTGTGGCCGACGATAACGTCGTAGCCGTCCAGCGGCGGCAGGAAGAGGGAGTCGCGTGACGACTTCTCGACGAGGTGGTTCTGGCTCGTGACGGCCGGGTCGTCGTAGCGGAGGGCGACGCTGCGGTCGAAGTAGCGCCGCGGCATGAAGACGTTGCCCTTGTAGTCGCGCGCGCCGGAGAGGACGACGTAGTTCTCCTTGATGAAGGGGTTTGCGACGCGCTTGTAGCGGCGGATGGTGGTCGTCTCGAGATCCACCACGAGGTAGCGCCGCAGGCCGTCCGCCGCCTTCTTCTCCCGCTCCAGCCGGCCAGCGTCCTCGTAGATCTTCGTGCGCCACTGCTGCAGCCCAAAGACGACCTCGGCATCGTTCACGTTCACCTTGTTCAGGAAGCTCGCCGATGTGATCTGCGGCACCGGGTTCTTGCGGGCCTCCTCAGCGAGCGCCGTCACCCGCTCCAGCTCCGCAGCGGCCGGCTCCTGCGCCGGGATGCTGTTTACGGCGCTCATGATGGCCGGCGACACCTTGTGCAGGCGATCCGAGAAAAGCTTGTTCGCCAGCGCGGTGAAGCCGCGGTGGAGGTAGCGGTCCATCTTGTCCTCCTCCTTGCGGAGGTGCTTCTCGGAGAAGCAGTTGTGGCGGATGAGGTCCCACGTCGCGCGGGGGTCGTTCTCGTCGCTGACGCCCTGCGCCACGCTGTGGCCGCCGAAGTACGGCGCGAGGCTGGAGATCTCGGCTACGAAAAAAGGGCTCTTCGGCCGACACGTGCGGGCGAAGGCGACGAGCTGCGACGCTTTGGTGCGCGCCGTCGGCACGAAGAGGGAGATGGAGGAGCTTCCCTCGCCGTACAGGAGCGTCGTCAGCGTGTTCAGCTTGATGGTCTCCTCCGCGAGGCTGCGAATCATGTGCACCGACTGCGAGCGCTTCTGCGAGTCGTAGATGGTCACCACCATCGTGTAGCCGTCCGAGATGGTGCCGCGTCCAACGCGCACGTCAATGTCTACGACGAACACGTTCACCGCCTTCACCACGCGCCGCACCAGCTGCTCCACCGGGTTCAGAGCCTTGCGGCTGCCCGGCGTGCCGAAGCGGCGGTGGACATTGAAGAGAACGTCCCAGCAGAGCACGGCGGTGCGCGGTGCCCCGCACTCCCTGACGGCGTCGCTCGACCGGTACGCGCCGTCCTCGACGTCGAAGACGGGCGGGTCGACGACGGTGCCGCTGAACCGCTTCTGCGTGAGGAGGAAGGAGGCGTGTTCAAGACTGAGGGGGAGGTCGACGCCTTTGACAACCTCCTGCTGCGCCTTGAAAGCAAGGAAGGTGATGCCCCACGCGTCGGGTGCCAGGGCCACCCGCTTCATCGCCTTGTTGCTGAGGAGCGCTGTCGCCGCCTTCACCTCTGTCGAGGCGTCGCAGCCGAAGAGCAGGCCGGCGATGTAGTCCTCGCCGATGCGCTCGTCCATCCACATGGCGGCCTTCCAAATGTGCGCCTCCCGCATCGTCACCACCTCGTTCGTTGTGGCCGAGTAGAGGGCGTAGCGCTGCTGCACAACATCGTAGGCCAGCGTGAAAAGGCAGTACTGCGCATTGGTCAGCAGCACCTTCTGGTCGTCGGCAAGGGCGGCAGACGTGAAGGGGTTTTGGCGAGCGGGGAAGGGGACCGATGTGGGACGGGCAACAGGGGCCGTCGGCGTCGCGCGCGGTGGTGGCGCCGCCGCCGCCGCAGTGGCGCTGTTCGGCGACGACGCCGCATAGGCGCGACTCGAGGTGGCGAGAGTGGCGCACCCCTCCAGCGCCGTAGCGCCAACACCGCACCAAATGGCAGCACCGATGCGTCGGCGAAGCATACGCGGCAGCAAGATCCCTTTATCTGTGTCCTGCAACAGGAAAAAAAAAAAGCCTAGTCTTCTTTATCGGCTCTCCACCCCGAACGTTCAGTGGGTTGGAGAGACACCGTAGAAAGCGGGCTGTCTAACACACAAGCAGACCGTCGAGCAGACGAAGCGGGAGCTACAAATGACACAGAAACAGCAATTGCAGCTTCTTTGTTACGATGTGCAGGCGTGTGGTGGATAACGTAAATGGTGTGGTTCGACGTCACACGAAGAGTGAGAGAGACAAAGAAACGTTCCAGCATAAAAAAAAGGCATGCAGGAGTGGCGGAAGGTGCAGCAGGTAGGAGAAATGAGTTAGGGGTTGGTTGGCAGCACAAAGACTGTAAAAGCGCGGCTCCGGGTCTTCAGAAAAGACATGGTCTTGCCGCAGAGATCAGCGTATTCAACGGGCAATAGAAAACGTCTCAAGTATCTCTGTTCCATCCTTCTTTTCTCTCTCTCTCTCTCTTCAGCTGCGCTGGCAGCTGGCTCTGTGGCAGTGCTTCTCACCAACAACATGGTAAAGTTGCCTTCTTCCTTGACACTAATCGCGCTACAACTACCGTCCGTGCACGGCGGGAAATTTTGTGGTAATAGTAATAGTTTTAGACGAGCAGCCGTCGATGACGTGTAAATAGCACCGCAAAAAAAAAAAAAAATAGAGCTAGGGTTTTTTTTTGTATCACCACACAAAACGGAAACTGCAGCGCGATAACACAAAAAAAGCAAGCACACTAAACGGAGGGTGATAGCGCAAGATAAGCTTCTCTTTCTCATCAACAAGCTCTTGGTTTTTTTTTTTTTTTGGTGCGTCAGTGAGGACGAGGCACGACACGCTCACATGCCGCAGGGAGACACTACTTCAGGGTAGTACAAAACGAGAAATGGGGTGTGGTATGAGTGTCTGGTTGTCTGTACGTGGCTGCCAGCGCTCACGACAAGATATCCATTTAAGCCGACTTCCACCTCTTCATCTGTCGCTGCACGTCGGCGGAGATGGCGCATTCATCTTGGAACATCGTCCGTAGCGACTCGCTGCTAGTGATGCGGTGGTCGAACTCCCACGTGAACGGCGGGGCTTCGCTCTGCACAACGCAGGGGTGCACCTGCTGGTAGGCTGCGATGTCTGGGATGTTCTCCTGCACCTCGCTAACGTCCATCGCGGGGCACCGCACCACCTCGTCCCGTGAGTCGTAGAGAGTGCGGAAGAAAGGGTCGCGCAGGGCATCCACGGCGGTGGGCCGCTGCTGCGGGTCGAAGGCGAGCAGCTTCGCCACGAGGATGCCCAGCTCCACCGGCACGTTGGCGTTGCCACCAAAGACGGCGCTGTGGAAGAGCACCTGCGAGTGCACCTGCGCACGCACCGAGTGCGACGCCCCATTCGGCGGCGCGTTGCGAAAAAAGAGGAGATCGCTAATGAAGTGCTTTCCCTCCTCGCCGCCGTCGAAGAGCGACGCTACCTGCTCGGGTGTCTGCGGCACCGCCCGCAGCCCCGGCGTCTCCAGGATGAGCGTCAGCTGGGAGAGGTAGTTGGCGCCACCGAAGAGCGGGCGCCGCAGCAGCATCTCGGCCAGAATGCAGCCCACCGACCACATGTCGATCGCGTGGTTGTAGCGGCTCATGATGAGCAGCTCGGGAGCGCGGTAGTAGCGGGTGACAACGTAGTCCGTCAGGCTGTACAGCGGCGCCGTCTTTGTTTTGGTGAAAACGGGCTGCGCTGGTGCTGGCGGCCCACTGGACCAGCACAGCTGCTCCCAGCGCGTCATCTCCTCCTGGTCGGGGTCGGGCACGCTCCAGGTGCTGCCGCGGCTGCCGCGGCCGTTGACGGAGAGCGGGATGCCGCCACGCGAGAGGCCAAAGTCGCACAGCCGCATGTCGCAGTCGCCGTTCAAAAGTATGTTGCCGGGCTTCAGATCGCGGTGGACCACGCCGCTGCTGTGCAAGTAGACGAGCGCCTTGATGAGCTGGTACGCAATGAAGCGCAGCTGATCGAGACTGACCTGCTGCGAGGACTTAAGCAGCGCCGCGAGGTCGGTGTCCATCAGCTCGGTAACGAGGTAGATGTCGTCCCTTGCTGCTGCGTTGTCGGCGTCGGGGGCGGGCGGGGGCCGGCGCACCTCGAGGAGGCGGATCACATTGGGGTGGCCCCGCAGGTACCGCAGCACCTTCACCTCACGCAAGATGCGGCGGCCATCGACAAGGTCGTCCAGCACCTTGGTCATTTTCTTGATCGCCACGAAGGGCGACGGCTCGCCGCGGGCGAGCACACGTCGCTTGTACGGCTCCGAGTAGAGGTTCGGAACGTGCACGCTGCGGCCAGCCTCCGCGGTTGCCAGCAGGCAGCGTGTACGGTAGTAGACGGGCGTGGGCCGGTTGTGGGCCTGGCGCGTCACAAACTGGCCCTCCTCCTCGATCTGCCGCATCGCGGCGTTGTAGCTCGTGCTCGACGGAACGAGGCGGAGGTCGACGGCGGCGCACACAACGCCGTAGGCGCCGAAGCCGACAGAGTTCAGCACCTCAAAGTGCGACGGCACCTCGAAGCGCGCACCACGCACAAGGTAACTCTTCCGCTTCTCGTCCGCGTGGTCGACCATGGCGGGCACGTCGCTGCCGCTAAAGAGGAGACCATTGTCGCGCGCCGTCTGGATGTACTGCAGTGCGGCGTCGTTGAAGCTCATCCCGGCATTCCCAAGGGTGCCACTGCCGACGACGTCGCTTGCTCGCACTACAACGATATAGATACGCGCCTCCAAGAAGGGGCACTGGTCACTAAGCAGAAAAAAAAAAGAGAAGAGAACAAGCTCCAGATCAAAAGCGCTCTCTTGCAACTTTGCTCCTATGTGAGGGGAGAGTGCGGACCACAGTGCAACACGAGAGCGACACAAACACACATGAGAAAAAAAAGAGGCCAAAAAAAAAAAGCAGGTGCAGAGTTGAAGGGGGGAAAGGGGAAGAGGGTCGAAGGAACACACGCTGCCGGAAAACTGAGGGTACCACGCGGCGGTCACTCGACTGGAAAAAAAGAAGAGCACAATGCAACGCGCCTCTGCCAATTGCCGCGCAAAGAGGACTGCAGGCCGCCAAAGCACCAGAAGTAAGCCGTGGGGTGCAGAAGAAACACTCAGCAGCTCCATCGACACCGCTCAGCGCAACGCCCGCACGCACCCCAAACGCTTTGCCCAGGTCCAGCGGAGCACCACAAGCCACGGTGTTCTGAGAGTGCCACATGAACTCTGTCTCATGTTTCTGTTCGTCTCAGCCCTCTTCTGGCGCCAAGTGTTGCGTGTAGAAGAGAACACGCAAACGCAACTCTATTTTTTTTCTCTCTTTCCGTGGGGTAAACGTTTGTTGAAACTTGAAGTCACATCGAGAAGTACATCGGAGGTGTCAGACGCCGTAAAGAATCTAACAAAAGAAAAAAACACGCACGTATAGAAACGGTGTCGTGGACATCGAAAGAAAAGTAGTGAGGGAGTGAGGGAAAAGAACAGAAGTAGCAAAGAAAAAAAAAAGACGAAATAAAAAAACAAAGTTCAGCTAAACGGAGAGAAAGTAAACAAGCACCTTGTCCGACGTAAAGCCATGCGGTGATACCTAAGTGAAGAAGCAACCATCGGATGCACTACTCCACTACGTCGAGGAGGAGGCCCACACCGGCAATCACCCACTTGCGTGGCGGCTGCTTTGTCTTCAGGTGGAAGCCAACGACGAAGCCGGGCCCGCGGGCCTGGGTCTTGTAGACCGGGCACTCGTACTGGTCGCGCCGGTCGATCTTGCCCAGCGGCAGCGACCGCACCTGCATGATCGGCATCTTTGGGTAGAGCTCCTTCAGCCGGCTGTCCTCGATGCAGCCGCCAGTGGCGTCCCAGCGAGCACCCTCCATCGCGAGGCCAGTGACGTAGCACCCATCACGCGCGCTCGACTCGATTTGGTCGGCGGACTTCTTCAGCACATCCACCACGAGCGCCATCTGGTCGAGGTCGAAGCTGTTGACGATGGAGGTGGTCTGCATGATGGCGGTCAGGAATGACATCGGGTTGAAGAAGAGGGAGATGTTGGTGACCTTGGGGGTCTGCAAGTCCGCGTTCCAGCTCACCAGCTGCTCGTTGCGCGCCAGGAAGTTCTCCACCCACGAGCCGAGCATGCGCTGCGACATGAAGGACACTCGAGCCCACTTGTCCGGCATCTTGTCGAGGAAGATCTGGTCAAAGAGCTCCTGCATGCTGGCGCTCATCGACAGGGCACCCTTCAGACCAAGGTCCAACTCCTCCAGGGAGGTGCGCAGGGTGTCGAGCAGCAGGTTCATGCGCTCGCTCTCCTGGTAGAAGACGTGCTGCTGCGGCGACCGGTCTTCCTCGAGGCGCTCGGCGAGGTCCTGCAGGTTGTGCGGCTCCGGCAGGCGCTCCCGGATCTCGTCGATCTTCTGCTGCACAATCTCCTGTGGACTGAGCATGTCACCGCCGCTGTGCTTCTTCGGCTGCAGCTCGTTGATGGTGCGGAAGAGCACCTCCGCCTGCGTCGTGCGGTAGTTAATCTCGGCGTTGGGGTGCAGGCCGTAAAGCAGCGGCGACTCAGCCGGGAAGTCGTCGGCGGTCGTCAGCCACTGTACGTACTCCTGGTAGCTCATCGGCGCCGGCACGGGCACCCCCGGTGCGAGCAGCAGGCCGTCGCAGCACTCCGGGACGATGTAGCTCTGCAGGTAGGCCATGCACAGCACACGGTCCCAGTCGTCGGTGATGTGGCCGCCGTACATGATCTCGCCAAAGACGTAGCGCAGGTCCTCCCACGGCACCTTCGGCCGATCCTCGATGTAGTTGGCCGCCACCTCCATGCACGTCGTTAGGTCGCCGGCGTTGAAGGGGTAGGCGCGGTTCCAGCCCAGCGGGCCGAATTTCTTGCGCTCCACGACGACGGCGTGGTAGAAGCACATGGAGAACATGATGCAGCGGTACTCCGTCGGCTTCGCGCTGCGCTCCCACGGCTCGTCGCTGAAATTCTTCATGGCACGCACGATGTTCTGCCGGATGCCAGTCGGCGGCTCCGACGTCAGCTTCACCGAGCGCTGCAGGATGCCGATCGGGATCACCTTCGACGGCTCAGCGCTGAGGAAGACGCGGAAGTCGGGGTGGCCCTTGACGCCGTCGAAGGCGATCTCGTCGTCTGTCACGACGATCGCATCGGCGCCGTCGGCCTCGTTGCCATCACCCTCAGCCGCCGCGTCGTCGTCCGTCTCGCCACCGCCGGCGTCGCCCTGTGCGTGGGCCGCCTTCGCCGCGCCGGCCTCGTCGGTCTCGTCAGCGCCGCCCTCGCCGGCCTCTGCGCCGCTGCCGCCCTCCGCTGCGTCATCCCCAGCCACACCGCCGCCCCCGCCGGCCGCCGCGGCCCGCTCGCCCGCCTTGCGCTCCGCCACCTCCTTCCGCAGCTGCGCCACACGCGTGTAGGTCTCGGCGTACGTGTCGAGGCGCCGCTCCAGCGAGCGCAGCCACTTCTCCACGAGGTGGATGTTCGACAGCAACGCCCAGCCGCCCTCGGCGAAGCACTTGTCCAGCGCACGGTCGGCCACCACCTCTTGACCCTGGCCCAGCGACACGTTGTAGAAGTTCTCCTTGTCGTACGTGTAGCCCAACTTGCGGCCCAGCTCCTCGACCGCCTTGACAGGGTCCACGCCGGGCGAGAGAATGAAGAAGAGCGGCGTCGTCGTGCTCGAGTTCTGGTAGGACACGGAGATGTCGACGGCCTGATCGGACACAAAGAAGCGGCCAATCGCGTTGCCCACGTACACTTCCAGCGCAGCCGTCAACCGATCCGGCCGCAGGCAGCGCAGAACGAGCAGGCGCTGGAAATCCGTCAAGTTCTTCCACTCGCCCGGCATTTTCTCCGCCTCCGGCTTCTCCAGCTCGCAGTACTGGAACCAGCGGTTGTTCTCGGCCATGTCGCCTGGCAGCGTGCTGAACTCCGGCGTGGAGCCCTCGATCTCGGCCAGCGCCTGCACGGCGTCCCAGTTCGGCTGCGTGCACCACCCCGCCACCGTCTCCGGTCGCTCCACCCCGGTCTTCTTCTTGCCGCGCAGCAGAAAGTCGAGCTGCTTCAGGTCAATGTCGCCGCGGCGGCTGAGGATGGAGAAGGTGAGCAGGCTGGAGAAGATGAGCTTGTGCCGCTCGAAGAGGCCGCGCGACACGTAGGCGAAGACGTTCTCCGTGATGGACTGAATAACGTTCGCCACGCGCTTCGTCACGTCCTTCTTGTTCTCCGGCTGCGGCGCACCGATGAGGGCCTTGTTGAAGACGACCATGAAGGCCTCCAGCGAGTACTGGTACATGTGGTCGATCTTCCACAGCTGGTCGATCTGGAAGAAGAGCAGCGACCCGCGCACCGCCACCTCGGTGTAGCGCAGCCGGTTCTGGGCAATGTCCTTCTGTGTGACAATGGCCAGCGCAAACGACGCGTTAATCTCCTTCGCCTTCTTCTTGGTCGTCTCGAGGTTCTCCACAAGCGTGACGTTCTCCAAGATGTCGCCCGTCGCATTGGTCAGCTCGAAGAGCAGACCGTTCTCGCACTCCTGCAACTCGATCGTCATGGTGTTCATCTGCCGAATCAGCATGCCGCGCTTCTTCTCCAGGTCGGGCCGCTCCTGGCTTACCACCACGGCAAGCAGCTGGTCCTCCAGACCCGTCTCCGTCACCATGAAGTTGATCAGCGTCGTCTGCGCGTTCACCTCCGGGCCGTAGTGCGGGTTGCCCAGCTTCGTCTGCAGGATGAGACGGAACTTCGGGTTGTACTCCACCTCGGTGGCGCCAAGCTTGATGAACTCGCGCCCGCCCTTGCGGAACGTCTGGCGGCTCAGCACGCCGTCCAGCACCGGCTCCACGAACTCGCCGAGGCCCTCGATCAGGCAGGGCAGCCCCTCCTCGATGCACGTCTGCAGCGTGCGTTGCCACCCCTTCTGCGAGGTCTGCACGACGCGCAGGCCGTTCTTCTCCTCGCGAGTGCGAATCCACTTGATGCCCTGCAGCTGCGGGTCGATCAGCAGCGGCCACCGCATGCAGTTGGTCAGAATGGCGCCGTTCTCGGTCGAGATACGGTCCGACGGCAGACCCTCGTTGTTCCACGACGCCACGGCAGCCTCAGACGTCAGGACGTCCATCGTCGCGTCGATGCCCTCCGTCATGGGGATGCCCAGCTTGCGGATGTACGGGATCCAATCCTGCTCGACGATCTGCTCGCGGAAGGCCTTGGAGAAGGGGCCGATGTACGACACAAACGACGCACTCAGCAGCACATCGCCGATCAGCAGCTTCGCCGCCTCCTTCAGCTTCTCGATGGTGGCACCCCAGCGCACGCTCTCATCCGACAGGCCGCTCACGAGACGCTGTGCCAGGTTCATCTTCAGCTGCGTCTTCTTCGCCTTCGCCTCGATGGCGTTCGACTCCGCCACGGCCTGGTCGTACTGGCTCACCAACGTGTCGAGCTTGCTCTTGAGGTCGGCAACCTTGTCCTGGATCTTCTTCAGCGCGGCACGGCTCGACGCGAGACGCTGCTGTGCCTCGGCCAGGCGCTCCTCCTTCGGCTTCACGTCGCACCGCACGTAGTGGTAGCGGTTCATGCCGATGGCCCACTTGCACAGGCCGGCAGCGGCGCCAGACTTGCTCTTGATAATCTCCGGGTCGAAGGAGGGGTTGTTGATGTACACCTGAATCTGGTCGATACACGCCTGCGGGATGCTGTTCACGTCGAAGCCGCGCAGCTCCGCCAGGAAGCGGTCGACCTGGTTCATCATCTTCTTGCACTCATTCCAAGAGCGCTGCTTCATCGACGGAATAGACCGCGGGTTCGACGTGAGTACCAAGACGCAGATGGCAACCATCTGCACATCGTCCGGCGGCTTGCCAAGGTTCTTCAGCTCCGCGATGGAGGCCTTGTCGAGGGTGTCGAGAGCCGCCAGCGCCTCCAGCACCAGCGGCTGAGCCTTTGCGAGATCCTCCTGGCACTGCTTCTCGAACGAGGTCACCTCATCGACGATCTTGTTCGTCTTCTCCTCCTCCTTCGCCGCGATGGCGCTCTGCTCCTCGACCACGGACTTCTCGCGGCCGACCGTCTCCATCAGGGCAGCGGTCTTCTGCCGCGCTTCCTCAACCTCCACGCTCTCGCGCTGCAGCACCTCCTGCAGCGCCTGCACCTGCGCGCCAGCCTCCTTGATCTTGTCGATGCCGCTGACCAACCGCTCCGTCTTGTCGTTGTTCTCCTTGCGCTTGCGGGCCAGCAGGTCCTTGTAGAAGGCGATGAGCTCGAGGAAGGACTTGGGGGTGGTGTAGGCGTAGCGCTTCTCCTGTGTGTAGTAGTCCTCGCACGATTCCGTCACGCGGATTTGGCAGTACGCCATGAAGTCGGCGATGTGCTGCGTCATCTTCTCCCCGCCCAGCTCAATCTCGGACAGAAAGCGCTGCGCCACCGACTGGAGAGCCTGCTCCGGCCAGCTGAGGAACCAGTCAATGACAGTCGTGTTCGCCAGAGCAGGGAACTGCCTGCACCACGCAGCGAAGTTCTTGCTCACAGGCGAGAAGCAGAGGATGATGTGCAGGTTCGAGCGCACCTTGTTAATGAAGAAGTCCCAGCAGATGTCCTGGTTCGTGTAGTCGCCGACGCCGGCGGCCTTCACCTCGTTGGTGATCGAGCCGATGATGCCCTCGCGCTCGTCCTGGTTAAACAGCTCCGGCACGTTGCCGCTGCTCAGCATGTCGTTGAGGTAGACAAGCATGTCCATCGAGACGATCTGCGTGTCGGTGATGATGAAGGCGAAGGGGTACCCGCGCAGCCCGCACTTGCGGTACAGCTCCTGCATGTCGGTCCGGAAGTCGTTGATGTCGTAGGTGCTCGTCACGAGAATCTGGAAGATGTCGTGCCCGTTAATGTACGACGCAAGCCGCGCCAGCGACTGCTTTCCCGAGCCGCCCACGCCGACCAAGAAGGCATTGCCGCGCGGGTTCGACGTGATGCGGGAGATGCGGCAGACGTGCTCGATGGCCTGGTTGAAAAGCACAAGGTTCATTGCCGCGTAGTTCTCGTTGTAGTCCGCCAGCTTCTTGCGCAGAAAGGCGCCGGCCTCGTCGTAGTTCGTCTCGTGGTAAATGTTCTCCTCTCCGGTGGGCAGGGTGTGGAACGGCGCCCACAGCAGCGGCTCCTCCAGCACGTCCTTCGCGTTGACGTCGGTGAAGCCGGCGCGGCCAATCACCTCCTGCAGCAGCGTGTCGTAGCGCTTCATGTCGGCCTCGTCGCCCATGCGGTCGCGGAAGGTGCGATTGCACTCGTGCACCCACAGGCGCACGAACTGCAGGCTGCTGTTGTGCAGCTTCGGGTTCGACTTGCAGAGGCCCTGGAAGATGTTGAACATCTCCCGCATGTTCCACTGGTAGTGAAACTTGATGGCTGTAGGGAAGAAGAGCTTCGCCACGTTGGAGTGCAGCTCGATCGTCGCGTTGGTCAGTATCGTCGTCAGCGAGTCGCGGATGTCGCGGGAGAAGGGCTTCGTGTGCGCCTGCAGAATCTGGCCGTAAATGCTCACCAGGTCCGCCCGCTCCGGCATGTTGGTCGAGAAGACCGCGAAGTGGCGCAGCAGACGGTCAAGCACCGTGAAGGTGCCAGACTTGGGGTTCATCGCGCCAACATAGCGCACGTCCACCACCTCCTTTTGCAGGATCTTCACGCGGTCGTACCAGAAGCCGTACCCGACGTGCTGCTGCAGCAGTGCGATGGCCTCCTGCGTGCCGTACTTGTCCGGCGCCGGCATGTTCATGTCGTCCAAGAAGAACACGAGCTTCTTGCGGTTCGGGGGCCCGTAGGTGCGGCCCGAGCGCTTCTCCAGCGACTGCTCCATCACCGCCTGCAGGCCACTCGACGAAGTGCGCGCGTTGAAGGAGACGACGCGGAAGAGCACCTTCTCGTTGTCAAGGGAGCGCAGCTTCGACATGATCAGGTTGGTCTTGCCCGTACCGGCCGTGCCGACCAGCATGACGCCGCGCGCGTTGTCGACGAAGAGACTCATGAGGTACGACATGCGGACCGTGTCAGCCGTCTGCACCGACACAGAAGACAGCTGCACGTCCGGCTCCGGGGCGTAGGGCTGCACCAGCTCCGTCCACGGCTTCCAATCGAACACCACCGCCCCAGACTCGTCCTTGGCCTTTTCGATGTAGAAGTCAAAGATGGAGTTGGTCTCGGAGATCTTCATGTTCGGGAACTCCTTCTTCCACTGGTTGGAGAAGTTGAGGCGCATGTCGATGCGGCCGTCAGAGCTCGGCAGCGGGCCGCCAAAGGCCCAGATGACAGCAAAGGCGAAGTACTTCTCGTACACGTCCGACGCGTTGGAGTGCTTCGCCAGCTCGTCCGCCTCCATCGTCTTGAAGATGCCGTCCAAGAGGAAGCAGATGGTCTGCACAATGTTGATGTCCATCACCGCCACGATCGGCCGCACGGAGCGCTTCCAGAAGTCGAGGACGGACGGCACGTACTTGTCAAAGAGGTTGTCGAGGATGAGGCCCTCCCGCTTCTCGCGCGACGCGATCCACTTGTCCTTGAAGGGGCCCCAGCCGAGGTCTGACTCGTTGATGAAGATGACACCAGCCCGGGACACCGTCGCCGGCGATGCGTTGCGCAGGTGTGAGATCTCGAAGATCATCCGCATCGAGTCCGTCAGGGGGATGCGCTCATTGGAGACCAAGGTGAGCATCTTGTTGTCGTCCATCACCGTGTTCATCGACTCAATCCACTCCGCGTCGATGATGCCGTCCAGCACGATCCACTTCATGTTCTTCTTCTTCTTCGACTCGACAGCGTAGTCGCGGAAGATGGTGGAGAGAATGCCGTCGCGCCACTCCTTCTGCGGGGTGAAGTAGCCGTACAGCTCGTTCGACGAGATCGCCTTGGGGTTCAGGCACGACGAGACCGCCTTCGCCTTCCAGTCGTCCTGGTGCAACTTCGTCAGCGCACCCTGCAGGCACCGCCAGCACTCCGTCTTGCCGGCGCCGGCGGCACCCAGGATAAAGACGGAGTGCCGCACATGCAGAAGCTCCTCGTACTGCACGCACTTGAGGATGAAGATGTCGTTCTCGCCGGGGAAGTTGCCCTGCTCCTTGCACACCGCCTTGCAGGCCGCCACCAGCTCGGGCTTGTCCTTCTTCGGCACGTCCAGGTTCGGAAAGAGGGAGCGGATGAGGCCCATGAAGACGTACACGTCGTCCTTGCTCAGCTTCGCCATGTTCGTGTCACGCAGCGCGCGCATCAGCACGTTGCGCTCTGGCAGGTCGGGATCGCCACGCTTGAGAGCGCCGGCGATGTAGAGCACCGACTTCACGGCACGCAGACCCCAGTCGTAGTGGTCCTGCGGCGACAGCAGCTCGCGGTTGAGGCGGTAGAGCGTCACGAACTTCAACGCGAGGTCCTTCGCGTCGCCAAAGCCCTCGGCGGCGAGCATGATTTCGCAGATGTTCTTGAGATCGGGCACACACATGGCGCACGGGCGGAACAGTGACTTGATGTTCTCCGGCAGCTCCGTGCGGCCAGCGTAGCCGGGATTCATGGTGATCCACATGCCGACAGAGCGCTCGATGGAGATCTCCTCGTCCATGAAGCGGAAGCGCGACTTGTTCTCCTTGAGCGCGTTGAGAATCGAGCCCACCTGCGTCGCGACGACGGAGAGCACCTCGATGGAGATGCGGTTGAACTCGTCGAAGCAGCCCCACGAGCCTGACATCGCCAAACCCTTGAAGATCTGCCCCAGCGTGATGTAGTTCATCTGGTCGGAGCAGTTGAAGACGTAGCAGGCGATGCCCATGTTGCGGGCCAAGTCCTTCGTCGTCTCCGTCTTGCCGGTACCGGCGGGACCGGCTGGCGCGCCGCCCTGGTTCAGCCGCAGCGCCTGCGTGAGGGTGATGTAGCAGCGATCCGTCAGCTTCGTGATGACGAGGCACCCGCAGAGGCCGATGTACTCGTAGCCGTTGATGAAGTCGGCATCCGCGATGCGAATCTCGCTTCCCTTCGCCTCGTCCCAGTAGTAGCGCAGCTGCGACTGCCAGCTGAAAGACTCGGCAGAGTCGACACGGTCGTCCACCATGTTCTGCACAATGTCGCGATTGTGCACGTCGATTGTGATGAGGTGCACGAGCATCTTGCGCTCCGTCGAGGTGCGGTCGAGCAGCACCTCCTTGATGAGGCTGTCCAGCTGCGTCTTCTGACTCTTCAGCAGATCCTTCATGCCCATGTCGTTGCCCTCCTCGATCTGCGTGAAGGCCTGGTGCACCTCCGTCGTGAACCAGATGCGCGACGCGACAATCACGGCCTGGCACGGGTACTGGTAAATCCACTCGTTTCGCGGCTTTTCGATGTAGCCGGCGTTGGCGTCGCGGATGTGCAGCTTCATGCTCTGCCGCACGCACTGCACAAGCCCCTCCAGCCACAGCTCGACGGCGCCGTCGCAGTTGAAGCTGCCCGACAGCGTGACTTTCTCGCCCTGGATGGACACCATCTGCCACACGTCCTTCTCGCCGGGATTAGGGTTCGGGTTCTTGTCGAAGGTGAATGTCTCGACCGAGTCCATGATCTTGCTCATGTGCTCCATCACCGCACGCGGGTCGGAGCCCTTGGAGAGGATGTCGATGAGGTCGGTGTCGGAGACGAAGAAGAAGCGCGGGAAGAGCTTGCGCTTTGTCTCGAGGTAGTCCGCCAGGGCCTTCTCGCACTGGTTCAGGATGTCCTGGATGTAGTTGAGCGTCTCCTCCAAGGTCTCGCCGCGGCCGATGTCCTCCGACAGCTTGCTGGAGCAGATGACCTCGACAGGGTTTGTGTACGGGTGCGCCTTGCTCATCAGCAGACGGAACACGCGGTCGGCCTCGCTGAATTGCCTGGCCTCCTCGGGCAGCTGCACCTTGATGTCTTCGGAAAGCACAAAGATGGGGAACAGGTTCTGCCACTGACGCTGGATGTCGATCCACTTGGTGGTGCACGTGTCCACGAGCCCGAGGTCCTTCTGCCACGCCAGCACCTTCTCGTAAAAGTACTCCACGAAGCGGTCCGACAGCATCGACGACAGCGCGTTGTTGTCGTTCTCCAGCTGCTCCACCACGTCGTCCACCGCGCCGAGTAGGTAGGAGTCGAGGTGCGCGTCCTTGTCGTAGGTGAAACGCAGCTTGTCCCACGCCTCCACGATCTTGCGCAGGTTCGTCTCAATGCGGAGCTCCTTCTCGGCCTTCTCGACGATGTTCGCCACCTCGTCGGCGTAGTTGTGCAGGCCGAGCGCAAACAGCTTCTCCAGCGTAAAGTCCGCGGCGCCGGGGTTGATCGTGCCCGGCTGGTTGGTCGTGCGCACCAGCTCCTCCCAGTGGCGCTGCCGCATGGCTGGCGAGCTGAGCGAATCGCAGAGCGGGAGCGACGTGCGCATGTTGCGCACCGTCTCGTCCACACCCTTGAAAACGCCCCAGCCCTTTACCTTCATCGGCTGCTGCTGCAGCTGCTTCGACATCTTCTTCGCCTCATCCTCGAAGTAGGTCACATCGGCGTCCTTGAAGGTCGAACGCATCCAGTCGCGGAACTGCGACGTGACGTGGAAATTCAGGTCCCAGATCTGGCGCAGCAGCGCAAGCTCCTGGCGGCACTCGCGGATGCTCTTGAAGTGCGACACGGCGAGGTCGAAGAGGTCCTGCAGGTTCTGCAGCTCCTTCGCCTTCTTCTCCACGTTCATGAAATGCATGTACACCCTGTCGATTGTGTCGTAGACCTCGCTCGGCTGAATCGCGTAGGAGAAAAGGGGGTTCTTGTGAAAGGCCTCCACCTCCGCGTTCAGCTCGTGCTCGAAGGACGCGACGTCCTCCTTCACCTTCTCCGCCTCGCGGTCCTGCACAATCGAGTTCTGCGCTCGCGCGTTCAGTGCCTTCTTGTTCAGCGCGACCCACTGCTCCGGCGCAGGCTTGCGCAACTCCTCCAGCTTCTCGATCTTGGCCAGCTCCGCCTCCGCGTCAGGCGACGTGCTCGCGTGCGTCTTCAGCATACTGATGGCTGCCTTGATGGGCGGGAACATGCCGCCCGTCTCACCCGACTCGTCCTCGCCCATCACCTCGGTGTTGCGCTTGCGGCAGTCACGGATCCAGCGCATGACGGACTTGAGAGCGCCGATGTCGCCGTCCAGCACCTCCACCTCCAGTCCTTTGTCCGCCTCCTTCATGAAGGCGTAGAGGTGGTTCAGATCCGTCTTGATCTTGTCGAGCAGGTAGTCGGAGTAGATCTCCTTCCAGCGGCGGCTGAGGTCGCGCAGGGCAACACGCAGCGGCTTCACGTCGACGAGAATGGCACCCTCACGGTGGCGGTCCTCGATGGACGACAGGCGTGTGCGGATGCGGGTGTACTCGGTAATGGCGCGGTCAAACTCCTGCAAGCTGACGCCGAAGTACTCCGCCGGCTTTTGCGCGTTGGCCGCCGCAGCGGCGACGGCAGCCGCGTCCTCCATGGACATGCTGACGCGCGACTCCTGCCGGTGGTCCATCTCGATGAACTGCGCAAAGACCTTCTTGCGGTCCGTCTCCCAGAGCGACTTGAACTCGTCGTAGACGTGCAGGTAGTCCTCGCAGGCGGCGACGTTCTGCTGGAAGAGGCTGCGAATCTCCTCCACGAGGGACTGCACGCCGTCGTTGCGCTGCAGCTCCTCTGTGTAGGGGGCAGACCCGCAGATGGGATCGATCAGGGCCGACGAGCCGATGACGCCGTCGAAGGTGTCGCTGAGGGTCTGCCACACCGACTTCTCCTCCCCCTCTCCCGCTGTCAGCGCGGGGTCGAAGCGCGACTTGCACACAGGGTGCTCGACGGTCACCTTGGAGAGGGCCAGCTTCACGTCGACGAGCGGGATGCCGTCGTTGTCGGCGAGCCAGACAGGGTCCAGCTGATTGCGCAGGTTGGTCAGGAACGCCACCGCCGCCTCGGCAAGGCAGTCGCGCACGACAGAGCTGACGTAGGCGAGGTACTTCTGCCACGTCGGATCGCTGGCGCTGACGCCGGCCGCGCCGCTCATCTCCTTCAGCGTCTGGAGCGCCGCGAAGCTGCTCTCCGTCAGCGACTGGATCTCGCCGTTGCGGTCGCGCAGCCCGGACGCGCGCGACTCAACGTAGTCGCCGAGCGTCTTCCGCAGCTCTACCTCGGACATCGTCTTGGCACCCTTCGCGGCGTCCAGCGGGAAGAGGTTGTCCTCGTCCTTGTAGCGCTTCATCGAGTCCTTCACCTGCTGGACATTGCTGTGCAGCGTCGAGACCGCCGTGTCGATGGCGGTCACCTGCTTCAGGGCCTCCTCGATGAACTCGTCAGTGGCCTCCTCGTTCTCCCACCGCACCTCCTTCAAGCCGCGGGACACAAAGGCCTCGAACTTCTCGAGCTCGTCTTCGATGAGGGGCCGCTCATCCTCCGGACGGAGGCTGGAGCTGAAGTTGTTGTAGGTTGTGCACACGTACTCCAGCTTAAGTGCCTGGTCGCGGTACACGTCGCGCTTCGAGAAGATGGCCTCCGCGTCTGGCGGGATCTCGAACTGGCCGACGCCGCTCGCGTCGTAAGAGTTGAGCACCTCGACGTAGTACACCTCGCGCAGCGTCTTCACGAGCGACGCGTCAAAGTTGACGACAATGTGCTTGTTGTTGTCCGTCGTGAGCAGCGGCAGCCGCAGCTTGTCGGCGCGGATTCCGCTCACCTCTGACGTCCACTTCTGGAACTTCTCGCTGATTGTGCTTTGCAGGAGCTCCTTCAGCTTCTCATAGAGCTGCAGCGCCTCAGCGCCGCGCTCGCTCTGCAGCACGGAAGGGGAGAGGTCGACCACGCGGCTGTGGCTCTCGGTGATGCGGTCCAGCAGCGCCTTGCACCGCACAATGGTGCTGGCGACTGGTGGCATGTTGGGGTAAACACCGGCGGCTTCCCCGGCGTAGTAAGTCTCCTGGGCTGTCAAGAGGTCCTGATGGAAGTCGTTCAACACCCCACTCTGCTTCTTGAGCCACTCCTGCTGCATCGGGGTGCGCTCCGTGAACCCGTCGAAGGTGTCCACCGCCTTAAAGACCTCCGTGATGGCGCTCGACTCGTCAATGGTCGTCACGAGAATGGAGCCGAGGCGCTCCTCCAAGTCGCGGATCACCGACCGAAGGTCGTCGTAGTCGGACTCGAACCGGGTGTTGGTGATGTCGAGCAGGTTGTAATCAACGCTGAAGAAGCGCGCCACCGACGCGTCAAATGTGCGCTTGATCTCCTCGGCCTCCGTCGTCAGGTTCTGCCCCTTCGTGCCACCGATCCTCATGTTCTCCATCTTGTCGAAGAGCAGCGCGGTCTCGATGACGTCAAGGAGGTCGTGGCACCGCTCCAGGAACGTGTCCAGCCGGGAGAAGAGGGCGGCGTTCTGGAACTTCCACGGCCGCGCCACCGAGGACACGTGCGACTTGTACTGAAAGTACGACGCCTTGAACTCGCCACAAATGGCAAGCGCCGTGCTGAGGCGGTCGATCACCTCCTTCTTCTCGAAGCCCTCGGCGAACTCGGCGACGCTGATGTGGTCGGCTGCCATCTCAATCAGGTCATTGCCCATCTCGCGAATGAGAAAGACGAGACGCGCCGGGTTGTTGTAGAAGCCAGACTGCGTCCACAGAAGATATAGAAAGTGGAAAAGGCGCTTGAAGAGACCGCTGGTGGCGAGCTCGGGGAAGGGCAGGTGATCGGCAGAGAAGCACATCTGCTCAAACTCGGCGATGAGAGGCTTGAGGTACTGGTAGTTATCGCGCGACTCGTAGGCCGCCTCCTTCAGCTCTCCCATCAGCTGCGAAAACGGCGCGTAGTAGCTGCTGCCGGCGCGCTTCAGCAGCACGAGGATCTTGAGGGACTTGACGCAGTACAGCTGCTCCTCCAGCCCCGCCAGGTTTTCCGACTTTTCCTTCCAGAAGCGGATCTCATCCAACGGGCCCGGGTAGCGTCCCGTCTGGGGTGCCACCTCCTCGAGCTCCTCCGGCGAGGAGGCGATGGCGGCCTTGATCTGGGCCGTCCACGACACCACGGTGCCCTCTAAAAGGTACAGCGTCTCCTTGTCCATGGCGAAGTCGTCGATGCGCGGCGGGAACTGGATCGGGGGCATTGGCAGGAACGTCTTGCCCTGGCTCAGGCCCAGCGTCACAAGGAGCTGGGAGAGGAGGCCGTTCGTGTCGCTCATGAGTTCGCTGACGGCCACGTCCGGCACGCTGCTGGTGTTGCGCTTGTCTGCCTTGAGGATAGGAGCGTACACGTTGCGCGTCATGACGCTCAGACTGCCCAGGGTGTCAGGCGCCAGGTCGCCAAACGTAATGACCTCTTTCATGTGGTTCTCATCGGTGATCTTCTCGCGCTTCATCTTGCTGAAGAAAACGCCCTTCTTCTTGAGCTCGTCTGGGGCCTCGATGCGGGTCACGAATGCACCATTGGATGCCTGATATACATAAAGGTGACGTGCATCGGCAGTGTCCAGAAACTCGCTCAGCTGCGCGCGGTTTTCCTCGTTTTCTAGCAGCTTCTTCGACTCCGCTGGCTTGAGCTTGATGGCATTGGTAATGCGCTGCTCCAGCCACAAGACACGCTTGTCGGCAGGCGCCTCGTCCTTGTCGTTTTTCCCCATCTTGAGCGCTCACACGGGGAAAAAAAAAGAAAAAAGAGCGGGAGAGGAAAGTGCGTATGTGTGACTGTATTTGTTGTAGGATGTGTGACAAAGCAAAAACTCTAGGTACTCTCGGTGATGGTGAAGTGGCTGATGGCACAGCGACACCTTTCACTCGAGATAGTACAGTAGGCACTACACTGTTAGTTGGCACTCTTTCTTCTCTTCAGTGAAGTGGAGACTTTAAAGCAGAAAGAAGTTTGAGGCACCTCTGTGTTTGAGAGCTTCCTGTGAGATAAGAGGCAGCGACGAGCTGCGGGGACGGGTGAAAGACAAAAAAAAAATGTTTACTTTTAAATTGAGCCAAGATTGGTCAGAAAAAAAAAAACATGGAATAGATTGTTTAAAAAAGTGAGACACCATGAAACAAACACGACGATGAGAGAAAAAGGAGGAAATAGATATAGGTTTTGTAGACCAGACAGCGTGATGCAGGTAAAGGAACGCTACCGCGACCGCAACGAAACGCGTGAGTGCAAACTCGCAGCACTACTTCTTTGTTCTCTCTCCTTTATGCTGTTATTTGCTGTTGCTGCAGAAAAGCAGAGGGTCATCCCTGTGGCATTTAGGCTGCCACGCAAGCGTTTGCTTCTACCCATTCACCACAACGCGCGCGCTATAAAAATTCGTGCTGCGGGCTTCTCCAGCGCTAGAAAAGAAAATGGTACAATCGTGGCACTAAGGCTGGGTACTGCTCACTCCATGACTTGTACGCCCTCTTTCCAGACGACCCGGTAGCCTTCTGCAACTCCGTCTGTTGAGCACGTGCGTTGTATTCCCATAAATATAGACTCTTTAGTACTTCCTTTTTCTTTTTTTCTTGCCGCAGACATCGGTAGTTACTCTATGTAGATTAACAAGACGAAACAGAACTTAGTACCCACTCTTACAAGCTCTCGACCCATCATCGCTGCCTCCTCAATTCTTTCCTCACATTTTCCTTTTTTCGGCATCGGCAATCAAAGAAAACCTCACAGGTCACCATTGCGTTGTGGGGAAACAGGAGCCCGGGTGCAGAATAAGAAAAGGCCCCGTCGACAACCTGCATCCACCACTATGTCTCTCGCATCTGCGCCACAGCCTGCCCTGTAGAAATCTCTCCGCGATGCCCTGTAAAACAAAGCGCCAAAAAAAAAAAGAAATATATCACCATCGTCAACATCAACATCAACAAAAGTAAAGCGTTTGCAATAACTTAGTTATTCCTTTGAAGGTGGTGTGCGGCGAAGTGCTCCATGCAAGCTCTCCGCCACGCACCTACGTGCAAATGTCGTTCAGCGGCCTGGTACACCCAGCATTTACAATGCCACGCCGACGAAGTCCAAACGCCAGGCAAGCAAAAGCAAAAGCGTCGTCTAGTTTTACTGCCCACCCGCACCACGACGTCCAGCCTTCATGATCTCGTCGACAAGAAGCAGCTGCGCAACAATATCACCCGTAGACTCTAAGACGCTTCTCTTGACGATGACGTTGTCGAGAATACCGGCAGCGATGGGGTCGAGCACGTCGCCGTTTTCGATGCGGAGACCAGCCCACTTGCCGTTCGCGCGAGCCGCCCGGCTGGCCTCCTGCAGCGTGATGAGGCACTGCTGCACATCAAGACCGGAGTTCTCGGCCAGAGTCTTGGGAGTGACGAGCATAGCATCCGCGTAAGCGCGGACGCCAATCTTCTGCTTGCCACTCATGTTGTCCGCAAACTTCATCAGGTGATCCTGAAGGGCAACCTCAAACGCACCGGCACCCGCGACCACCGCAGAAGCCTCGAACGCGTTCTTAACAGCGCGCAGCCCGTCGCGAACCGCATCCTTGATCTGCGCAATAGTGTGATCGTTCGGGCCCTTTACCAGAAGCGTGCAGCTCTTCCCCTTCGTCGCATTCTCGACAAAGGTGTACTTGTCGTCACCCAGCGTGTACTCCTGGATGAGGCCGGCCTCGCCGAGAATCTCGGGAGTGAGGTTGTCCGTCGCGTTCACCGCCTCGCCACCGCATGCCAGGACGAGGCGCTCCATGTTGCGCCGCTTTGCACGACGCAGGGCGAGAATATTCTCCTTCGCCAGCATCTCAAGCGCGATGGGGTCGATGCCTTTCTGGTTGATCACCACAAAGGTGCGGCCATTCTCCTTGGTGCAGACCTTGCGCTTCAGCTCGATGATCTGCCGCACGCGGTCGTCAGTCATCTTGCGCTCCGCCTCCACCATGCGCGCCTTCTCGGCGGGATCCTTGTAGTAGAAGCCCGTTGTCAGCTCACTCCGCTCATACTCCAGCGAAACGTTGCAGGTGAGAATGTAGGCGTTTTCAAGGTACTTGGGCATGTCGTTGTTGCGGCCGCCGTGGTCAAGAACAACACCGTTCACAAACCGCGTGTCGGAGCTCAAGCGGTGGCGCATATGCATCACCTCCACCATGTGAAGGTCAACCTCCTTGCCGTCCTCCGCAACAGCGTACACGGCATCCACAACGGAGTCGGCCAGCTGCTCAGAGAGGCCGGCGTTCACCTTCGTCATCAGCGCCGTGCGAGCCACGTTCGTGAGATACTCGCGGCGCTCTTCGCTTGGGATGCTAATTGTGTTTTGCGCGAGAAACTTCAGTGCCTCCTCGCGAGCAATGTGAAAGCCCTCCGTAACGGTACGAGGGTGCATCCCCTCCTGGATGTAGCGCTCCGATTGGCGCATCATCTCCCCAATCACCAGCACAACACCCGTGCTGCCGTCGCCCGTAATGTCATCAATCGCCGTCGCTGCGCGCGCGATGAGGGCCGCCGTCGGGTGCTGAATCTGCATCTCTCCGAGGAGCGTGTTGCCGTCCTTTGTGATCTTGATCGCACCAGCACCGGAGACAAGCATCTTCATCGTGCCACGCGGGCCGAGATTTGTCTTTAGCACCTCCTGCAGCCCACGAGCAGCGATCATGTTGATGTCCAAGGCACCAGCCTTGCGGGACTGTTTGCCGCCCGGGTTGATGTAGGCAAGGTTCGACATTTTCCTTTTGTTCTGTGTGCGGACGCGTGTGCAATTTATGTTTTTCTACTTTCCAACTGCGAGTCGCACCGGAAAGAGCAGAAAGAGAACTCTTACAGTTGTGCCTTTCAATACAGAGTCACAGAGTCACGAAGAAACTGTAGTGTGCAATAGTAGCAAGTGACAGCGCAAATTCAGAAACAACGTGAATTATTCACTGAATGTCACGCGCAATCGTTTTTGCAGGCAAATAACTTTCAGATTTTCTACACATGAGAAATCAACGATAAGGTTTTCCGCATCACATAGCGATAGCAGAGGCGCCAACAAACAATGAGAGATGAAGAAGTAGAGAGAGTTTTAAGACAGAAGAGGTAGACCGCCATTATGATTATATTCGTTTCTTTTTTGTCGCCCACTCGCCTTAAACACTCATTGCAGGCATTTTACATCCTTGGACAAGCGTGCACGTGAAAAGCGGCAAAGGAAGCACGTGTTCCTCATTTTTCTCCCGGTGACAAAAAACACTCCATAATAAAGCTGCGCCATCTGGGCATTTAAAAGCCAGTGTATGTGCGCGCGCATTGCCAAGTAGAACCCGCTGACCACTAAGCTCGATCCGCGTCAAATGCACACGTCGTCAGATGCGCAGCAGTAGCAGAAATCTACAAGCGACAGCTTTTATTTTTAAGTGTTTTTTCTTTTGTTTTGATTGTAATTGAAAAATTAAAAGAGAAAAAAGGAAACTAATGCCGTCCTATTTACCAGGTGGGGTCCTTGTTGCCGGTCTTCTTCTTGTCGTTCAGCTCGAAGTGCTTCGTGCGCTTGAGGACGATCTGACGAATCGACTTGCAGCCCGAGCACTGGAGCTTGAGCACGATCTTCTTGGTCGTTTTGGCCTTCTTGTGGAAGATGGGCTTGGTCTGACCACCGTAACCAGACTGCTTGCGGTCGTAACGACGCTTACCGCGGGCGTACAGGCGGGCCTTGCCGGCCTTGTACTGCACCACCTTGAACGACTTGTGCGCGTTGCAGCGCGCGTCGTCGCAGTGCATCACCTTCTTCTTCGGGTAGTTCACCATTTTCGAACGGCTTCAGTTCGTGAAATAAGTAATGTATTGAAAAAAAAAAAGGTAGCCGGGAATAAGATGTGAAATAAAGATGTGTAAGTGTGCAGAAGGGGAAAAAAACGAATTTGAAGAACCGAAGAGATAGAGAAGGAAAAAGAGATACAGTTGACAAGCGAAGGTCGCAATAATTTGATTTCAAGTGGAGACGAAAAAATCAAAAAAGAGAAAAGAAGCCTGCAGCTAAATTTGCAGCGGCGAAAACTACACCACTAATACATCAGTTGCTTTTAATTTTCTGCACGTTCTACCAGGCGTTGCAAGCGTCTAAGTAAGCCGAAAGAAAGTACTCCGTTCAACACAAGCGCTTAGAGAGGAACTCAACCGGAATTGCAGTCATTATTTGACTACGACCTCATTCCAAGGTGGAGGTTGAGATAGAGAAGAACGGTGTCGACTACTTTTGCAATTACATTTCCGATAATACTTTTTTTTTCAAGCGCAACGCTTTCACGCACCGCCGCAACAGAACTTTTATTTTCTTTTTCTTTTTTCTTAATTGCAGCATTGCAGGCTCTTTATCTTTCGTTGCTGAGTGAAAATTCGCATAGTAACGGAGAATACACAACTTCAGAGAGGAGGCGGTGCTCACCTTGCTACCGTTCAAAACATTTGTAAACTCGGAACCGAGAACGAAGCTCTTCAGAGCGCCACGAGGAAATGGAAATAGGAAGAGAAAAAACACACACGAACTGAACAGGAAAGTCCGCAACCCATTCCCTTTTTATTTGTATTGCTGCGCTACGATAGTAGAAAAAAAAATATAGTGATAATAATAAGCAACGGAAGTCGGGCCGTTTGCATTGCTTTAAATTCAGAGAGAAAGAAATAGTTAAGAGAAAACCTTCGCACTAAAAAGAAGAGGAAGATGTTACGTATGCAGGAGGATGGAACTTACTCGGAGTACATCTTCTCAAATTCCTTCGACTTATCCATGCAGTGAATCATTCCCTCAATAACTGCCGAGCGGAAGCCACCTTTTTCAAGGTAGCGCACCGCCTCAATCGTTGTGCCGCCAGGTGAGCAAACCATGTCCTTCAGTGCCGCCGGCGTCTTGTCGCTCTCCTGCAACATTTTTGCAGCACCCAGCACCGCCTGCGCAGCCATTTCGTACGACAGCGCACGTGGCACGCCTCCGCGAACGGCCCCATCGCTCAGCGCCTCGAGAAACATAAACACGTACGCCGGCGACGAGCCGGCAACACCGACGACACCGTGGATAGCGGACTCCGCAACGACAAACGCCTTTCCGATTGAGCTGAAGAGCCCAACAATTGTCGCCTCCTCCTCACGTGTGACGTGAGAGTTGCAGCTCACCGAGGTCACGCCTTCGCCAACAAACGAGGGAACATTTGGCATGACACGAACAACCTTGGCCGACGGAGGACAGTGGTTTTCGATTGTAGACATCGGCACACCAGCAGCCATCGAAATCACAACTGTGTGCGCGGCCAGCTTCTCCTTAATTGTGTCCAGCATCGGCACGACTCCATACGGTTTCACGCCAAGAAAAAGATAATCGACGCTGGCGGCAAGAACGTCAGCCGTAACACTCTTCACATTGTACGTAGCGACAAGCCGTTCGTTTGTGGAAGCGGTGCGGTTGCAGACAAAGACATTCTCGGGGCGAACAGCACCCGCCTTGAGAAGCCCTCCCATGATGCACTCCGCCATGCTGCCACATCCCAAGAAGCCGAGCTTGTGGTCCGTCATCTTCATGCAGTCAAGCGAATTAGATCGACTGCGCTGCTTTAGGAGAGAAGACGTGTGAACTGTGCTGTCAATCTGTTGAACAGTCGAGGAAAAACAGATAGTGCAATTTTTCGATAATAGAAAAGAGTAGCTGGGGTTTTATTCCAAAGCTATGAGTAGAATCCTTTCGTTAATTTAGACACCGGAGGTAGAGAGACGAGGAGCAAAAAATGCAGAATCAAAGTACAAAATGTGGCAGCAAGAGATCGAGGACAGGGTGTAGCATTTACGAATTACATAGAGAATAAACAGAGGCGGAAGATGTAAATCCCTGCCACAGAATTGAAAGACTGCGGGTAGACCCTTTTTTTCATGTTCTCAACAGAGTTGCGAGTTCCGTTGTTATTGTCAGTCATTGACAGTGAATCTAGAGAACTTGCGAGCAAGTAATGAGCGCTACACAACAACGCTAAACAAATTTGTGTGGAGGATTAGCACTGCAAAAAACCAGCTTCAGCAAAGATAATGAGAATTCGTTCGCAATACTCACCGGTAATGCTTTCTGGAAGTACTTTTTACAACAAAATTGAAAGAACGAACTGATGGTGCAGGCGAATCAGTGAGATTTGCAGTCGATGTGTCACGCTGCCGGAGCCCTTTTGAATTAGCACGCAGACACACATCCCTAAACAGCAACACCAACAAGTTTTTATTGTAGGCCACTCAGCAGCCGCAAGGATAAATGAGCATCTCCTTTGCAGCATGTAATTTGTTTGTGTCTTGACAAAACATGCCCTTTCGACTGTCCTTCAAGGTGCAACGCGGGTCGCTTCACACCCAGTGACTTAATTTCAATTCCCATGTAGCATTATTTCCCCTTCCCCCCCCCCCCCCATTTCCCGTCAAGCCACCTACATTTCAGCAGCTAAATTAAAGAAAATATGTAAGCTTGCGACAAGAATTCCCTACGCTACAGAAACCTCTCTTTGAAACATAAATGCAAATTGGAACTTGCTTCACGTTGCCTATTTCATTTCCTTGCTAATTAAGATCATCTCAATTGCACGAGATGCCGTGCAAACTAAAATTGCTATCACAACGCGTTCTGGATCTGTACAAGTACACTGAGGATTTTCATTGATTTCTTTGCTAAAGAAATAATAACCATGGTTACTGCAGTGGAGCACCAAATGCCAGGTCGCCTGTAGAATTCTTCAGCAAATGAAAACTTAATTTTGTGCAGACAAAAACAAGGCCAGAAAAAAAAAAAAATAGCCTCCTTCATTTTTTTCACGTTACTGGTTTCTCTTTGCAAATAAATTACAAAAGTAATAATAATAATTAGTAATAGAGCTATGGATGCTTTTCTCTCTTTACTAATTCAACTTACCAACGTACGCTGAGAACCGTAATTTTTTTTTTCGTACCGACGTTTAGCAAAAAAAAAAATAACTTTTACCTCTAAACTTAAACTGCTGCATCTTTTATTTCCTTTTATTTTTTCTGAAACAAGTCTTTGGAAAAACAAATGCATTTTTGGAGCTGTTCTCCGTTCAATCTTCCGTTTTTCACGAGCTCGTAATTTTCACCAGCCGGTTTCTTTATGTACATCCAGCACCACTTTAAACATTGAAAGATGCAAAGTAGATGCGATGTCAACTATATAAGACGACCGAAAATCAAAAATTAAGTAACTGCTCTTACAAACGGCAGCAACATCAACAGTTAAAAACCGCTTACTACACGTCGCAGATGAACAACATTGAAGCAGAGCCTACTTTTCTACAATTCACAACACACACTCAAATACACGTACACACGAAAAAAAAAGGCTCTTTATCTGTTGTAAATTTTTTTTAAAGAGGATTATTGGCGAAACTTCAACAGTGATACCCTTTAAGCAATTTTTTTTTTTTAGCACCGTGTTAGAGAGAGCGCTTTTGCTTAACAATAAAAAATATAAAATGATGCGTTTTTCTTTTTCTTTTAATCTTCTGTACAAGCTGATTTTTTGATTGAGCATTTTTGAGCCGCAACTATTGTGGCTTTGCCTAAATTTATCTTTATCCTTAGCTGGTGTGCTACGAAAGCAGTTCATTTTTATATACCTTGCATAAAAGCACACTGGCAATAAAGATAACAAAGCAATGCCGCGCGCATAGTTTCGAAAATAATAATAATAATAGAAGAAACTAGCTATTGTAGGTAGTTTGCATTTGTAGATGAGAAAACACGGTACTACTTGAGAAATATTACTGTAAGATGCGTTATATGTATTTAATTGAGTACTTGAAAACAGAAAAAAAAAATTGTTTTTTCTACGGCATTCCATTCATGGTCCCTATCTATCTCTCTCTTTTTAATTCTTTTCTTAAAATTCTTTTTTTGTTATTTCTTGAATACACGCTAATATGTATGTGTGTGTTTGCGCATACCACGAATAAATTTGACTTTTTACGCATTCATTTCGCAGTTGACGACTAGAGATAAAAAATAAAAACCTTTAAGAAGCATACAGGGCAACGACATCCCGCAAAAGTGATTTCATACACAACTCCGATTTCTTGCTTTATTCGAGGACCGTTGCGGCACACAGACACACCAACACACAAAAAAAGCTAACATTATATATCTTTTTTTATATAGTGTTTTCAACCGCTGGTAACCGCGACTTCGTTTTTCTGTTTGCAAGTATTATTGTGTCTACTCACTGACAAAACACACCCGTAAGTGCACGTGTTTTTCTTCCAAAAATGTTCAGCGGTACCGATAAGGAGATCCATGTGCAGCGGCTGTCGAAGGCCGCCTTGAAGCCCATCAGCGAGGTGCACCGCTTTGCGCTGCTGCTGCTGGGTCTCTTCGGCATGATTTGCGGCTCCTTTGGCAGCTACACCTTCAACCTCGTCTCGGGGTCGTTTCAGACAAGATACTCCCTTTCGCAGCGCGATCTCAGCGCGATCACGACATGCGGTACGGTGGTCGGGTACGTGATGCTACCCTACTCGTTTCTTTATGACTACATCGGGCCGCTTCCCGTCGCGATCCTGTCCGCCTTCGTGTTTCCGCTCGGTGCGCTGCTGGTGGCTCTCTGCTTCCAAGGCGTCATCGTCGGGAGCGTCGTAAAGCTGTGCGTGTTCTACTCATTCATGAACGTTGGCACGTCCTTTTTTGACCTCTCCAGTGTCATGACCATTCTGAGCTACTTCCCCGTTAACCGCGGCCCCGTTGTGGCTCTGCTGAAAACCTTCATCGGACTCGGTGCTGCCATTGTCGGGTGCATGTACCAGGGCTACTTCGGTGGCGCTGTTGAGCACTTTTTCTACTTCCTCATGGTCTGGGCAGTCATCGTTGGCGTTCTCGGCTGCATCTTCCTTCGCCTGCCGGAGTACCACCTCACTGGCTACCAGGAGTCCCACCTTGCCGCCGAGGAGAAGGAGCGCCGCTTGGCCACCAAGACGCAGTACCTCCGCCAGAAGCCGCCGATGTGGCGCTTCTACTACGGGTTCGTGCTGATGGTCGTCCTCATCATCTTCCTGCCTGTCACGTCGGCCCTCGCAGACTACCTGCGTCTTAGTGCCGACAAGAAGCGCGCGTTTGCCATCGTCGTCACGGTCCTGACCGCCTGCTTCTTCGTCATCGCCATTCCCTTCGAGGTGCTGCGTCGCAAGCGTGCCGCCACTGCGGACGCTGACAACGTCGACTCTGCCAATGAGCCCAACAGCGCGTCGCAGACCAGCTTGAACGATGTTGAGAAGCCGCTTCCTTTGGTGGAAGGCGCGCTCGCGGAGGAGGAGGTTGACACGGAGATCGACTACATTGCGCCGCAGTACCAGACGCCTTTCCTGCGCAACCTGCTCTCGGTGAACCTGTGGGCACTCTGGTGGACCTCGTTCTGCGTCGTTGGCGCTGAGGGCGTCATCATGAACAACGCGAGCTACATCTTCGGCGCGCTGGCGGGCGAGAAGGTGTCGGACGAGACACGCACGCTCTTGACGGTGCTGAACGGCGTCGGCAGTGCTGCGGGCCGTCTGCTGATGTCGTACTTCGAGGCGTGGTCACAGAAGCGGCCCGCGGAGAAGCGCATCCCGATCACGATTGCGCTCTTCTTTCCCACCACCTCCGTCATCATCACGCTCGTGCTGTTCCTCACGCTGCCGAAGCGCGTGCTCCCGCTCCCGTACGTCATTGCCGCCCTCGGCAACGGCTTCCTGGCGGCGTCGACGATTCTCGTGACGCGCACCATCTATGCCAAGGACCCGGCGAAGCACTACCACTTCTGCTTTCTCGCCACGGCAGCGTCGTCCATCGCGCTCAACCGCTTCCTCTACGGCGAATGGTACACGGTGCAGGCCGAGAAGCTGGGAAAGTCACTCCTTTGCACTCACCGCAAGTGCGTGCAGATGCCGCTGCTGGTGCTGCTTGGTCTCGGGTGCAGCGCTTTTGTCTCGAACGTCGTGGTGCACTTCACCTACCGCCGCTACTGCCAGCGCATCCTGTCGGAGCGTCGCCGCATCCGTGGTGAGAACAGCGAGAGCTCTGAGCCCCTCGCGGACGGTCTTCAGGAGCAGGCGCAGACGGCGTAGAGGAGCCAGAGGAACAGCAGCGTCACGCAAAGCGCAACCACGTCGCCTCCTTGTCGCTTTGCGTCGAGGTGGGCTGCACAGAAAAACTAACAAAAGAGGCACCGCTTGTACAGCCGGAGTAGGGGCAGAGGCCGGGCAGCACGATAAAAAAGAAATTGAATTCGTTCTCATCTGCTGCCACCGGCCTCGTCCGGCAACACAACAGGCTGCAGCTACTCTTTTTTTTTTTTTGCTAAGTATTTACCCCCTCTCGTAACATAAGCGAGTTGCTAGTACGCTGTGTAACTCCGCCACACCTGACAGGTGTCTCGGCACTGTAAAATGCCGTGCAACGTCTTTGTGCTAGAGTGCCACGCTTGTGCTATCTCCTCCTCACCTTTTTTTTTTTGCAAGCTTTAATGTGTTCTTTAATTTTTTTCTTTGTACCTTCACAGTGGCGCCTTGTGCGGACAACAAACTCAAGCACCATACACGATGCTCCGCTGGTAATCAGCGACCCTCTACGAATACCAATGGAGGGGTGAAACGTGGCGTAAGTCCATCTTTCTTATATCTATATACATTTTTTTTTGCTATTGTTTACCAGGCAGTGTTTTTTTTTTCTCTCTCCTGACCTGTTCACATTGCTTGCGGTGCACGGAGACGCGCTCTAGGTGTCTATTTTCTCCTTGTGCACTTCTAAAATGCCACGGTCTGTGGTGCGCTTTCCCACTCTTACACTTCTACGCAGCACAAGAGTCACTTTGCGGTGTTTGGGCAGCGAGAGAGACTTTTGTTTTCTTCCTGTTGCGGAAGTGTTGCCGACGCGTTTGTGGGTGCAGTTTCTGACAGCGCGTCGTTGGCGACGTCTTCCGGTGCTGCCAACCTCATTCTCAGCGCCGTGAAGCAATGCACGAGAGCAAGTGTGTCGTCGAAAGGTACATGCAACAACCGCAACGGAAACAAAACAAAAACAGTAAAGTAAACATGCTCTTTTTTTTTTTGTTATTCAAGGTGGTGTTTTCTCCTCTGCGTGTGCAGAGATGACTGAAATAGAAAATAGCACTGAACTTTTTTTTTTCTTTCCGTACCTTTATCTTCCACTATTTTTGAACCGTATTGAGAGTCTCCCTAACTTGTTTTTTTGCCTTCCTTGTTATTATTAATATTCAGATGTGTTGTGACTGTTAAATAAAAGACTGTAGTGCTCGAAATCACCTTATCGCCACGGCGCCGCTACGCTCACTTTGAACGTATGGCATTTCATACACACAGTTGCTATTAGCAGGAGTGTCTTGTCCGTCTTTTCTTTCTCTGTTTTCTCTCTTTGTGATGCGCTTCTCATCCCGTGAGGCGGTTGTGTTGTGAGAGGCGGGCAGTCTGTGCGAGTTGGCGTGATTTTTCCCGTGCCACACTCCTATCCTGGTATCAGGTGCCGTTTTCGCCATTCGGTGCGTGTGCTCTCTCTCTCTCACAGGACACGCTAACGAAAAGGTGAGCGGTTGGGACACCCAATTCTTACAACCTGCACGCGTTGGGTGTGTGTGCTTGACGCTCCACAGCTTGGAAGCAGCATAGAGCAGCGGCAGACACGCTCCTTTTTCTTCTCCTTATTTTCCGACAATAAAAAATGACTATTCGCGCCAGCATTAAACGCATCTGGTTCAACGAGGACAGTTGCGTGTTTGACGGTGGGCTCAGCAGCTGAAATGGGAAGGCCCTCGGTGCAGCGCATCAACGGCCACCAGTCCGCAACAAGACGCTCGGCTCCACTGCCTTTCTTGGAAAGGACGGGAACGTACTTTGTACGGATACTGCGCTTCGTTTGTTGCGGCAGTGCGACAAGTAAAAGGAGTATCAAGCTGAGAGACGTGGCGTGGGGTGGCAGCGGTGTCGAAGGCACCTTCGCTGTCGCACTGTGTTGTCTCTCGCGAACACCGCGTCCTGTTTAGGAGGGGGAGGACAAATTTGTCATCTCACTGCGACGCGTTACTTCACCGTCTTATCTTTTTGCCACCTTCTGTCTCTCTCTCTCTCTTTTGTGTGTGTCTGTCTCTCTGTGTGTGTGCGCATCGCTTCTGCATCGTGGGCTCATTTTAAAGTTAATTGCTATCATCTTTCTCTACTAAACCATGTCCGACATCATCTGCCACACCCTTGGTTTCCCTCGCATGGGGGCCCAGCGCGAGCTGAAGAAGGCGCTGGAGTCGTACTGGGCCGGTAAGGCCTCGGAGGAGGAGCTCCGCGCCGTCGGCAGCGAGCTGCGGCACCGCCACTGGGAGGAGCAGAACAAGCGCGGACTGCGCTTCATCGCGGCTGGCGACTTTGCCTGGTATGACACCACGCTTGCCACCAGCTTCCTCCTCGGCAACATTGCCCCTCGCCACCGCGACGGCGATGCCCAGGTCAACCTCGACACCCTTTTCCGCGCTGGTCGCGGGCGTGCCCCCACTGGCCAGCCCACGTCCGCAGCGGAGATGACGAAGTGGTTCAACACCAACTACCACTACATGGTGCCCGAGTTCACGTCGGCGTCGCAGACGTTCGCCGTCACGTGGCGTCAGCTGTTCGACGAGGTGCGTGAGGCCGCCGCCGTGTACGGCGCGCAGCGCGTGAAGCCGGTGCTCCTCGGCCCTGTCTCGTACCTCCACCTGGGCAAGGTGAAGAGCGAGGAGAAGTTTGACCGCATCGCCCTGCTGCCGAACCTCGTGAAGACGTACGCCGCCATCCTGGAGGAGCTGGCGAGCATCGGCGTGGAGTGGGTCCAGCTGGACGAGCCGGCGCTTGTGCTCGACCTGGATGAGCAGTGGAAGGCCGCGTTCGGCGCGGCCTACGCCCAGCTGCGCGCCGATGCCCCCGCGTCGCCGAAGCTGCTGCTCACCACCTACTTCGACAGCGTGCGCCACCACCTCGACGTGATCGCGCAGCTGCCGGTTGACGGCTTGCACGTCGACTTCGTCAACGGCGACGACAGCGTTGCTGCGGTGGAGCAGGCGCTGCCGTCGCAGTGGGTGCTGTCCGCCGGCGTTGTCAGCGGCCGCAACATCTGGAAGACGGACCTCTCGGCGTGCTACGCGACGCTGCGCGAGGTGGTTGGCAAGGGCCGCACGCTCTGGGTCTCCACCTCGTGCTCCCTGCTGCACTGCCCCGTCGACCTCGCTCACGAGACGGTTCTCGATGCGGAGCTGAAGAGCTGGTTGTCGTTTGCGCTGCAGAAGTGCGACGAGCTCCAGCTCCTCAGCCGCGCGCTGAGCGCTGGCAGCGAGGCTGACGTGGCGGCGTACAGCGTCCCCGTCCTGGCGCGCCAGAAGTCTGACCGCGTCGTTCGCGCCGAAGTCCGCGAGCGCGTGCGGCGGCTGACGGAGGCAGACAGTGCCCGCTCTGAGCCCTTCCCCGCGCGCCGCGAGAAGCAGCGCGAGCGCTTCCACCTGCCGCTCTGGCCCACCACCACCATCGGCTCCTTCCCGCAGACGGCGTCGATCCGCACGCATCGCCAGAGCTTCCGCAAGGGGCTCACGGATGAGGCGACCTACAACGCGCAGCTGCGCGAGCACATCGAGTTTGCGGTGCGGGAGCAGGAGCGCCTGGACCTGGACGTGCTTGTCCACGGCGAGGCGGAGCGGGCGGACATGGTGGAGTACTTTGGCGAGCTGCTGGAGGGCTTCGCGTTCACGCAGAACGGATGGGTGCAGAGCTACGGCTCCCGTTGCGTGAAGCCGCCCATCATCTACGGCGACGTGAGCCGGCCGCACGCGATGACGGTAGAGTGGAGCAAGTACGCCCAGAGCCTGACGCAGCGTCCGATGAAGGGCATGCTCACCGGCCCGGTCACGATCCTCTGCTGGTCGTTTCCCCGCGACGACATCACCCGCGAGCACATCTCGCAGCAGCTGGCCCTGGCCCTGCGCGACGAGGTGGCGGACCTCGAGGAGGGTGGCATCCACATGATCCAGGTCGACGAGCCGGCCCTCCGCGAGGGCATGCCGCTGCAGCGCCGCAAGTGGGCGGAGTACCTTGACTGGGCCGCCCGCGTGTTCCGCATCGCCGTCTCTGTCGCCAAGCCGGCAACGCAGGTGCACACGCACATGTGCTATGCCGAGGTGAACGACATCATGTCCACCATCGTCGCGATGGACGCCGACGTCATCTCGCTCGAGGCGTCGCGCTCCGACATGGAGCTGCTCGACGCCTTCGAGCACTTCACCTACCCGAACGAGATCGGCCCCGGCGTGTACGACATTCACTCCCCCAACATTCCGTCCGTCGAGGCCATCGTGGCCCTCCTGCGCAGCGCGGCGACGCGCGTGCCGGTGGACCAGCTGTGGGTGAACCCCGACTGCGGCCTCAAGACGCGCACGTGGAAGGAGGTGAGCGAGGCGTTGTCGAACATGGTGGCGGCCGCAAAGATCCTTCGCGCCAACAAGTAAGAGTGACGTGAAGCAGCGCTATTTTTTTTTTTTAAATATACATGAAGAGGATGAGAAGAGGGGACGAAGGAGATTGAGGCAACAGGCGCGCCAGCTCTTGTTTGTCGTTTTTTTGCGCCGTAAGTGTCAGTGTGCGAGTGTATTTTCCTGCGTTTGAGGGCAGCTCTGTGTCGTGGTAATCTCGTGCAGATGCGTCGCTCAAAGAAAAACACAACCCGTACACGACACCAGCGCTGAAATGCCGGCCTTCTCGCTCCCGTTTCCTTTTTTTTTTACAACAATAAACCTGATACCCATGCATTTATCCTTGCGGCTGACTTTGAAGATGATAAAAGTGAACCGCAGGTACAAAAAGGTGTTCCGCGTCACGAGCACGCTTACAAGAGCATTAGCTGTCTCTGATTTTCTTGATCACTGCACCAGCGAAAACATATACATGGAACATGAAATGTTCCGGACACCAAGCAGCCAGCGAGCGTTTTGTTTCTTTCCCCCTTTAAATTGTAGCTCGTGCGTTCATATATAATGGTAAATGAACCTTTTCTTTTCTGATAACTCCCCTCCCCACTACCGTTAACTTTTTAATTGATGGTTATACTTCGACTTTTTTTTTTGCTGTCTTTTGATTTTTTAAAGAGGTGCGTTTGCCAAATGCGCCATACACCTTGTCAGGGTAATCCTGTAATTTGTAGGCACATTTGGCAAATGCACTTTGCTGAGTGTTCGCGTTTGCACGCACTTGGCGCAGTTTTCCCTTCCCCTTTTCTTTCAACGATTCTTTCCTCTGCCTCTCTCTCTTAAGCACGGCTGCGCGATGTCGGAGTGCTTGGAGGACGGCGCACGTTAAGGCTCACGAGTATGTACACAAAAGCAATGCCGACTTTTAACGGATCTGCGCATGTGCCTCAGTTACTGAGCAATGCTCTTTTTTTTCCTTCTATTGGCTGCCGATGGGCCGCCACGATCTCTTGTTCTCGCGCGCGTAGCGCACCTTGCTGTAGTAGGCTGCGACTGCAGTCGCTTCTCTCACCTCACCTCCTGTGAAGGCCTACTACTTCCCCTCACCGCGTGCTGCTCCCGCGGTGCTTTTTTCTTCTGCGTTTCACGACAGAGCCTGCACCTTGCCCACCTCCCTCTCCTTTGGCCCCCGCACCTCAATTTTACATCGCTAATTGGACACGCACATGCGCAGACACAAATCATTACATACACACGCACACACACGCACTCGCAAACAAATTCTGCAAGGGGACAACTTCGACACGCGTGCACTGCTTACCATCATACTATCTCTCTTTTCATCTCACGCTTCTCTCTCACCAACCATGTCCCGCGAGCTCGCCAACAAGGTCGCTCTTATCACCGGGGCTGGCGCCGGTCTCGGCCGCGGCGTTGCTGAACTCTTCTTCGAGCGCGGCTGCAGCGTCTTCCTGACTGACGTCAACGCCGCCTCGGTGGAGAAGCTGGCGGCTACGCTGAATGGTGGCAGCCCCGCTGTTGCCGGTCAGCGTGCCGTGGCTTTCGCGCTGGACGTGTCGCGCGAGGAGCAGTGGGCGGCGGCGGTGGCGACGTGCAAGAGCGCCTTTGGTCGCATCGACATTCTCGTCTGCAACGCTGGCATCAACCTCATGGCAAGCGTGGAGAGGACGACACTGAAGCAGTGGAACGACATCATGAATATCAACGCTCTCGGCACCTTTCTCGGCATCCGTGCTGTGGTTCCGCTGATGAAGGCGCAGGGCGGCGGCAACATCGTCTGCATGGCTTCGATGGGTGCAGTACGCGGAACCGCCAAGCAGGCCGCTTACTGCGCCAGCAAGGGTGCGGTGCGGCTCATGTGCAAGTCCCTCGCACTGGAGCTGATCCCCTCCAACATCCGTGTCAACATGGTGCACCCAGGAACCTGCGACACCCCGATGGTCAGTCGCATGGCGACGGAGATAAACCAGAAGGCGGACGACATGGGTGCGGTGTCGCCCATCCGCCGCTTGGCGTCGCCGCGCGAGATTGCCGAGGCGGTGGTCTTCCTCGCCTCTGACCGCGCCACTTACATGGTGGGTGCCGAGGTCAGCGTCGACGGCGGTTCCACCGTCGGCTTCACCGGCTCGTCGCCCGTTCCAGCGCAGTCCTCGCTGTAGCGAGTCCACTGTCCCACAACTCGCGCGCTGCCGTGGCAGTGCGATAGGCACCGGCGACGTATTAGTTCTGCTCCTTGCGAAGCGGATAGTCTCCCAAAGCAGCATTTTGAGACACCATGCCGCGTCGCTGATGAGTTCTCCCTCTTTCTTCTCTCAATTCTTTTCCCCACTTCCCTCGTAACCGGACTCACTTCGCTCATAGCTGCTTTTTTGTTTTACCCGTTTTATCTGCTCTTACTCTCGTGGTGAGGCACATTTCCCCTTCTTTACTTTTTCTTTGCCTTTCTCTTTCTCTGTTGACTCAGCAGCAGCATACTCTCGCTTGGCGTCGAGTATGCAGGGCGTGTGTCGACTCCCCGCCCGTCACGTGCCGACTACCGCGCCGACGGAGCACGACCGACATCAGAGGTCAGAAGTTCCGAGGTTCAAGTATCAGCGTGACGCAGGCCTTTTTTTTTTTTCGTGTCTGTAACAGCTTTATTTTTCTCCATATTGAAGGTGTTCTCTTTCCTTTTATATTTTCTAAAAAAAAAAACGCTTGTGCAGTAGGTGCATTGCATTCGCTCATGCCTGTGCTGAATTTTTTTTTCTCCCAGCGCCAACACCCTTGTGCATCACTAGGCTCTTTCTTTACTGTGCCAGGTCGCGCGTTGGCGCTCTTATGGACAAGGTAAAGTAGAATGTTTCCGACGAGGCTATTTTGGACAGTACGGTCTAGGTGTTGCGGCACTGAGGCGAGACGCTGATAGGAGATTGCTCAAAGCATATCGACCCACTTCATTTTTTTTTTCTCACTACCCTCAACACTGCCGCTCTCCGGATGACGTGTGCGCACGTACAAGCTTCACTTCTTTGCCCTATCACACGAACCGTGTGGAGAGCACGAGTTTTTCATTGCAGGCTGACACCGCAGTCCTCACGACTCTCTCTCCCTTTCGCGAATGGAGTCGCGCTGAGACACTCCGTGTACCTCTTCAACAACAAGCGCCAAAGCGACACACAAGAATGCTAGATTACGGGATGTCCAGGGAGGAAAGTAGCGTGAGGCGTCTGCGCTCAATTGTTAGCCAGCAAACTCTTTCTTCTCTACCTCTTTCTTCTCTGCAAACGCTTGCCAACTATCAGACACCACCAACTCTTTTCGACACATCGCCACACATAAACACACAGACGCACTCACAAGAAAAAGTCATTTTTTTCCCGTACCGCCTCAGTGTCAAGAGCAGCACCAGAACTAGTGCACATTCTCATCTCACGTTTGTGCCATCCTTCCGTCCTCTTCGGATCCCCACAATGCCGCACGCCAGCAAGGCCGCGTACGACGCGCGCAGCAACGCCATGAACCCCAACAGCCACAGCTACAACCCCACTGCGGCGCAGAGTCAGGGCGGGAAGACGTCGCAGCAGTCGTCTGTCTCGGCCGGCAACCAGTGGCAGCGAATGAACAGCAACGCAAAGAAGTAGAGGTGCAGATCGCGGCGGTGCATTTGTGTTTGGTGGTTTGCCACAAACGCCGCTGCTTTTGCTGCTGCCCTAGTTTACTGCAGTGACGCAGTAAAGTAGGAGCAGTGAAGGCGATAGGCAGGCACCAGACTCACCCACCGCATTTTCTTTTCTTTTCTTTGAGGCGTTCTGTTGCTCCCCCTATGTGAGAGGAGGTGCGCAGCATCGTCTCCGGGCCTGTTGTTTCATCAACGTGCCTCATTTTCTTCTTTTAAACCACAAACAGTATTTTTATTTTTCTTCTACGAAAACACTAGAGTGCTTTTTTTCTGTGAGGACGACATTGATCTCCTCCCGCGTCAAACACCATAGTCAACGGTGAGTGACGCCATTTTTTATTCTTTTCTTTTTGTGCTTTATTGTGCTTTTATTGTACTTTGTGATGATCAAAGTATCACCTTCGCTTTTCATCACCACCTCATTGCACAGGGAACGTGTCGCGACGGCGTGCTTCACCAAAAGCGGCTTTTTTGCATCCTTGTATGTATCCGCCTCGTCTCGTCGGCAAAAACGCCACGTCGCCTCTTCCTTGTGCATGCATTTTGTATCTTTTGTTTTTCCAAATCACTAGGTGTGTTCGATACTTGATCTTGTTTTTCGCTTAGGGTTTCTCGGTAAGCTCGTGGGGTCTCTATCACGCATGCCTCCAAATACAGCACTTTTACAAAGTAGTCTTTCCCTTTGAGAGATGAGAGTCCACGAGGTGCAGCGAAGCAGAGAGACCAGTGGCGTGACAGGAAAGAGGCTCTTTGCTGACAGTCACTCATCGCTCACTAGAGGCACAGCAGTGGAGGAAGCAGCAGCGACCCAGCGATGCGTCGGGTGCAGTAGTAGAGCTTCTTTACCTCTTCAGCTGCTACTGCTCAACAAGCAGCGGAATGCAAAGCGAGGAAGCGGCTGACAGCTGTGCCTCCAGAGGGGCGGCAGCAGTGCGTTCTTTCAGTAGGCGCTGTGTGCTCCTTCTGTTGTGCAAGAGCATCGTAAATGCAAGACGTGTGCTGTCTTCTTTTCCACTGTACTCTTCTCTTCATTCCATTCTCTCTCTTTCTCTGTACGCGGTGTATCTTCCTGTGTGGCCAAAGAAGCTTCTCAACAGGCTGACCTGCACTCTCGTGCTCTCCGTTTATTGCCGACGTAGCCGACAGCGACTTCTTTCTCCCCACGTCACCCTTGACACTCCTGCTGTCATCACGCACACATGCGAGAGGGGGCGAGGCACTCCACAGCTCTCAACTCCGTACGCAGCATACATACCTGCAATGGATTCTGCCAGCACGGTGCGGATGGCGCCGAACTACGCCGCACACGTGGCGGATCTCCAACTCTCCCTGTCGGAGCCACCAGCTTGTGGCGGCGACGCTGGCGCTGCCCTCTGCGACCCACCGGCGGACGGGTTAGCAACCATAATGAGCTACATACCTTGTGCGCCTCTCCAGCGCAAGGTTCACACAATCGCCGCTGTGAGTCCGCAAGCGCATCTTTACATGGAGGCGCTAACACAGTGTAGGGAAAACCTTGCAAGGCGGAGCGGTGACGGCCGCAGACGCAGGAGAGCTGATTTACGCCATTTCAGGAGGAGCGACGCTGATGGCGTACAAGAGGCCGACATGGTGGGCGGAGCGATGCGGCCCGCCTCTGACGGTGGAGATTGATAATGACAACAGAGATGTGCTGCGTGTCCTCACGAGCGCTGCCAGGAGTCGAGTTGTGGAGTTGTCCATCCGCGTAGAGGCTGACACGGCCTGTTTGAGCAGCGGTCGTGCTCCATGCGAAGGAGGTTGCGGAACGGTGCGGGCTGGCCTTGAGGATGGACATCAAGAGGCTAGTTGTGCAGGGGCTGACACATGACGGCATTGGTCACGCAGCAAATGCAGTGGGTGACGCCCTTCGCGCGGCTGCAGGGAATGAAATGGAAGAGGCGTCACTTGCGGGCGTTGCGCTCCTCAGCGACTTGTCTTCCCTTGTTGGGTACCAGCACCTCCGCACTGTGCGTGCTCATCACTGCGATCTGCTGAGCGTTGGCAACCTGCGAAAGCATCCGTGGATTACAATCCTGGAAGTGTTGAAGAGGGCGAATGTGAGAGGTCTCGAGGCCCTCGCAGGAGCACCAAATTTACAGAAGCTGACAGCCGAGGGCACGGGATTGGAAGTCTTGAACGGTTGCAGCAGCTGCCCGTTCCTTGAAGAAGTGTGCTTTTCAGGCAATGATCGCCTGACCAGCCTTTCCGGTCTGCGAGGGTTGCCGTGCCTCCGCTCCTTAAGACGTGCAAAATAGACTTGTGCCATCTCAGCGGCTTGGATGAGTGTCCTTCACTCGAGTGTGTGATTGTGCGTAACAACCCTTGCCTGGAAAGCCTTGGTGATTTGGCTGGCGCGCGATCTCTCGAAGCTTTAGATGTGGTAGATTGTCATGTGTACGGCCTCGACGCGCTGCGCCACTGCCTGAAACTGCGCGACGTCTCTGTGATCCTGCGTGATGACTTTCGGAGACACATCCGTCCTCAGCGTGGCAGAGTTCGACATAACGGGGTGACAATCGAGAGTACAAATTCAAGCCCGTGATCATTCCGCCTGCCTTCTCTTCGGCCTTCCTCAGAATCTTCCGCATGAGCTGTGCAGCAATGCCGCCGCGTACGACGAGGGAATCGAACGCAGTATCCGCGGCGCCGTCGGTCGCGACCAGGACGTCCTCGTCGCCGTGAAGACGATGGCAGAGGCTGACCAGCTGATGGAGAAGGTCGAGGCGCTATTTGCGCGACGCATCGCCGCGGCTGTCGGCCGGCGTGCGCCACGTGTTCTTCATGACCTTTCTCGGCGGCCGCAGCCTCGACGTGACGCCGCACGACAAGCAGCCAAACGGCATTCGCGTAGTGCTGCGCTGCGCTAAACGCGAGCGGGCAACCCACCAGGTTCTCCGCCGCGCTGCCCGCCAGTACCACCTCGGTAGCGGTCAGACTGTCTGTCTGCTCGACGCTCAGACCGCCACTGCAGCAGACTTCACAACAGACCTCATGACGCGAGGACTTTTTAAGCACCAGAACAGGGCAGTAGAGTCGGAGAGACATCGTCTGCAGGTGCTGATCACAAGCGAGATCCCTCGAGTGATGCTGCTTCATCGGAAACTGAAGACCGCGGTGCAGGACTGCGTGCGCCAGCTGTGAAACAAGAAAGGGCTCTACCTGTGTGCAAGCTTTGTGGTGCCGCACTGCTTCGCGACGTGGCTGTCGACGAAGAGGGACGCGATCACTCAGGAGGGAGGGAATGCGGCCTGCCGTGCCCGGTTGGCTGCAGACCTGCAACGAGACGTTACTGGCCGCTTCCTCAACGCCGCGATCGACGACGTGGCGGCACGCGCGCGTCTCCTGTGCACGACGGATGAGCGCGTGGTGGTGGCCACTGCACTGCGAGGCAACCAGCTGGACTTCCCGTGGTGCGCGCCGAGGGTGTACGAGCTCTCTGCCGGATGCCGCAACGGTGTTTGCCCGTACTCGATTCCAGAGCTCATCTACGCACTGGAGGCCGCCTCGCACGGCAACATCGACGACGTCCAAGCGCACGTGCTGGCCTTCAACGGTGGCCTTAGCCGGCGGATCGCTGCACAGGGGCAGCTTTCGGACGACTTGAACACTATGCGCCGCGAGGCGGACCACGGCGGCGATGTGGAGCTTGGCGGCAATCTGTCAAGCGTGCACGCCGCCACGGCCTTCCTCAGAGCACTGCAGCAGGATCACTCTCTACGGCGTGCTGGCTCGAACGGTGTCTTGCTTCCCTCGGCTTGTTTTTAGGGACAACAATCTCAGCTTTGCAGACACCATGGCGATGCTGGAAGCACTCGTGCGGCACGGCTTTGTGCAGTTTCCGCCGCGTACGGTGGAGAAGAACTCGCAGTGGACGGCGCAGTTCGAGGCGGTTCAGCAGGTGGTGCCTGAGCTGAAGGGTAAGCCGTTTGCTGCACCACCGAGAGGCTCGCTCGACTTCCTGCGAATGTGTTTCTGAGGAACGGGGTTGCCGTGGAGGGTTTGGACGCTGTGTTTGTTGGCGCCGCTCCTCTGTGCTGCAGCCTTTGAGGGTAGCCGACGCGATTTTCCACGAGCACGTACAGACGTACGCGGAGAAGTTGGAGGAGAATAGCGACGCTCCGCGCGTGGGAATGGCGGTGGTGATTCTGGCTGGCTGCCTTGCGGTTGTGCGTGGCTGTTTGGTGTGCGGGCTGTGGCTGTGGCTGTGGTTGTGCTAAAATGCTGTGCGTCGACGGGATCGAGCTGGTGAAAAACGCGGCTTTCGGATATGGTCAGGAGGGCGGTGCTGGGGTTGGGATTAGGGTCAGGTTTCATTTCCGAGGCCGGCGGCCGAGGACATCGAATGGCACTTTACTGTTTTACGTCTGTGGAGTCTGTCGGCTTTCTACGGTGCAAGAGCGTGACGTGGCGGAAGCCGCGCTGGCAACGATGGATGAACAAAGGCCAGTGTGTGCACTGGGTGTACCCATCTGCAACATCCGCTGTGCTGCGTGCGCGTGTCGCGTGTGCTGACGTGGCTGTCTATGCTTCGTGTTGTCATCTCTCTCTCTCTCTCTCTTGCTTGTGTTTTTCCCTTCTCTTCTTTTTCCTCCCTTCAGCAGCGGGATGCGTATATCTTGTGTGTTGGCTACTTTCGGTCTCCGCGTGTCCTCTTGCCTGCGTAACGCCAGCGGCGAGGCACAAAAGCGATACGTAGAATTTGCGATCTGCAGCTAGCTGGTTTTTGAGTCGGCAGCTGAGCTCATTTTGTGTTTTTTTTTTTTCCTCACGGAGCATCCGCCATGTCTGGGTTTGCCAAGGTCGATCCTTTCCCTGCGGGGTCGAAGGAAGTGGCAGCCGTTCCTGCGGCGCCGGTGGGCACCGAGGTCGTGCGCTACCAGCGCGTGAGAGCGGCGCTTGAGAAGCACCACGCTGATGGCGTGATCAGCACGGAGAAGCTGAACGAGCTTCCCAAAAAAGCCCTGGAGAGGATGGTGGAGGGAGTGTCCTCCGAGCCAGTCGCGCCGGCGAAGGACAAGGAGGACGGCGGGGTTGCGCAGTTCTTCCGCCAGCAGCGGGAAGAAGAACTGAAGCCCTGGAAGAGGCGGCGCTGCTGGGCCCAGAGGCACATCTCCAGCATCCTCCCCAGTGGCGATGGTGCCACGAAGACGCTGCAGGCGAGGCGCCGGCAGTTTTTCTCGGAGGCAGAGGCCGGCCTCCTTTCACCCACGGAAGTGTTCTTTGCGAGGTGCACTTTGTTCACGGAGGATGTGGCACGCGAACACGCCATCATGCTGGGCATCCTCCAAAACATGAACGAGGTCGACCAGCTGCCGCTCCACAACTGGCTCATCTTCGAAGATATGGAGCCGATGGAGCGGGAGCGGTGCGGCCCCGTCATGGATGAGCTGACGGAGCCCTTGTTCTCGGTACGGAAGCGCCAAAGCGGGGAGCGCCTGGAGGTGCTCAACAAGAAAATCCTCAGCGAAGCGATAGAGAGGCGCGTGGCTGCAGGACACGTGAGCGGCGGCCGTCCCCCAGCTTGTGGTGCTGGCGAGTCCCTCTTCCGGAAGGACCGGACGCTCTTTGGAGGAGGTTACGAGGCCCCGGTGTATGATAGCGAAGGCAAGCAGGTCGCGGCGGTTGATCTGAGCGACCCGAGGGCCTTCCCGGGTGACCTGTCGCGGCGGGTCGACGAGCTGCGGCAGGAGGAGCGCGCGGTGGGCTCTGCTGTCCTTGGTGAGCTGCGCACGGGCCTCAAACAGGCACGCAGCAACCATGGCGGCCTGCTCAACCAGAAGGCCGACCCACAGCAGCTCTGCCAGAGCATCAATCGCTACATGCCGAGGAGCGGCAGCTGGCAGCCGCGTGGCAACTACTGCGGTGGCGGTGAAGGCGGTAGTGACGGCGGTCAGGTGTTTGGCGGCGGTGAGGCTGCGCCAATAAACTGATGCCCGACGGAGCCGGAGCCGTCGCGGTGAAGGCGGGTTCCGTTTGTGTGGCAGCACGTGCCGCGGGGAGCGACGTCCCAAGCGCCTTCCGCAAGGAGGTGTGGGGCGGTGATCTCCGCGAGGGCAAGACGTCCAACGTCGAGCTCGACGCCGTGTACCAGCGGTACCTGCTGGAGTCCGCGATTGTTCCGTCGGACGCGATGGTGCGCCTGAACGGCCAGTGCGTCAAGACGCTGGTCGAGATGGTGCGCCGTCAAGGCACGGTGTTTTTTCCGATCTTCGTGATGAAGCATTGGATCGCCGGCGTGCTGACGCAGCAGACGGAAGGTCAAGTCGTGCTGACGGCGTACGACTCCGCACCGTCCTCCGTGGTGGAGGAACAGCTGTGCTCCGTGTTTCGTTCTGTGTGGCCGGGGCTTCGCCTTGCAAAGGGCGTGTGGCCACGCCAGGAGCGGAACAGCAACGACTGCGGCATCTTGATGGCCGCCGTGTTCTTTGGCCACCACCTCAAGCTGCGAGCGGTGATGCGCCGCGACCTCCCGGCACGCCTGCGCCGCCTCCTGGCAGCAACGCGCCAGTGCTCACCACCGAAGGAGTACTTCCTGGAGAAGATCCGCAAGGTGCTGGTGAATCACCCTGTATCACACAAGGACTTCTTCTACGAGGAGATCCTAAGGCAGTCGTGGCGGGAAGACGGCGCGGTGGTGCGCGGCGGAGCTGGCCAGAGGAGGAAGGACGCTGGTAAGGGCGGCCGTGATGCCGGAAAGCGCGATGACGACGCCAAGCGCGAGCGCGAGGCTGCAGCCAAGCAAAGGAAGCGGAACGAGGCTGCGGCAGCGAAGCGCAAGGCTGCAAAAGTGAAGGCGGCTGCGGCCAAGAAGAACGCCCCGAAGCCGTCGACGCCGCGGCACAGGCCCATGACCCCACCAACCCACTGCTCCAGCAGCGGAGCCGTGGCCGCAAGGCGGCACTGAAAAACGACGACGACGATGCGGCGGAAGTGACCCTGGCCGAGCAGTGGGCGGCGTCGCGCG